>JAWLRI010000229.1:2977752-3044123 GCA_034781795.1 Crypturellus tataupa
CGGATTCCCAGGCCCCGGCGCGGGCCGTGGCAGCGCGGAGCAGCGGCCCGGGATGTCCTCGTCGCCCGCCGAGGAGTGCCGCTCGCCCGTGGGGCTCGACTGCTGCAGCTGCTGCCTGGACTTAGCCAACAGAAGCGGGCTGGAGGAGGGGGCCGGGGGCGAGAACAACAACCTGGGCAGCCCCACCGTGAGCAGCTTCCGGCAGCTGCAGGAGCAGCTGGTCCGCAAGAACCTCAACACCGACAAGCTGAGCTCCATCATGCGCCAGGACTCACTGGAGCCCGTCGTGCGGGACCCCTGCTACCTCTTCAACGAGGGCATCTGCAACAGGAACATCGACCAGACCCTGCTCTCCATCCTCCTACTCTTCCACAGGTGGGTGCAGCTGGCAGGTCCCCAGGTACACCCCTGGAGCCAGGCCTGGGGCGGTCGAGTGCTCGGGGGCCAGTGGTGAGCCGTGCGGGGTCAAGATTTGGGATGTGTGGGACCCTGATCTGGCAGGGGCAGGAGTGGCTCTGAGGCTCTGCAGCCAGGTAGCAGTGACACGTGGACGGACACTAGGTGAGGATAAGCATGGGCTCCCTTGTGTGACGGGCAGTCCAGTACCCTGACCATGGGTGGTGCCAGTCCGATCCCAGGGTGCCGGTCTACATGGCTCTGCACACAGGATGATCAATGGTGCTCCTCTGTTCTCTGGTGTCCTGTGTGCCCAAGGGAGAACAGCAGCCTCTGGGTGTGTGTCTGGGCCCCTGGACCTTACGCTCATCTTCCTGGCTTCGTCTCGTCTGTGCATGGTGGTCTCACAAGGAGATGGGCAGCTTGTCGCTCAGGAAACAGCCGTGATGCCACCCATTAGAGTTAGTGGGAAGCTGAGGAGAGAATCCAAAAGCCCTGCTGCTGGGTCCTGCTTTCAGTAGCTTCTGCGCCTCTCCCTGGCATGCGTTGACTAGTGACAGATTTGGCCACGGTGGCATTTCCCAGCCCTTGAAAGCGTCCCTGACCCCAGTGCAGCTGTCTCGGCTCAGCTCGGAGAAGGTTCCTGTGGGCTGGGGCTGCGCGCCCCTCAAGCAGGAGTACAGTGCATGGAACCATGGAAGAGGAGATCCAGGAGGGCTGTGACCATGCGGGGGTTTCAGGTCCTGAGATGGGAGACCCCAGGCCCAGCAAGGGAGACAGAGCTGTCTCTGGTCCTGCACTCCCGACTGCAGCTCTGGGAAGGGACTGACCCTGGTGACCAGCTAGTGGCCACCCTGGAGAGCTCGAGAGATGCACATTGGCCACACCGTGCTGGAGGCCAGCAGCCCTCAGGCTTGACATGGAGAAAGCCCAGCATGGCACCATCTCCTCCCCTTCCTGCACACCCAAGGCACCTGCAGGCGTGCTCACTCGCTCTCCCTCCTGGGCTGTGCACGTGTGTGCAGGCCACCCCCGGGGCCAGCATCTGCTCCCCTCGCCCAGCGCAGCAAGGCAGGTGGGCACGCACGTGGCCGCCCCACGCGTGCAAGCCACACGGGATGCGTGCCCACGCCTCCTCTCTGAAGCCAGCATCTCGCGCCGAGCAGGCTGCTCGCTCAGAGCCGATCTCGGTGGAGACGCTCTTCCTGCACTTACATAACTTGGAGCTGCCTCTCAGGTGGGGAAGGAGGAGCCAGGCTGTCGGCCAAGGCAAACAGCATCAAGCCTGGGCGCCCGGCTGCACGGCGAGAGGCAAAGCCGGCTCTGGGCTGCAACCCGCCCAGCCGAGGCGCAGAGCGGAGCAGGAGAGGCAGAAATTCCCCCCTGCTCTGGCACACCACAGCCCGTTGGCATTGTGGGCATGGGAGGGAGGCGAGACACCGTCCCCAGTGCTGGCTGCCAGGCTTGAGTTGAGTGTGGGAGCCAAGCACCCCGGTGGCCCCCCAGGAAGGCAGTGACAGGCCCGTGGGTGAGAGGTCCTCACCCAAGGCAGTGGGGGCAAGAGCCGCCCGCCCTGGAGGCGAGCACAGACCCCGCTGCGGTGACCAAGCAGCTCTGCTGCAATCTGCAGGCTCTGGGGGAGCAGCATCTCCTCCCCGCTCTGCCCCTGCAGGCCCCACACAGCAGTTTCTGCGCCCTAGTGAATATTGTGTCCTGAGAGATTCTGGATGCTGTGGTTTGCATTGGGTTTTGCCTAACCAGTGGCATCCCTCCGTCAGCCCGTGCTTGCAGACACCGTGCTGCTAGTCTGGGCTGCAGACCCCTTGGATGATGCCCCTCTCCGTCGGAGGCTGGGGGCACTGCCCCAGGCGCTGAGGGCAAGTGTGCCAACGCCTGTGTTTGCTGCTGTTTTGCTTCAGCCTGAACTTTCTCCTCTTGGGGAATGAGCCAAGATACCCAAGAGGCGATAGCGTACACAGCGGGGGATTGTGGGTGCCAGAGGAACACCCCGATAACAGGTCTGATAAAGGCCAGTGCTGCTGGCACTGGGCAACCCAGGAGGGTTTGTTGAGGTGCTCTTAAACTCATATGGGAAGAGGAGGTCTTGAGGGTCCTCATGCATGACCAAAGTCTAGTATGGCTTGGCAGGCCAAGCAGACCTGGGACCCGGCTCTATTTCCAGGGGCATTGGAGATAGTTTGGTCCATGATGGCTCAATCCCTGAGCTCTGCAATGGGGTTGGATCGGTGCTGGGAGTCTCAGGAGGACGTGCAGGCTGCTGGGTGGCCCCTATTGGCTCTTGTCTCTCCTGGCTTTCTGCAGGAATGCTGTGAGAGGTGCACAAAGCAGAGATGATCTAGCCCGCTTGCACCAGGGCTGTCACTCCTGGAGGAAACCCTCTTGCTAGGAGAGTGTCTAAGGTCCTGCTTGAAAAGGGCTTCTCTCTTCCATGTAGCCTTGTGCCCTGCTGCCAGGGGAGGCCAGGGGAACGCAGAGAAGCCAGAGTAGCAAGAAAGCACCAAGTACAGGGAGGCACCAAGTACGGGGAGGCTGCCTACTGCCCTGCTTAGTGGACCACCCTCTCCTGGGGAGACCAGACGCATCTGCCCGTAGCTGGGCTGTGAGCACACACAGCCCGCAGATCCCAGCCATCCCTAACCTGGCTGGGCCGGGCGAGCAGGATGACACGGCACAAGCCAAGCCAAGCGGGACTAGTTTCCTCAGCAGAGGGCCAGGCCAGTGAGCAAGAGCGCGCTGGGCAGGTGGTGCCCGGGTGGCATTTGGAGCACGCTACGACACCACTTGTTCCTATCCATCTTGTGCTGTTTGGCCACAGTGATTCGGGACGAGAGGGAGCCAGCGTCTAAAGGGCAGCGGGGCCGGGGAGCACATTCCAGCCCGGAGAGTGGGCTGACCACCAACAAGGCGGCTTTGAGCGGGAGCGGGGCCGTGTGCCGGAGCACGTGTGAGCGTGAGAGAGGTGTGGGTGTGAGACTGCTCGGCTGGGGCAGCGTTCCCTGCCCTGCTCGGTGCCCTCTCGCAGTCCCCGCAGAGCTCTGGAAATGACCCTTCCCTCCCTGGACCAGCGCATGGATGGGACTCCTTTGCTTCGCTCTCGTGGAGCAGAGCTGCATGTGGGCCCTACTTTGTAGTGCGCCTTGCCGAGCCCTACAGATGCTGGGCACGCTGCAGACCTCTCCCTTGCTCTTGGCCAAGCGGAGCTCAGGGTGCCCAAATTCTCCCGGTGCTGGGCAGCCGGGTGCAGGCCCGTCCCCCGCGCCCCCTTGCTCTCCATCGCAGGCATCCTGTGCCCTGGGACTCACCGCGCGCAGGGCTGGGGCACCAGAGCTGGCAGAGCTGCTCGTGCAGGGCAGGGGAAGCCGCGAGCTCAGGCGGGCAGAGCAGCAGTTCCCTGCTTGTTACTCAACACAGCGGTGCCTGTGCGGGGCTGGGCTGAGCGCAGATTGGTGGAGGAGGCCCCGGGGAGCCGAGGGGGAGGGAGGCAAGGAGCAGCACATGGGCAACATGTGCAGCACCGCAGAGGCTGGATGCGAGCGTGCAGAGGAAGAGGCGGGTCCGCTGGCGGCCGCGCAGCGCGCCCATGCTGCACCCTGCGCTCTGCAGGGCTGCCCCTGGCCACAGCGCCCCGGCCACCCTGCTGCATTCCCCCAGGGCCACTGTCTGCCTGGCCCTGCTGGTACGCCGAGACCCAGCTCTCTGCAGAAGGGAGGCTCTTTAAGCTGCCTTGGGGCTTCAGAGCTCCGCACCTTTTATTCCTTGTGGTGGAGGTGCCTCTGGCTGCAAGACTTTGCCCCTTGGCCAAGGGGAGCTGGCACAGCCAAGCTAACCCCAGTGACACTAACAGCCCAGAGCTAACGCTGTTGGTCTAGTGGCCAGCATGATGGGCAGGTACAGCCCAAGCACCAGGAAACCCCTCTGGTGAGCGCATGGCCTCCAGCAGTGAGTGTGGCGGGATGCACCCCGAGCCCGACTTGTGACAGTAACCTGCATTTGGCGCTCCAGGCTTTAGCTCCGACTCGCTGGGCACCGAAGGGCTTGAAAGGCTGTTCTTGTGATGGGCAGAGCAGCCCGTCCCCCTCTGGCGCCGTCCAAGCAGCTTGCAAAGAGCAGCCGGGCACCTCCGCTGCCTGGGGACACTGGAGCTGCGCTGCCACCGGCCAAGAACAGCCTTGAGCGCTATTTGGCTTATCCTGTGGTGAAAAAACATGAGCCCTCCATTTGCGGAGAATGCCCCAGTGCGTGTTTATATACATATGTATGTATGTACCTATTTATTGGAGGGAATTTTGCTGCAGAATGCCTTGGGCGACAGATCTGAAGCCCCAAGCAGAACAACTCTGTGCTGTTTAGAAGCTGCAAATAACCTTGGGCCATTCCCTGTGCACTGGCATGTGGTGCCAGGTCGCGTCTGGCGGCCCAGACAGGCCACGTGGATGGCTGCAGGTGCCCGTCCCGCCGACGGCTTGTTGCCTTTCACGTTGTTATTGTCCCAAAATGTCAGCGGGGCAGCAGCCTTCGCGAAGCGTCCTTGCTTCAAGATGCCCGGGATGCTTCGCAAAGGCCAGGCAGGGGGATTAATGACAGGCTCGTCTGAAACTTTGCAGCTCTGGCACGCGTCCTTGCCTGACCTTCTCCGTGGCGGCTTGCTTGTGCGCCGGCAGAGGCCCAACAAACTTGTGCCTGGCCGAGCTTTGCCAGCTCCCACGTGCGGGAAGGGGCTTTTGGGGGTGACTCTGAGCATCCCCAGGTGGTAGCATGCAAAGCCCAAGCACCTTGGAAAGAGCAAGGGGAGGTATCTGGGGAGGAGCTTGTCTCCAGAGAGCCCACTCCCTCCAGGGAAACAGCCCCGAGGTTTCTTTGTGCCTTGGGACTTCTCGCTCTATGAGCATCCTCCACAGGAGACGCTTGTTGGGTGGTCACCTTGGGGTCACCCTTGGGGAAAGCGAGGGGACTCCGGCTTAATGGCCGGTGGCTACAAGATCAGGGCCAGTGACAAAGTTAGAGAGGGAAAGGAAAAGTGCCGCTCTCAGCAGGCCGCTGGAGCCGGGGTGTGCGCGCGCACGCCAGAAAGCCCAGGACTGGGAGTACTGCCAAGCGCCGCTATCGGAGGAAGCGGGCCGCCCCACAGCTGGACATGGGCGGCTGCCAGCTGCCTCCCTCCGCCCGCTTGCGGCTCCTCAGGTTCGGAGGAGTCCCCGTGCCACAGCCCGTGCCGGTGTCACCAGCGTGGCTGGCTGGCGAGATGCCCTGGGCCTGGTGGCTGGCAGGAGGGGGTATGAGCCCTCCAATGCTCCAGCAGGCGCAAAGACAGTCACCACATCGCAGGACTCCTGGCTGCATGGGGAGGACTGCCCTGCCCTGCAGGGCTGCCCAGGGTGACAGCAGGTGACACCCTCCTGGGGACACCCAGCCCTCCCCAGATGTGAATTCACATGCCCAGCTCATCGCCGGTGTCCCCAGCCACCCCTCCATGGTTCAACATGGGCATCCTCAGTGACCTGGGCCAGCAGGGCCATGACTGCAGAATTTGGGGCTGCCAGTGCCAGAGCTTTAGCTGCATGTTTGCAAGCCGTGGCTCTTGCTCCGCTCCCCGGCCTGACCCTGGAAGCCAGAGACGCAGCTTTGCTGAGCAGCCCGGGCAGCTTTGGCTCGGTGCCTTTCCCCTTTTGCTCTGCCGCGTCTCGGCAGCCAGGCAAGAAACATTTCCCACGCCTCAGACCCTCCGGAGGGCCTTCCTCCCATTGAGCGGAGTCCTTGGAAGGGAGCAAGGCAGAAACGCTGCCACTGAGCAGCAAAGAGGGCCTTGAGCTGGGACAGGGGGGTGGGAAGCAGGGGACTCCTTCTGGCATCATGGGCAATTCCTGCAGTTCCATTGCCACCACGGGGTTGGGCTGCGGAGGTCCACAAGCTCTGGGACATGTGTCCCACCTGCTACCCCTTGGAGCTGAGCAGCCACTCAGAGAGGCTGCAGGAGGAGAGAAGAGCGTGTAACAGTGGGTGTATTTAGCATCCCTAAAAGGGAGGTGGTGGGAGAGGAAGCTGATCCCGCTGGAATGGGGCCAGCATACTGGGAAAAGCGTGTGCCGGGGCCACAGGGGGCTGGGAAAGGGCCCCTCGCCGCTCGGGGCACAGCTGGAGGCCTTGCAGCCGCTGCCCCGCATCCCTTCCTGCTCGGCTCATGGTCAGGCTGCTGCTGGTCCCCGTCCAGATGTGCGGTGGTGGCCAGTGCTGAGAGAGGAGAACTGGGAGTTGGGACTCCTGGAAGAGGCCGCTGAGAGCAATCCCTGGATGTCCCCATGGCTCCTTGGAGATCTCACTCATAAGATGGGTCCCTGAATGCCTCCCAAAGATATCCTTCCAGGAGGGGTAGGTGAGGGGGGTTTGGTGGGCTGGCTACACCCCTAAATACCCAGAGCCTCTTGCACTCGCATCCCAGAAGAGCATCCCTGGCCTGGATATCTCGCAGCATCCTCCCCAGGAAACCCCTGCTGCGGGGCTGTGACAGCCGTGGGCAACCATCAGGGTGATGGCAGAGCCAGGAAGCCCCCCAGTTCCCTCGTTCGCTCTTTCTGCTCAATCCCGCTGCCAGCGAGGGATTCAGCTCATGGATGCTCATGCCGAGCACCTTTGCATTCATTCAGCCACTCCACAGGGACAAGGGCAGTGGGGAGCACAGCCCATCACCTCCGTGCATGGCAGAGGCAGCCCGTGGCCCAGCTTGGCTACATCTGCATCCCAATGCCCTGCACTGATTTCCCTGCTGCCAGGGCTGACCGTGCTCCTAGAGCCGGGCAGAGCCCAGCAAGGACAGCAGAGCAGGGATTTTCTTACCTCCGCTTATTTTTGCAGTGGTCCCAGCCCCTCTTGGTGTGGGCACCCTGGGATGCCCCAGCCAAGGGGCAGAGGGCCTGGCTGCCCCCCTGCCCACAGCAGCCGCCCCGGGGATGAGCACACAGAGCAGCTTTCATCTGCCCGCGGAGGGGGGGCCGGCCGCCCGCTCCCGGCTCAGCACCCGCGCGGCTCAGGGTGGCACCCTGTCCCGATGGCTCCTGAAAGGGCCGATTCAGTGCAGCTGAGGTCATCCGCCTGGCGGGTGCACCCCGCGCTCGCATCCTCCCCCAGCCCCGTGGGGATGCGCCCAGAGCCCGCTCCATCCTCGACACCCAGCTGGGCTGGGGGCCCGGGCTGCAGGCAGAGCTCCCCGGGGCGCGGGGCTGCAGCCGGGAGAGGAGAAGGGCTGCCGAGGGCGCACGGGCGCCGACATGGCCTTCCCGCCGCCGTACTCCCCCAGCCTCTTCAGGAGGAGGGACCGGTGAGTAGGGACAGGGAGGGGGACATGTGCCAGGTCTGCAGGGACCAAGAGGGGAAAAGGGGTCTCGGGTGTCGGAAGGAAGGCAAAGCAGGAGGTTTCCCTCAGTGTCCTATGCCTGTGTTTCTGGAGGGGTCCTGAGGGTGCCTGGCTACACCGCTCCTTGCTGGGCCACAGGGCACGTTGCAGGGCACCATCCCGCACTGAGTCTTTGCACCCTTTGCTGCTTGAGCGTGAAATGCCACCATGTTTCTGCATTCAGAGTGGTGGGGCAGGTGTGCAGGGCACGGGGAGGTGTGTGGTCGTGCAGCCTGGTGGCTGCTGCTCTTCCTTCCCAGGAAGCTGGTGCTCCTGCATGTCAGCAAGTGAAGGGAAACCTCTCCCGCCACACCGCTTCCGCTGAGGCTGTGCCCTGGCATGGCTTTCCTCCAGGATGTCAGCGCACGGGGACGCGGCTGAGCTTGGCATCGCCTCCTGTCCTTGCTCAGGCTGTGCAGGGCTGGGGGCAGAGGGAGCAGGCAGGGACACACGCCGGGCACTGAGCAAAGTCCAGCGGGGTCCAGAGGGCAGAGATAAGGCTCGTTGCTGGCGGCAGGGAGGACATCCGAGTGCCAGGCCAATGTCGCCTGTGTGTGGCAAGGGCAAATCCAGCGGCCACCGTTGTCACCAGGCACCGAGTGCATTTGGGGCGGGGGTACATGGAGAAGATGCGCTCGGCTTTTCCCCCCCGAGTTGGCTCCCTGATAGCCCCGGGCAAGGGGGAGCGGTGGCAGAGAGGGGCGTCCGCTGCAGTTCCGCCTCTGGCCGCCGGGGGGCGGCCTCCTCCGGCCGCGGGGCTGCCGGCGGGCGCCGCAAACATGTTTTGGTGGCGGGTTATGTAAGGCTGGCGCGGGCGGGGCGCGCTGCACTCCGGCCCGGGCCGCGTTCCCTTTCGCACCGCGATTGTTTGTTTGTTTTGCACAGCGATTTTTTTGTTGTTGTTTTGCACGATCATTTTCCTTTGCTTTGCACTGCGGCTTTTATTGTTGTTGTTGTTGTTGCTTTGCACATCGATTGCTTTGCCCTTTGGGAGAGTATTTGCAGCCCCTTCAAGGTCTCGCTGCCCCGGGGTCCACATTGCAGCACGCACACCCTGAATCGCAACCCCCCGGCAAGAATGTTGGCCTCCTTGTTTTGTCCCGAAGTGGCAGCCAGAAGAGCTGCCTTGCAGGCTGCCCACAGACAACTCCCCCCGCCCCGGCATGCTTGGGTATGTGGAGTTGCAGAGGAAATGGAGTGCAGAGGAGTGGGGGGGATGCAGGGAATTGAGAGGGTGCAGACGAGTAGGGGAGTGCTGGGAATGGATGAGGTGCCGGGACTCAGGGTGTGGGAAAGCAGGGGTGCAGACCTGCGTGCAGAAGTGTACAGACTGGAGCGCAGTCCCAAAGCAGCGTGTTGCGGTGCAGGATGGGCTGCAGGATGCAGTTTGCAGGGTCAGAGTGCAGAGGCAAGGGGGAGTATGGAGCTGGGCTGTGGGGGGAGTGAGCTGGGGTGCGAGGTGCTGTAGGGGGAGTGCAGAAGTGCTGTGCTGAGGTGCATGGCTGTAGGCTGGGGTGCTGTGCCAGGGTCTGGGGATGTAGCACTAGGGTGTAGGGCTGCAGAGTGAGGTGCTGCGCCCAGGTCCAGGGCTGCAGACCCTGCTATGCCAGGGTGCAGGAATGCTGCACTGAAGTGCAGGGCTGTGTACAGGCGTGCAGTGTCAAGACCCGGGATGCAGTGCAGGGATGCAGGCTGCAGAGTGGAGTGTAGGGATGCTGCACGGGGGTGCAGGGCAGCACAGTGTAGTGCTGTGCTGGAATGCAGGGCTGCAAGCCAGGGTGCTGTGCTGCAGACTGGGATGGCAGGGCCTGAGATGCAGCACTGGAGTGCAGGGCTCCAGAACAGTGTGTTGTGTCAGGGTGCAGAGGAGGGTGCAGAGCTGCAGGCCGGGGTGCAGTGCCAGGGTGCGGGGATGCTGTGTCGGGGTGCAGTGCCGGGGGGCAGAGCTGCAGGCGGCGCTGCCGGGCCGGGGGCAGCAGCGGAGCGGAGGGGGGTGGCTCGGCCTGGTCCGGCCCGGCCCGGCCCCCGGTAACGCCCCGTGACGCGAGGCCGCCCTTATAGCGGGCGGCGGCGGCGCGGAGCCGCAGTGCGCACAGAGCTCCGCTTCCCGCCGCAGCCATGAGCACCGGCGTTTACCAGTCCCCCATGGAGGTGGCTGTCTACCAGCTCCACAACTTCTCTATCTCCTTCTTCTCCTCCCTGCTCGGGGGGGACGTGGTCTCCGTGAAGCTCGACAACAGGTAGGGGTGGCCCCGCTACCAGGCGCCAGGCTCTTCATGCCCGGGGGGACCCTCAGTGATTTGGGGCAAGGAGGGGACTCAGTGGCCTTGCAGCCTCTGGTGCATTGCAGCCCGGCGCGGGGTGATAGTCAGTCCCCAGTGCCTTGAGCACGGCACAGAGCGGGGAGCGGGACTGCCTGGGGAAGTGGGAGACGCTGCTAACCGCCCTGCCTCTCTGCTCTCTTCCAGCGCCTCCGGAGCCAGCGTGGTGGCCATCGATAACAAGATCGAGCAGGCAATGGTGAGCCGACCTCGCGTGCACCCCAGGGTGCCCGTGCTGTGGTCCCCATGCTGGTGGCGCGGTGGCCGGGAGCAGGGGGGGCCGGGGTCCTTTGTCTGCCGCCTGCCGCTGGCAGAGCTCATTGGCTCCAGCAGCGCCGCAGTGCGCAGGGAGCAGCGCCCGGGGAGGCACGGCCCAGCGCATGGCCTGGGGACAGGGTGCCCATGGGGGCACGTGGGGGCAGGCTGTGTGGGTCCCAAGAGCAGCAGGAGCTGCCATTGGGGAAGTACAGGAGGGAGAAAGCCTCTGGAGACGCTGAGACCAAAGAGCTCGGAGAAGCCTGAGGTTGCTTCTGACTCTGGACGAGCAAGCGGCTGGGGGGACAGAGCCCTGCAGGGTAGGGGGAGGCAGCCCTGAGGGTCTATAACCGTGGAGTGACAGGCTGTTGGTTGGTTCCTTGCAGGACCTGGTGAAAAATCACCTGATGTACGCTGTGCGGGAGGAGGTGGAGGTGCTGAAAGAGCAGATCAAAGAACTGTTGGAGAAAAACTCCCAGCTGGAGCGAGAAAACAGCCTGCTGAAAACCCTTGCCAGCCCCGAGCAGCTGGAGAAGTTCCAGTCGCGGCTGCCTGCGGAGGTGCTGAGCCTGCAGGAGCAGAGCCCCGGGGCACCAGCCCCGGCTCAGCACGCCGGGGGCTCTGCGGTATAAGGTGGCTCTGTCCTCGGGGTGGGCAGAGCCACGGAACTCTTTCTACTTCCAATCTCCCGCAAAGTCGTTTCCGCCTTCGTCTCACGGAGGACTGCCAAAGCCCGGCACCTGCAGGGGTGCTCGGAGGTGCCCCCCGGGCAAGCCCGTCCAGAAATTGAGCCAGCTGCTGCCTCCTGCACGGAGATGCTCTTCGCCAGAGGAGACGCGGGGCTGCAGCGGACACCCCTCTCCCCACACCGGCCGGCCTCCCCCCACCATGCACAGGGAGGAAAACTGTGGGCTCTGCTGCAACCTGGGAGCCTGCAACGTGCCGGCAGGGCCTTGGGCACACGCGTGGGAATACAATGTTGGAAAAGGCGCACGCTGAGCCCTGGGCCTGTGCTGCACTGTGCAGCAGGGGGGTCTCTGTCTGGCAAAGACTGAGCTTGGAAGAAGACGGTTGCTTCACGAGAGATACCAGCGTGTCCCCGGAGCCTGCTGCAAACCAAAGCTGACTTGAGGCAGCAGCACCGGTGCTGTGCACAGCAGAGTGCATGGCTGCACGCACATCAGCGTGGGGATTACAAGGAAACGCTTGGTTTTGTAGTTGGGGTATCTTCTGCAGACGCATCTCTGCGTGAATGCACGCAGATAAGAGGCGAGCGGGCACCAGGGTGCTGCCCAGGGGCCGACGTGCCCATCTCCATAGAGCTGGGGGCCCTCGGGGCGAGCCCGGAGTGGCACCGGGTGGCGAGCGGATGCACGGTGCTGCCTGTCCCGCGCCGTGGGGTGGGGGGTAGAGCGACAAGGACACGCTCTGACCCATGGGGCTCTCAGGGAGCCGCCAGCCTGCGCCCTGGCAGCGCGCTGGGAAGGGACGGGACGTCTGCTTCGACGTCAGACTGTCAGAGCAGTGACATCGCTGTGTAAATCTAGGTAGAGGTGGCAATAAACTCTACTTTTTTTATACATCCCGGCTCCTGCAGCTCTTTGTCGTGGTTGGGAACGGGTTGGTAGCAGGGGGGTGGTTGGTGCTGGGCAAGCATTGACCATCTCTCCCTATTTTGCATCCCAGGGACCTCTGCAGGATCCTGGGGCTCTTCTTTAAGGCTGGGAAAAGATCCTTGCTCCCACAGCTCCTGGGCAGCACAGGCAGCTTTTGCTCCCTGGGACTGTGTCCCCAGCTTCCTCTTTCCATTCGCCCTTGGAGGCAGCTGGGATGGTGTGTGCTTCCCCAGCCATGCTCATGCCAACAAGGTGTGGGTTCTAAGGGTGCCTATGCCATTGGGGTGACAGTTCAAGGCCAGTACCAGCAGCACCAGGAGATGTGTGAGACACATGGAGTCTCAAGGCAAGGCCTTTTCCCCACTGCTTTAGCTCTATGCCTTAATCAGCCCCAGTGCGGGGTGAGTCATCACAGAGCCGTTGGTGCTGAGCACCCTCGGCTCCTTGGCAACACCACATAAACACCAAAACACGGGCCGGTGCCTCAGCCTGAAACCGTTTTGGGGTGTCCAGCCTTTTTCCTGGGCTGGTGCTGAGCTGGGAGCCAAGCCCCGGCCCTGTGCGAGCAGCTCTGTGCCCTGGCTCCATGTGAGGGATGCAGAGAGGGCATTGCTTGGAATAGGGAAGTCTTGCCTGCCACCTCTATCCATCCTTACTCCTCTCCCCTCCGGGGACTCCCAGAATGTCCCATAGGAGAATGGGGACAGTGTGGTGGGGCCCTCCTGCCCTGCAGTGCAGTAGGGCAGTAGCTCAGCCCCCTCAAACCACCGCCTTCCACCATGGCTCCAGAGGAGCCTCCTCCTGTGGGCAGAGCCCTTTCCGCTCCCCAAAGTGTGGTGTGACACGGCGCAAGCCAATGGCACAGGGCAGCCCAGGCAGAAACCCCTCCCCGTGGTGGGCACATGCCACCACTGGAAGCCACCGCTGTGCCTTGCTTGAGCTGCCACGGCCGCCTTGGTGCAGCTCCTGGCCTCGGGAATATTCATTCCCCAGTGCCGCTGAGCAAGTCCCCATCCCCTCCTGTACCCCTGCTTCCCCCATGGGCACACGAGCACCAATTCCCCAATGTACTTCCATCATCAGAGGAGCTGATGATGCTGCCAAGCATTTCTGACCACCCCAAGAGCATGCCCAGTTTGACAAACTGGGCGCAAGAAGTGCTCAGCAGTGCCCTATCCCGGGCATCCTGGGGTGGGGGGGTGAAGGGGACAGGAGTCAGAGGACAGTGACAAGTCACACTAAGCATGTGTCTCTATCAGGGGCCTGTGTGGCTGCCCCGGTGTGGGCAGCAGAGGGTTAACACGTTCCCGTGGTCATCACAGGCTGCACCACTTCCTGCTGCTCCGCAGTGCCCAAAGGGTTAAGGCGCCGCCTCAGGAAGCTTCTAAGAAACGGCTTATTTGTCAAAAACGAGAAGCGGCTGCCGCCCTGAGCCGTGTTTTCCCAGGCGTGGCGTGATGTAGGCCCAGCCCCAGGCTCCCGCGCAGCAGCATCCAGCCCCCGCACATGTTTCTCCACGCGGATGCTGGGGAGCTGGCAAGGCCTGCACCGGCATGCTGGGGCAGGGAACAGCTCCTGGCACCAACTTGGCGCCTCAGACGCTGCAAAGGGGGCACCAGCAGCAAGCGAGACTGTCTACCCGCTCCTTCCTCCTGGGTCAAGGCGTATGTGGGGCAAGGAGGGGACCCAGGCCAGGTTGAACCTCCTCCAGACCAGGACCTGGCCCAACATGTGCATGTGGACAGTCTCTGATGGTTCCTGATGATGACCCTGCAGCCAGGGCTATGTCAGGGAGCACCTACTGCCCCACCAGTTCCTGCTGTGCTCTGCTCATTCTGAACACCAGGAGTCCATCTGGGAAAGTTCGGCTGCCGCCAAAGCAGACGGTCTTATGCAAGCAGCCCTCCCGGCTCCTCACGTACGCAGTGTCCCAGCCCAGCCCAGTCCCATGGGAGCCTCGCACACAAGCGAATGGCTGAGAGTTTCCATGTAGCCGGAGATCCCAGTCTCTTCAAGCATCTACATCACCTCTAGCCCATGAGTTAGCCCAGCTCCTGCTGTGTTGGACCTCTCGTGGGACCAGGAGCCCTTTGAAAAGGGAAAGCCGAGTTAAGAAATGGAAGCTCCCTCTGGAGAGCAGTGTGCATGAGTCACGCTCCCCAATCTGAGCAAGGAACAGCTCAGTGTTGTGGGCACCCATGTGCTACCTGTTGGCAGCCTCCGAACAGAGGGAGTAAGAGCCGCCTGGAGCTCTTACTCACTTGTTCCAAGGGGATCTCCCCTGTTCCAAGGGGAACAGGAGCTCCCCAGGGATCGTGGGCATCATTCACCCAAGAATGAAGTGCAACTGTTGCATCCTCTCTGAAGCTGAGCAAATGCTCCAAAGGAGAAGTCAGAAGGCAGGTGGACGAGCTAGCAGCAGGGCTGGACCAGGGGCACTGCCATTTACCCGCCCAGGACTCCCTGCAGCAAGACAGATGGGGGAGCACCGGGGTTACTTGTCACTTGAGCCCAGGTGGTGCTGAAGGTTGAGAAGATGCGCCTAGCATGAGGGAGAAGAGACATGGAGCTTTCTTATCCTTCCCCCAGCCCCATCAAGCTAGACCGGCTTCCAAAGGGCTCCATCCTCCAACCTGCAACACGAGTAAGTGGTTCAGCCGGTTCAGGGATGGGACCACTCAGGATGAGATTGGAGGGGCTCCCTGCAGCTCGAGTCAAGAGAAGAGAAGGCAGCTCTTTCTCGCATACGTGCCAGGACCAGTCTCTGGCAGAGCTTCTGGCAAGGTTGCCCATCGCAGGTGTGCCGCAACCATGTCCTTTGCCAGCTCTGCCTGCCCACAGGCACTGGCAGCGTAGGATCCGGGTAGCGCCTCCCACCAGGGTACAGGGAGTCCTCCTGGAGAGGCTGTTACTGTCCTGGCATTAGACAACATTATACAACCGGGAAGCAGCCCAGATGTGTGCTCTCCACAGCTGCCAGCAGCACAGGGAGAACAGCCCCGGGAGACCAAGTCTGTCACCTCAATGAGTGTCCCAGAGTGGGACAGTGGTTTAGCCTGCCTGCTCGTCCACTCAGCCCTAGTGTCGTCGTGCCCTGCCAGAGCACGAGCTGACCTATCTGGGAGGGATTGGATCAGGGTCTGCAGGGAAGTGGCTCCGGCAGCAGGATCTGAGCGAGGGTGGGGGCTGCTGCCAGGCACATTTGTTTGGGTACATCCTGTTCCCTGGTGGTTTGTGGTCTCCAATGCTCTGCACAAACCCAGCCTGCAAGCACTGCTGGTGTCAGGAAGTGATAGAAACCCCAGGTGGTCAATGAGCGCCCAGCACCAAGCAGAACTGATGCTTCAGGTGTGTGGGATGCACAGGCCTGGGACATATCCCGTGACCCCGCTGTGCTGCCTGCCCTTGAGCACGTCACTTCTCTCAGCGCTCCACTGAGAACAGGGCCTGGACAGAGCTGGTAGAAGATTTCCATCCTGGCCAACTGCTCCCCTCTGCCCTTGTCTTTAGGCTCAAGCATCGTCCTTGCAACCTCATGGACAGCAAGATGAGTTTTCCCATTGGAAAAAAAAATGGGAAACACCACCATGGTTTGTAGCCCATATCCCATGGGTTGTAGCTGTATCCTCAGTCTGTGGCCTAGTCAAATGTTGGAGAGACACTGCTTCCCTAAGGATCCATGCCAGAGCTGCTGTCCAAGGGATTTTGCACAGTCCATCAGGTTCCAACAGCTAACCCAGCATGTTAACCCTCTGATTTGTCACCAGCAGCATTACTGTTACCCTATGACACTTCTGCTTTCCCTTTCCAATGTTAATTTGTGCATTTTCCAACCAGGAGCTCCACTAGGAGATCTGGAGTCCTGCTCAAACTGAGCTTCTCTGGAAAGTCCTACGGGCTGTACATTCACTGGCTCCCTCTGAGCACCTGGACTCCCTGCACTCGCTCATGGCCAAAGGGCCCCAGAGGCTGCACCCTTTCTCTGCTTTAAACCCATTTACTTATTTCACCAAAAGTGCCTTCTTGAGTGCCTTATATGAGAATGTAATAAACCTTCCCTACATCCTAACAACTCTTAAGTTCTTCTCCCACACAGAGGATGGAGATGGAGCTGCAGCAAAACTACAGGGATGATGCAGTGAAGCCCTGCTGTGCCCCGTGTGGAGAGAGCTACCTAGCTCCCTAGAGTCCCCAAAAGGTAGGACACATGGAAAGATAAGTTTTATGCCCATGGTGGAGTGGCTTTATTTTATGGTAGCCCTCTGTGTGGGCATCTTCCAGGAATGGGCCAGTGGCAAAAGCTGGCATTGCAAAACTGCAAAGGATTTCAACTCCCTAGGCACAAACAAGTTTCAACAGCCCCAAGGAGCTGAGCTTAAGGAAGGAATGGCAAGACAAGAGTGGTCGTTTTCACCTCGATGGGAAGAAGATGGGGTTTGAGGATTGCCTTTGAGACCAGGCAGCCAAACAGTGGGCAATGCTGGCGACCAGCAGCATCAAGAGGAACCACTGAAGGTGAAGACCGGGAGCACTACTTGGGAGGCTGGAGGGTGCCACAGTATACACAAACAACACAAAATTACTCCTCCTGACCTGACAGAGAAGAGCCTGTGCCAGGGCCAGCGTGGCTGTTCTGCAAGGTTAATGGTATCTGCTGGAGGAGATAAGAGCACCGCTGAGCATTGAAATGTTCCCAAGAAAGTGAACTTCCTCATTCTTGAAGGAGAAAGGGAGATTCATCTGGTGTAAACAGCACCAGAACAAATCAATCAATTAGAAACAGCAAGTCCTTCAAGCCAGATAAACACTCGGGAACACAGAAGGCTTTCATGTAGGAAGAGGCACACTTGGAGCAAACATTTCTGCCCAGGGGACTGAAACATAATGAATGAGCAATGTGAGTTAAAGAAGGTGCTAGGGATTAGCCAGGATTTAGGGGCCTGAGGGACCTTGCCAATTTGGTTTAATTGATCATTAGAAACAGTATAATCACCAGGGAAATCAGTGTGGGAAATCCAGGCGGCCAGGCTCAGGGAGCTCGGTAAGTCGGTGCTTACGAGAGGGCACGAGTCACTGCGGGGTTCTCTCCTTCACAGAAGGTGGTGCAGACCTTCCTAAGCAAGAGCTGCTTTGCTTGCCTTGCAAAACCCTCTGCCCAGGGATGACCATGACCCTGTCCTGGCAGAGGGGCCGACCACCCTGGTGCTGTGCTTTGCCAGGCAGATCTGCCCACCGCGCTCAGACCCAGGGGCAACGTTTTGCCTGGACTAGAGAACAGCCGAGGGACAGGCCTGACTGTCACAGGTTGGTTTGCACCTTGGTGAAGGCTCGTATCTGCCTCCTGTCCCTCCTACTCTTTTTGTCCCACTTCCACCCCAAGCCCAGGTCTGCCTAGGGTCCATGACCTGGAAAGGGGCAAGAAGCCAGCTGGTGGCCTCGGTACAGGTGACACAGATGTCTGAACAGTGGATTTGATCCAGTCGGGTGCCTCAGCTCTGCTGGAAGGGGGACAAGCCCTGTTTCCTGCAGCTGGCACCCTTCATGGCTGATCCCGGCCTGCCTGCACAGCAGCGCACTGTGGCCTGGCCACTCTCGGGGGACATGACAACACCAGGGCTGCTCTTCTCAGTGTGGGCATGAGGGCCACAGCACTGTCTTCCCTGCAGTTGTTTGCACGCCTGTGACACTGGCCACAGGCTCTCCTCACTTGGGACTCTGGGCCATCTGTGACAGATTCCCATCGTTCCCAAACACGGCCAAGGAAATTTACCCTGAGCTCAGCACCCAGGTTTCATTTGTTTGTTTTTAAGGACATTCATGGTTTAACCTGCGAACCTTCCAGAGTATCTTAATGATTAACAGGGACGCAGGTTGCCTAAGAGCTACTGGGACATGAACCGAGCAAGACTGCCTTCCCTGAACAAACAGAAACAGCCTTGGCCTGGGAACAGTGCCAGCCCCTCGTCGTTTACAGTTTTGTGACTCCTACAATAGCCATTTGCTCTCACGGTTGGTGGCATGCGAGGCTACCCTTCCCCTTGCCATCCAAGGGTGACTTGCTTTTGTGAGAGAGACACCCATAGGAGCCTGATCCCTTCCCCTACCACGCAATGTGGGACTGACTGCTGGGGCACTGGTGGGGCCGCACTGTGGGGCTCAAGGTCCTCCAGGCCCCGTAAGGAGAGTGGGACTTGGCTGGAGAGCTGCAGAGCTGGGAGCTCCAGGGCAGCTGCCAAGCTGTGGTGGCTTTTAAATGATCTTGTCAAGCCTAGGTAGAGTGGAGTAATGGGGCCAAGACCTGCCAGCAAGTCCCATCTGTGCATATCTTGGTTTTTGAGGTGAGTAGCTAGATCAGGATATATGTTGTGTTCACCTCTCCTAACACATGGGTGGAAATATCCCTGCAGCCTTTCTGAGTTGGGAGTGAGGGGAAGGAGGTTGGGCCAAGGGACCTGAGAATGGTCTAGTACAATTGTCATCTGTCAGGTTTGAGTAGCTACCATCATGGAAGACCTTCATGGTTCCGGTGACCTATGGCATTGCTTGGAAACCCTGGGACTACTCCCGTTACTGGCCTTTAGGGATGCTCACCCTCCATCAGCCAGGCCCTGAACATCCACGGGTGTAGGTGGCACCATGGCACTGCCCGATTCCCACTCTTATCTGCACTCCTGCGTGCCTTATGTGTTTGCCAAGTCAGGTGTGGTGAGTAGGAGGGGAATCTTGGGCCACTTTACTGCCATACAAGGGCAGGAATGTGGGCACAGGTCGCACCCAGCTCCTGCTACCTGCCCGCCACCCCAAATGTACCCACGGTCACTTCTGCCTCCTCCTCGGAAGTCTGTGCTCCTGGGAAAGGTTAAGCACGGCCAAGGCCTTGCTTGTGTCCGGTTCCGGGAGTGGTGTGGAGCTCCATCCATAACCCTGCCTTGCACATGACCTCTGTCCTGTTCAGGGAACCTGAGGAGGTGGCAAAGTCCAGCACCAGTTCTGCGAAGGCTCTGATAAGCCCTGGCAATCTTAGGCACTTACTGTAAATTACTTCTTCTATAATAAGCCATCGATCCTGTCAAAAAAATGCCCAGATCATGCAGCCCAAGAGGGTGATTTATGGGGTCCTGTCTGGAGAGCATGACCCCTGCGAAGTAGAAGGGCCCCCTTAACCAGCTGCCTTGAGAGGCACTTCCAGCCCCATCCATGCTGCCCCTGTGCTGGGCTAGGACAAATGCCACGGAGCCGCTAGGCAATCCCTCTGCTCGCAGAGAGTGCCAGGGCACTGAGCACCTGCAAGTGCCCCCAGGGCCCCTCCCCAGGCCTGCTGAGGAGGCACCGTGCAGAGGAGATGAACTGCAGGGATCTGCGTGGCCAACCTGCCCAGCGCTCGCTGCCTTCCCCGCAGCCAGCAGGGTCACGGCCCGCCGCCGCCGCGGGCTCAGATAAGAGGCCTCGCAGCTGGCTGGCGACGCGGCCCGGTGTTCAAGCGTGTTTGTTTTGACTGAGCGCTCTTGTGCCCGGCGGTATCGCATGCGAGAGGTGAAACCGTCAGCTGCTCACTCCAGCTCTGCGCGCTACAGTCTGCGGCTTTCACCCTGAGCAGGGGTAGAGGTTGCTCCCAGGGCAAGATCCAGAGCTGCTTTCCAGGGCTAGCCCACCCGGCTGTATGCTCATTGGGAGGCTATGCACAAGCCGGGTTTTTGCTTATAGTCTTTGCTTTTTTGGTGGAGAACTCGGCCAGCTTTGCGGCAGGCACTGCAGGTTGTGGCAGAGGTAGGGAAGTGGTTCACCAGGCATTTCCGAGAAGGGCAATCCAGGCAAAAGTCATGGCCCTACTTGCCGCAGTGAATAACGAGAGCATATGGATGAGGTCGAACAAGATGGCTAGAGATGGCCTGAGGAAAATCTTTGCCCTTCTGGAGGAGCTATGGACTCTGCTCATGCTCCTGCCAGAGCAAAATAGGTACAGCCCTCCAACCTCCCCCCTCACAGCTGCAGAAATATCCCATCTTCCTCTTCTCTGTTCTTCTCTCCGAGCAGAAACACCTCCCCAGCAAAAGCTCATTTGAACCAATACAGGCCTTGCCGATGGCAGGACACCGTGAGGCAACAGCCGGGTCTGTGCCATGGGAAAGTTCTCCCAGGTCCCAGATGGGGGTGTGGGAATCGATGGAGCTCAGGGAATTGTGGGGCTTGCCAGCACCCTGTTACTGATTCTCCAGAAGGGAGACCTTTGTTCCATGGAAAGTTCGGGAATTGGGGCCAGCAGGTGAGCAGAATCCTGTCTCCAAACCCGCTGTGTCAGCTCTCCCACCTTGCAAAGAGCTGCTGTGGGGCCACAGCGGGGGCTCAGCAGTGCTCACTTTGGGCCACCTCCGTCCCAGCGCTGGCCACACACCAGTGCCACCGGGGCAGGGAAGGCAGCACAGCAGCAGCCCCTGGTCCTCCACTTTGGCCGGGGTGGGGGGGGGATTGCCAGGCCCTGGAGTCACTTATTGACTGTGTCAGCTCCCAGATGGGACCTGCTTCCTCCCATGGAGGCTCCTAATTAAACTGATTTCTTGGATGGCTCCAGCCATGCAGGAGCCGGAGGCTTTGTAGTTGTAAGGCCTCTTGGGCCACCGCTGGGGTCTCCTTGCTCCCCCCAGGCGCCGTCCCCGTCCACGGGGCAGCACCTGCTCTCTTATATAACACCGTGGCCCCGATTTCCCCCCTGGGGCAGCGCCGCCGGCTGGCCCTGCTGCTCCGCAAGCACCGGATTGGGAACATATCCCAGCGGGATACGGAGTGCCGGGGGACTGTCCCGCCTCACCAGGCAAAAACAAGGCAGCGCCACGCTGGGACGAGAGCCGCAGGCGCCTCTGAAGCTGCCGCGCGGGCCGCGCCACGCAGGCGAG
Organism: Crypturellus tataupa; assembly: GCA_034781795.1. Taxonomy (NCBI): domain Eukaryota; kingdom Metazoa; phylum Chordata; class Aves; order Tinamiformes; family Tinamidae; genus Crypturellus; species Crypturellus tataupa. The sequence continues at coordinate 2,998,640 of JAWLRI010000229.1, forward strand.
CCCGGGTCCCGCCGGTGCCAGCCCGCTGTGCCCAGGAGCCGTGGCGCGAGCGAAATGGCACTTCAAAGCCCTCCTAGCTTGGGCTCCTCGCTGCCCCCTCCGCTGCACCAAGAGGGAGGATGTGGCTAGGGCGGAGGAAAGCAGGCAGAAGCAGGGACCCCATGGGTCTGGGGGCCAGCACAAAGTGCAGCAGCTTGCCCACCCCCATTCCTAGGCCCTGGGGATAGGCAGTGCCAGGGAAAGGGCTTGCTTATGCTTCCTGCTCCTTCGCAAGCCTGGGGCAGTCTGGGCAACCCATGGGGTCAGCATGCGCCCCTTCCCTAGGGTCCTCATGTCTCCTCTGCAAGGCCTCTCTCCTCCTTGCGAGCTGGCCTGGTCGTCTGTGTACCAGGGGGATCTTGCAGCAAATGCTCAGACCCCGTGCAAGGGGGCATGTCCCGCATCACGTGTGCAGCACCGGCCACGCAGGTCCCCATGCCAGCCCAAGGGCTGGGGCGCTGCCAGGGGCATTGCATCAGCGCAGGGGACACCAGGGCTGAGGCAGGCTGGAGCTGGCTGCCACCAGCCCGCACACAGAGCCCGCTGGTGCCACTGCTGCGGCTGGCACCGTGGGAAACTGCGCACGCACGGAGCCACGCACGCAGCCACACGCATGAGCCACAGGCTCCAGGGATGCAAGAAAGGCCAGCGCTCTGGAGGTGCCAGAAAGACCTTGCTGCAAAGGAAGGTGTGCGTGGTGTGCTGCAAACACACCGTGTTTTGGTGATTCAGCTCTTGAAGCAGAGATGAGAAAGAGGCTTTTCACTGATGTGGGTATCTTGCAAGCAGCTGCCATTCCCCTAAGTGCTGAGAATGAATTCAAAGGTGGCCAGGATCTGACCCGCAGTCCTCAGAGGAGCCAAAAGGCTGAGCACTGCAGACTTGGGTTATTATTGCTGTTCTTAGTGCTGTAACAGTAGAAAATACAAGTTACTGCTATTGCATCCCCACTGGCATCATCACCATCAGCATTTCACACAGAAATTGCACCTCTTATTGCAAGAAGTGCAACAGGAAGAACCCCCATGCAGGTGCCTGTGCTGAAGATGCAGGAGCAGGTTGTCCCCCCTCTCCAGCGGGTTGACTGCCCAGGAATCAGCTTCAAAGTCTGAAGGTACCTCAGTATTCAGACAGATGAATGGGACTGGAGACAAGGAGATAGTTCCAAGTTAGTCTAATGATCCCAGGGATATGTGTCTCTTCCCTGGCTGGCTCCTAAGTGCCATGCAGAAACTCATAGCGTTTCAAGAGAACATCTACCTGGCAGTACCCTGGCAGGTCTCACTGGTCTGTCTGCCAAGGAGGACACCCCATTCATGGGAAGGGACTACCCATCTTGCCAGCTCTCCTCCCATCCAATAAATGTCTCTGCTAATGGGTGGATTATTGTGGAATTACAGGTTTGTGCGATAAGCGGGTCTGGTTTGTGGGCTGCCTAGGGACAGGGATTACCCTGGGACAGTGGCTTCGTGCCAGCACCTCCCCAGCCGGAGTTGACTCGCTGCACTGTGCTGCAGAGCACTGAGCCCCGTGCGCGGCTGGCACCCGGCCCAGCTGGACCTGGCCCTGCTCCGTTGGGAAGCCCTGGGCAGAGCACCCCGACACACCAGCCCTGCACAGCTCCGACCTCCAGCTCCCGGGGAGCCCACAGGACCATGGTGGGGTCCCGGTGTGTGGCTGCAGCTCCTGGCTATGCTGCAAAGACCGTGCGTGAGGAGCAGTGCACCTGGGAGCCAGCACTGCCCCAAACGCTGCAGGGCAGTGGGAAGCAATCCTCACCTTCCCGTAACTGTTTGCTCTTCCCTAATTTTCACACCTACGAGAAGCACTTGGAGAGCCAGAATATGCAGCTCACACCCAGCAAAAGCCTCTCTGCTGCACTGTGGCTGCCTTCACTGCCTTCCTCCAGGCAGTCTTGGGGGAGCAAAGCACCGGTGCTCCCCTGGCCTGCCCGCGGCCGAGGAGAGAGCGATGCGACTAGGACAAGCTGTCCCTGCAGAATGGAGCTCAAGGAAAGGTTTCTGCCCAGTCCCACATCTGTCCTGCTGTGCACAGTGAGCAGTGACGCTGCATACGCGTTCTCTGCTAAACGCAATACATATCCCTGCGGAGGGCAGGAAGCTCTTTCTCACCCCAGAAAACAAATCCCTTCTCTGAGCTAAGGATTACGCTAAGGGGATTGCTGCAGCAGCAGGACGGCCTCCACAGCATTCCCGCTGCCTCTGGCACCGCAGCGGCAGGGAAGGAGCATGCACGTAGGGATGCACGAGCATGCAGTGACACTCTGTCTCTCCCAGTCCCTGCGGGTCTGTCCTGTCCTGCAGAAGAGTTGCCTGCCTGTTTCCCCAGCCAAAACATTGATGTCCTCCTGATCAGTCCCACTTTCATCAAAAATGTTTTCTGTCCAAAGATGCAATTTGGTGGTCCATATTTCCATCCAGCTCTGCTCCAGCATGCCCTGCCCTCAGGTGCTGAATCCCACCAGCTTCCTGCACAGCTCCAGTCATCTGTGGCAGCATCACTCTCCTCTGCCTGGTACAAACAGGAAAATCTGCCCCTTGAGAGCAACCCACCGAGCAGAGCAGGGAATAGGAGCTGAGCGCTCCCTGGCTCTGCACCTTGCTAGCTGCAATTAAGCAGCTGGAGGCTGCCAAAGGCTCCGAATTGCATGGGCACACCATGGGAAAACCGTAGTGCTCATTACTCAAGGCATCAGCTTGGAAAAGGGGCAGAGCACCCAGTTTTTTCCTGGTCTGGTGCTGCCTAAGGCATGGAGAGAAAACATCGCTGTGGTGTATGAGTGTCTAACCAGCAGCTGGTGTTCACTGCCTCTGCCGAAGGCCAGGCTACGAGCACTACTGTTCTTATCTGCATCCCTGCCCCATGGCTGGGAGTGACCTGCCTCTGCCCATGGCTCAGGGCTATTGCCTGTGTTCTCCCTCCCACCGCCCAGGTGCCAGGAGTGACTTCAGCTCCCATTCCCTGCAGCTATGACGGGCCAGGAGCCCGAGAAGGGAAGGCAGCGTGTTTGCTTCATGACCCGGAGGATGCTTTGAGATCCATGAACTTCTCATCTTGCCCTGCCTATAGGCCAGCCACCCTGTGTGCTCATCCCTGTGGCATCCAGGGCAGTGATGTGCCAGGAGCCAGGCACTCTATATAAGTTCAGGGCATTCGCTTTCTGCCTACTGCTCCCATTCCAGTGTTAAGCAGGCACTGGGCCAAAAATGCCCTTCTCCTCCTCCCTTCCCACAGGAACAGGACTAAAGGAGAAAGAAAGTTCGCAGAAGGTTCTGGGGAGAGTAACCAGACCCCAGACACGTTATCTCTGTGGCCCAATACAGCCTTAGTCCTTCCCACCTGCAAGCTACTCTACCGACTCTGCTCTGATGCAATACGGTGCCTTTACGGGTAGAGGAAGAAGCTGAAGGGACTTTCTAAACCAAACCACTTCCAAGAGCCAGTTCCCAGGCACATCAAAACCAGGACATTTCCTTCCTGCTTTAGCCTTTATTTTTTCATCAGAACTGATTATTTTTACTGAAGCCATAAACCCTGAAACAGGCAATTTTCCTGCTGACTGTTTCTTCTGGTAATTCCCCTTTTCTCATCCAATTTTCAGGCCTAAAAGATGTCACACATGATGCTTGACAAGCTTGAAGGAAGGCTGGCAGGGAGGATCATCTCTGGGCAGAGAGTTGCAATACACTGTATTTTTAGAAGCTGGAGATAGCCAGCCTCATAGCACCCACCTCCATCAGCTGAGTCCTACCCAACCAATCTGGACTCTTTTCACTTTACTTTGGATCGTTGGGGCAGGATGTTTGGTGGCATCCAGCCTACTTCCATCCCAACAGCGTCATGCAGAAAAACACTTTTCTCTTTTTTGGACTCTTCAGGCCCAGAGTTCCACATCACCACAGCTGTGCGTGGATCTAGGAGCCCATGCTGCACCTCTTCCTGCGCCTGGACCCCAGCCGAGCTCTCGTTCAGCTTCGCGCGAGCTATTGTTCTGCCTGCTACCATGTTTGGGTGTTTTTGAGCCGGTTGATGAGTCAGATCTTCACTCCCAGGGCTTGTTTACCCAACTGTTGTAGGAGAAGGAAAAGCACGTCTGGCCGCGGAGCAGCCACGCGCTGCCCACCGCGGCTAACACGTGCGGCGGCCGTGCCACCCGCTCGCACACTAGTGCCATGGCAAGGCGAGGGGCAGCTTCTCCTTTGACACCAGCTTACTGGGCCCTTCTCGGTGGCCAGGAGATTAAGGATTGTGTGGGCAGGCTCGTGTGGGAGGTAGAGCCTAGGCTCAGGCATGCACGTAGGGTTGGGAAGAGTTGGGTTTAGCCCTTTCTAGCAGGATCGGCTCAATAGCTTCTTTGCTTTTTCCTCCACCTAATCTTGATGCTAGGCAATTTCTTGTGCTGTGGTAGTTGTGCCAACAGCACAGATATCCTCCTGACCCATCACAGGCTTTTTCAGCAGATGGCAGCTGGATCCTTTCACATTCCTGCCTAGCAGAGCTGCCATTATGGTGTCTTGGAATTGGGCTACTTCCCAGCCTGCCTCGAATAGCAGCTCTGCAAACACGGCGCAAAAATCCCCAACCCTGGGAAATGATTCACTGCTCTCCCGCCTTGCCCCAGGCACCCAACGATATCCACGGCCAAAAGGACATCCCCTGGCACCGTGCCTTAATGTAGACTAGGAGTCACAGCAGGAGCAGGGTGTCTTCAAAATCCCCAAGGCTTCTGCAGGTGGCCTGGATTCCTCCACCTGGATTCCCTCACCTGGATGCCAGGGAAGTCGCTTTTGCAGAGGCTCTGGGTATGCAGCTAGCACTAAGCAGGGAGGCTCCAACTCAGCTGGCCAGGAGCATGAGGGCAGGAGTCAGCGGGAGAGAAGGCTGGTGCTTGTAGAACCCTGCAACACTGTTTTCTCCACAAGGGACATCTCTTTCTCCACAGTTTTCATCTTAGCAGGCTTCTTTGCTGAGAGTATTGATTTTGTGCTGAAGAAACAAACTTTTTTCCAAATATATTTTTTGGATTAGTCGGTTCTCAGTCATGAAACATCTGTTTGACAAAGAAGAGACACAGAGAATTGATCAAAGCAGACTCCTCCAGCTTCTTTGTTTTTCTTTGCTGCACACCCTGAGCTTACCCTTAGCAAAGCTCTGCTGTGAAGCTCTGCCCACCCCATGGCAGCACAAACCTGGGTGTCCCAGCTCCTTGGGGCTCAGGCACAATGTCCTCACCTGCCCTGCACAGACCAAGGGGCTTCCTTGCCCCTTGCTTCCAAGCTTCCTTCCCACTGCAGTGTGGTGCTCTCCATTCCTGCTTAGCCTCCACATCCACAGCTCCTTGCTGTGCCTCTTGTCCTCCTGGAAACTGCCTTCTGGTTCTGCCATCCACCCTGCTGATTTGGGCTCCTTCAGGTTTCCATGGGTGTGAATTGGATGAGCACCTGCCAATCCATGCAACTTAGGATGTTTGGTTGAATACATATGGATGAAAGTGCCCATGGTGGAGAGGTACAGAGTGCTCTGCTCCCATCTGACCTCCAGGTCACGCAGGTCTTGCAGGACCAAAAGATGGAGAGGGCAGAAAGCATTCAACCAAGAGGAAAGAGCACCTGCCACAGAGAGCCAGGCAGTCCAGCTGAGACCACCTGCATGGAGCATCTCATGAATCCTGTGCCAGTCAGAAGGAATCTTTTGGGGAGTCTGCCTCCTCATGGCAGCACTCAAGCGTCTCACCTGGCTGCTCTCTCCAGACATTCCCAGGTTTTCCTCCATCCTGTCTTACCTCAGCAGTCTGCTCCCAAATCTGAGCACTTTGAAATGAGAAACTCAAGGCCCAGCCCCACCTGCCTGGCCACAGGCATCTCACAGCCACTGCCCAAAATAGCTCAAACGGGCCCCAAAATAACTTGCCGCTGCCCACTCACTCCATCCGGTAACCCGAGGAAGATGAGAGAGCGTGTACGTGCGGGGGGTGGGTGGTGGTGGAGGAACCAGCCTCGAAATACATCCCGTGGGAGCATGAGTCCTCCAGGGCCGTGCAGGAAAACAACTGTTGCTGCGGCAACAGCTTGGCACTTTCGGCTTCCTCCCTCAGAGTGGGGTGAGCAGACGTCAGCAGCACACGGCTCCGGCGGCGTGCGGCTCCCCGCGGAGGTGCCTCCTCCAGGAGACGTGGCTCCCGTGGTGACTCAGGGCTGCCTGAGGCCCCAGCGCCACCAGGGCCATCAGAGAAGGAGGACCAAAGGGGAAGGATGGTTCCCCACGTTGTCCTACTACCCATCCTCACAACGCTTGGACATCTCCAAGTCTTGCATGCACCCGTCCCATGTCTTTGGATTGCTGCTTGTGCCACTGCAGCCGCCTTTTCCCTCTTCCATGGTCCCAAGGCTCACATTTCAGTCACAAACCTGGGAACGAAAATGGACATGTCTGTCACTGTCAGCTCATCATGGGAGCAGGCAGGCACAGGAGCCCCTTTGGGTATCCTTGTTCTTTCCAGATTTGGCTTAGCGAGTCTCATCAATGGTAGTAGTAACCTGGTCAGTTCTCCACACACACCTGCCTCCTCTTCCCACCAGCTCCAGGGCATCCTGGGGCCATGCAGGACCAGCCACACGTGCTGGAGTTCTGACTCCACCGAGCTGCAGCTTGCAGACACCTCACTGTGCTGCTAGCAAGAAGCACAGAGCTGAGTAGCACAGGGCAGGGGGAGACAAGCAGAGGTGCCATTGAGCATCCTCTTCTCAGGGAAAATGCTTCCTAGCACCCTCAGGGTAATCTTGCCATGCCAAGGGTGAGCTAGCAAAGCACTGGGGGCAGATGCTCAGTTAGAGGCCATGAGGAAGTTCACAGGTCCCAGGAACAGGAATGGAGTAAGCTGTACACAGATAAACTCTCTGCCTCCTGGGCATCAGCTTTCTGGTCATGTTCTTTGCATCTCCCGGGGCATTCTAATCCCCCTCGGTTAAACTGAGATTACATAAAATTTTCCTCTTTTGGCTTTTTTCTTTCCATCTTTTCAAACTTTTGTAGGAGCCCTTCTTTTCACCTTGCCTCTCTCAGAAGTCTCATGGACCCCAGGTCTCATGACCCAAGCTGTGCCCCTTCCATTTGCAGCTCCCACTCCTAGGGTGCATGTGAGTGCTGCCCAGTGGTGACTGTCCTCTGCCTTGGAAGTCCCTCTGTTTTGCAGAAGACACAATTGATGGCATGGGCCACCAGCACAGATGCCCAAGCTGCCTGGCACATGCACAGATCCCCACAGTATTTGTCCCCAACTCCGTGTCCCCAGCTCTCATCTGCAGCTTAGCCCAATGCAGCCTTGTCACTTCCACCTCTATGTCCTCCCTCTTTGCCTGCCAGCACTGCAGGGGTGTCGTGATGGGCTGTGTCGTGGCATGGCCACTCAGGTGGGCACCTCCAACAGGGACGCACGGCAGAGCAGGGCTGTGGTAGCTGAGCAGGAGCCCCTACAGCCTCCTCCCTGCTCAGCAGGCCAGCAGCGAGCCCAGGTTGTTATATAACCGGTCAGCGGGGAGATTACAGCAGCTCTCTATTGTGTTTACCAGCTTAAGGCACATCCGGCGGTGAGCAGCTGCAGCCGTGGACGGCATCCAGGGCAGGCCCTCGTCACTCCCATTTATGGAACATGTTTGATCCCTCTGCGAAGGCCAAAGCCCTTTGTGCTGGTGTGCAAGAAGCTGGCTCTGACTCTAGTTTCAGGATGACCCACGGATCCCTCCTACGTGCCACTCCATGCAGCAGCCGTGGGTTCAGCCTGCTTGAGCCTACGAGCAGAAACGCACTCCAGCCCTTCTGCAGTTTGTGCAGAGCCTCCTCCAACATCCAAAGGTCTCCTTAGAGCTTCCCCTAGGCACTTGCAGGCTTCTCTGGGCAGAACTGACCGGAGCGACCGTGGCTCGCTCTATAGGCAGGGTAGGCACTACCATGCTCTGGATAGCTGTGAAATCCTGCGTGCGGCTGTGAAATGCTCTGGCTGCAGCCTCAATGGAGAAAACTCCTTTGCATCATCCCCTGTTGACAGAAAGGGATGTGGCCACTCAAGAGCTAAGCTGACCTAACAAGTCCACGCCAAAGGTCCTGCCAGGTCTGCTTGCTGATGCTTTGTGGTTTAATGTTTGTGAGGAGCTGTTTTTCCAGAGAAGACATGAAGGATCAAACAGAACAGCTGTCCCTGGTACTGTACAGGCCTGCTCAACATCACCACTAAAACCATCCAAACAAAGAAACTGCAGAGACATCACTTAAAATCCAGTCTCTCCCCAGTGCTGCAGCGTCTCACCTGGGAAAGCCAGGGACTATCACAGGGAAGCACTTCTCTGCCCACAGTAGGACACAGCAGAGAGAGACTCCCAAAAACCCTCAGCCTGCTTTCCTGAGTCGCAGGGTATCTTCTCCTTTGAGTTTCTAAAGCAAACTCCAGAACTCTACCTGACCAGGATCCAAGATTCAGGCTGAGAGCTTGGAGCTCTGGAGTCCTTCTTCACCTCTGTGCTCACACACAGACCATCTCTGTGGACACACTACTGAGTCGCATGGGCTGACCAACCCCCAGGGCTGCCAGGGATCCCCCTCATGCCCGAGCTGCTCAGCACTGCGTGTTTGTGTGCCTGCTGTCCTGGATACCAGCCGCTGAGTCACCACATAAGCTGCTTACAGGGGTGAGATGCACAGTCTGTCTTATATTTTCCATAGGAACCCGCGACGACTCATTCACATTTCTGAGGTGGGGAGGGTTTCCAACACACCATCACATAGCAACTGCCCAGGCCCAGAGAGCTGGTCAGCCTGGATGTGAAGGGGTGCAAAGAGAGCGGGATCCCTGTTCTGCAGACCCCATGTACACAGCACACAGGCTGCATGCAGCCCAGCCTGGCAACGCAGGAGCAGCTGGGTGCAACTGAAAGCCCTGCATGGGGCTTCTTGTTCCCTTTGGGGCAGGGTATCTGCAGGCTGCATGGCTATAGCCATGCAGGGCTGTGAAGATGCGCACCACACACGGATGTGGCTGTGGGACAATGTGCTCCATGACCTGCTTGGCCATATTTTGGGGCCCTGCCTGTCCTGCACTTTAGTCTTGACAGCGAGTTATGTGGTGACGAGGTTTCCAGGCAGAGTCTGGCCTAGCTGCAGGACAGGAGCTTGGGGGAAGTGGACTGAGATGACAGCAAGATGAGGTGAAGCTGAGGCAATAGGAGCTGGCAGGCGGGCTCTGGTGTGACGAACACAGCCTGTCACTGAGCAGTACCAGACTTACAGCAGCTGCTTCTGGGGAAAGTGGAAGGAGAAACCTGACCGTCGGCTTGGTGATGTCTCAGTGTGAGCTCACTGGCTGGCTTAGCAGTTCTGAAAGTGCCATTGCCAGAGCCCCTTCCCACGGTCCCAGCACGCTGGGCAGTGCAGAGCAAGAGCAAAGACGTGAGCCCCGCAGGGGCAGCTGCGCTGCACAGCAAGGCTCCAGGCCCGCACCAGTATGACAAGCTCTCTCCCTGCCCACAGCTTGGGGTGGAACAGAGGGACAGTCAATCCAGGGCACAAGAAGATCAGACTTGCAAGCCCCATGCAGCGGCGGAGGTGACTGGATTCAGAGCGGGCTGCTGCGCGGCAGTGACGGTGCCGCCGGCAGCCAGTGGGGCAATCACACTTCCTATAGACAGCGCGTCAGCTCCAACCTTTCCTCTAAGAGGGCAGGCAGACCCCACGCACGCATGGAGCAGAAACTGGCAAGCAGGTGCTGAGGGTGCTCACAGCTTCCTTCCCGTCATCTGCCCCTGCACGTGCCTGCCTGGGGAGGGAAACTGCAACCAAAGGGAGGCTGGGGGAGCAGAGACGCTGCCCGTGTGGGTGCTGATAGCGACCAGGGTGCTGAAGCCTGCTGGGTGCAGTTATGTTTTGTGACAATGCCATGGCATGGGGGGATCCCTATGCTGGGGCGCCCCAGGCCACCATCCAGCAGTCAGGAAAGGGTGGCACAGAAAGCTTCACCCACTGGTGTTGGCTGCAGCTAGACCAAAGGGCCTGGACCAAGGCAGCAGCTACAGGGCAGAGCTTTCGCCACCCACTAGCCCCACGTCTGGTCTCCTCCCCACCCTAATCAGTGGCCTATTCCTCTAGACTGACCCCACCACAGGAATGACCGGGCTGCCCAGGGAATGCCCTGGGGCTCTGGGCAGGGAACGTGCCTGTACCCTAGTGCTTTCCAAGGCCTCTGCATGCTGATCCAGAGCTCCCCAAAGGTCTTCCAGATCGCAACCCAAACAAAGGCCCTCAGTGAGCACCCAACATTTGCGTGTTGCTCCCCACCACCCACCCGGCTATGTCCGTCTCCCTGCAGTCGCGGTTGCAGAGTGCCCCCAGCCAGCGTGCGCTAGGGCTGCCGGTCAGCAAGGCCAGCGCTGCTGGAGCTCCGAGCTCCTCCCCAGCCCCAGCTGCTCTCTGCTGTGTCAGCCCCATCCCCTGCCAGCCCTCCCCCTTTGCTGCGAGCGCTGGCGAGGAACCCGCATCTGGAAGGGATCAGCGCCGCTAACCACTGCAGCGAAAGGGGAGGGTTATAAATAGCTGCAAGTTCCCAAATCAAAGATTAACACAACAACAACAAATAAAGAACAGGGGATGAAGTGTTGGCTTTTCTGCCCAGCATGTTTATATAAATAGTCATAGTTTTATGCTTTTTTATATTTCTAATTTGTTTTCAACCTTTCCTCTTTGCTGTGATGTTCTGGGTCTGTCCTGTTTCCCACTGGGCAAGTTCCCAGAGACACATTTCTTGGAAGGTTGTAACCTCTCTAGTAGCTTTGAAACAAATTCCAGGCAGGAATGTCTCAGGACCTGTTTTTTTTTTTTTTTTTTTTTTTTTTTTTTTTTCCTGCTGCTTTAGCAAAACAGTCCTCAGGCTTGTCCTTGGCTGGCTGTGCAGGCAGATTAGCCCTCTGCAAGGCAAGGGGTGCAGGGGACACTGCAGGAGCATGGCTGCAGGGAGCTGATATTTACCCACATCGGTTGGTGATTTTCTGAAGGGAAGAAAAGCCATGCATGAAAATGCAGTGTCTGGTGCAAATGTTTGTTATCATGGGGCACCTGTATTTTCCTGAGCAACTGGAATGCCCAGGAGTGCAGATGTGCTCCCCAGATGTGCTGCCCAGGACGGAGCAGCCACCAAAGCGGGACCAAGAGCCCCATGACTGAAATGATGATGCAGTCCCCAGGAACACAGCAGGGAAGACAATGTGCTACAAGTCACAGTCTTGGAGTAATGGAGATAATGGGAAGACATGAACTGCAGAAATATTATTACTGGATTCTGCAGTTTGGAGGATATTCTTTGAGCTGTCCTCAAGCAATGTCCCTCACTAAAGCATGGACTAGGGGGCCGACAGGCCTTGGGGGTGACTGTGTTCAACCCCAGCCATGGAAGAACTACCAACACGAGCTCACAGCTGGTGCACTGCCACCCTCTGCCCCCATGCAGTCACCACACAGAGAAAATAAGCCTTCACAGATTGTGCAATGGCTTTCTGGGGACAGATACAGTACTTCCCAAGAAGATGCCAAGGGAGACTGGAACAAACCTGTGGGCTCCTCTGCCTCTTGTCACAGCCACCATCACTTCTCCTGGTGCTCCTCTCACAGAGCATTTCTGGCCTCAGTGGCATGTTGAGCAAGACATCTGTTGTGCGAGGCAGTGGCTCCCGATTCCCACCAAGCTTGCTATCCGCTCCCGGATGGAGCAATTGAAATGTTGCAAGACAAGGAGCGGGGGACCGATAACACCTTATTTTTCTTTTAAAATTGCTCTCTGCTCAGAATGCCCAACCCCAACTCAAAATGTCCTGGATGAGTCCCTAGTGACTGCTCCTCTGCTGAGATCAGCACCAAGTGCTTGCAAATAAATAATGGGGTGCCCCATTGAGCACCCGTTCAGGGCCTCATACACAGATCTTTTTCAGAGCTGGTGCTGCTGGGCTCCCAGCTGCTGTGTTTATCCCATTTTTATTGCCCACTGAAGTTGTTTTTGTGGAAAGGCTGAGGTTTGGCAGACGCTGAGCTGGCAGCAGTTCAGTGATGCAGAGGATGCAGAGCAGGCCAGAATGGCATGACACACACACAGCGTTCGTTTGAAAAATAACCTTATAAATGAACTTAATAAGCCTGCTGAATCACTCCTGCTTCTTTTGGTCTCCCTTCATATGAGCTGAGCCTCTGCTCTGGGAGAAACCACAAAAGAAAACAAGTGGCATCCCTTGAGCAAGAGCAGCATTGCCTGATGGTGCTTTTCCCTGCACACTCACCACCCTTCCCAGAACTCCCTGATGCCCTGAAAAGGCCTGGAGAGCTGCTTGGTGTTTTCAGCTGGGGTTGGTTGTGACTCTCTGGGCTCCCTGACTCGTGGATTTCCCAACCACCTCCTCAGACAACCTCCAGCTCCCATATCCCAGCCTTCCTGGGCCAAGTAGGGAACAGGCCACCAGGCATCAGGAGCAGCTACACAAGGCCAAATGGTCTGAAACAGCATGAGTATCAGAGGGGCTCCCAGGAGAGGATGTCTGCTGCAGAGTTGGGAGCAATAAGGCAGCAGCATGAAGCAGATGCTAAAGAAAATACCCTGTCAGGCAAATCTTGTCCTGCAGATCCTCATCCAGGGCTCCTTGGTGAGAATTCCACCCATCACCATGAACTGGATGATTTCCTCTTGAGGTTGCTTGGGATTTTTGGATACAGTCAAAACCAGTAGGAAGAGTTTTTAGGAGCTAGATGAAGGCATCTAGCAGAAGACTGAGGCAGATGAGATAAGGCTGCCTAGTTTGACCAGTTTCATAGCCCTTGTTCCAGATATCCTTCATGTAAGCTGGGGAACGGGATGGATGCTGGGAACAAAGGATAATGTTAACAGCTGACGAGCAAGTGAGAGAGATGCTGTGGGACTGAGCAGCAGGAGGTGGGCAGCAGTGGGTCACCATCACACCCTCACCTCCCAGCCTTCACCCCTAGCCCCAAAGGGGACAGCCCCAGTGGGTGTCCCAGCCCAGGAGGCACAGAGAGCGGTGCAGCCTGCGGCTGGCCTCTATGGACCTTTCTTGCTCACTGGGTCACACATGGCACCCCATGGTGCAGTGGCCAGGAGCTGCTTATCTTTCACTTTGGCTGTGTGCCCAGCAGCAGAGCTGCTGCCTTCCTTGTGGGACACTGGGGCAGTTGTCACTGTTAGAGCTGAACTGCTCCTGGTGATGGCCTGGCACACGCGTGTCTCCCAGCTACCGCTCCCCCGTTCAGGTATGTGTTGGCCCTGCTCTGCTAGGCCACGTAACAGCCCAGGCTAATCTTGACCTTTGTGTTGGCTCTAGCCCTCCTGCTAATGCTGTTGCAGATGGACCCCATGCCCATGGGGCAGGGAAAATGAGGGAAAAAAGGGACAAGAGAGTCTTCTCTCCTGGGTCCTATGTCAATGGCCAGGGCTGCAATGAAGGGTAATTTTCTGCCTTGGTGCTTGTGCACTGGCACCCTGTCACCAGAGCCGCTGTCTCCCAAATAATCCCTGGCCCGTGGGCACAGCGCAGCTGTGCAGTCAGCCTCCAAGCACCACTAGGTTTGTGCAGGAAAAAAGAGCTCAGTTTGAATTGATCCATGCCCATGTCACAGTGAGTCACAGCCAAGGCCCAGGCTCACGTCAGGCACCGTCAAGAGTCTTCCTTGAGACGGGTGCTAGCTTGGGAGCCCCGCCGACATCCCTGCAGTCTGTTCCCTCCCCACCCGCGTGATTCATGCCTTTCAAGCAGGGACAGAGGACATCCACAGTGGGGAGGCTGGGAAGCAAGCCCTGCATCACAGCAGTGAAGTCATCACTCCTTGCCTGAGGCTGCTCACAAGCCTTCTGACCGCAGCATGGTTTGTGTCCATCAGGAAGCTGAGTGGTGCAGCCGGACAAATAAGGGCAGGAGAGCACTAGCCCAGTGCTATGACCAACTGGCTGAGGGTGTCCTGGCTTCATCTTCACAACCAGAGCTGTACCATGTCTCCCACGTGATGTCAGAGCGTTCCCGCTCCGGATGGTGGAAGCTCTCCAAACTCATCCCACAAGGAAGCAATTAAGCAGGCTGTGTCCTAATTTGTGGCAGGGAGGGGAGGGTAAAACCTCACACTGTGTTGTTTCTGGGAGCACGTGTATGAGAACCAGGGCCCTGCGCAGCACCTCCTTCCTCCCCTGGTCTGTGGTTGGATCCTGGGGACCTGGCGGGTCCATGTTTCTCTTCTGGGCTACCCATAGGAAAAGGAAGGTCAGATCACATCATACCACATACCCATCTAGGTCAGTGCTTTGAAAGCGGCTAGCAGCAGATCAAGACATTCCTGTTCAGTCTCACGGCCTTTTCTCACTCTAGCACATCCTTCAGGAGGGGCTGGGCAGTCCCCATGGCCCCGACTCATTTTGTGTCTGAGTTCATGCAGGCTCAAATCCTGGAGAGGAGATCCAGGTCCTCCACACAACAGACAAATGAAAGGCAGTGTTTGTAGCAAGCAGTATAGACCTCTGGTTTCTCCTGCTGTTGGCAAGAGAGAGGTTCCTATGCACTTAGATAACTTCTCAAAAGCGCTGCTCCAGCACTGCTGTACTTTTCTTTAAATTTACTTCTGGACTACCTGATTTCTGCTGACTTTCATTTGAAGCAAATTACTTGGAGCTGAGTAACTACTGCTGAGGTCAGGACAATCACAAGAAACATCCCGGCTGGTGTTTGCAGATGCCTGTTCTGGCTGAGAAATGCAGGTGGCTCTGGAGCTCCCTCCATAGCATATCGGTGCTGTGGGCTTTGCTAGTGAGCACAAAGGGACCTCCACGGGATGCATTGGGATGCGGTTCCAACAAGCACCTGCTATTTCCCTGGCATGTGGTGCAAAGAGACTAGGGGCATAGGACAAATGGAGGTGGACAGAAGAATCCAAAAGAAGGGGAGGATTTTGTGACCGTAAATTTCCAGGAGCCCGACTGGGTCCACTGACATGGGGTACAAAGTAGCTTCAGGTTTGGGGCTGGAGCCAGCAATATCTGACCAGGTTCCTCAAATAGCAGAGGGGTTATAGGGCTGCACATGAGCTCATCACAGGTGCAGACCTGGGGATCTCAGCCCGTGGGGTCTAGATCCGACTTACTGCAGGGGACAACAGGCTCCAAACCGCGTTTATGACAGTGAGTGGATGTGGCTGTTTGCTATGTAGCTGAAAAGGCAACAGACTCTGCCAGACTGATGGAGCTGAGCCTATGGCTGTGGATAATCCACGTCAGCAGCCCCTCCAGCACTAGGGATGTTCCCTCCGGGAACAGGACAGGAACCCTGCAGTCCGAGGACTGAAAACTGTCAGCCTAACTACACCCCCAACAGGGATTTTTTCCCAGATCTCCCAAAACACAGCTGCAAATATCTCAACCTGATAATTCCAAAAGAAACAACATGGCACTTTCGGTCTGCAAAGTCTCTTTTTCCTGCAGGCCTTGGCTCCTGGAGCCCTGTGATTACATGGCAATCTCAGTTTTCCTTTTAAAGACAACAGCACGAAAATAGTGAGTTTCCTGCTTTCCTGATTGCACTGGGAGCGCTTGGAAACTTTCCTAAATACAAGGCTGAAAATGCTTGCAAAGGAAATGCCGCTAGAGAGACAGCAAAAATACGTGACTGGAGAAGACGAAAAATAAATCCTGTGACGTCCTGGGGACTTGAGCTCTCCAGCTCTCCCATGGCTGGAATCAGAGCCCTCCTCCTGCTTCCCAAGACAGGTCCTCCTCGTGCCCGTATGGCACATTTTGCGCCTCCTGCACGACCAGTTTGCAGCATCTCTGACAACAGAGCCCCGTGCCGGGTCCCCAGGGGACGGGATCTGCAGACGGAGCGAGGGAAACCCGGGATGAGCCCTGAGGCTTCTGCTGACACAGCACCAAGTGGGAGCGCTGCGCTTGGCGGAGTTCAAGGTCAACGGCTGTAAATTCCTGGTTATTTTTAGCTCCATGATAGGAGCAGGCTGAAAACAAGAGGAAGAACAGCTGGGATCTGTAGAGAGGTGGGGCCGGTGCAGGGGGAACACAAGGAAAGGGGGCTGCTTTCGCCAGCTGAAATAAGGGCAAAATCCATAGAAAAAGCCAGGAGGGAAGGGAAAAAGTGGGTGCTGTGTGTCCTGCACACAGCAGGGTGTCCTGCTCAGGCTGCAGTGGGGCTGAGGCCAGGAAGGGGGCTGCAGGGGTCTGAGTTTGCTCTGCTGCTGCCCGTGGAGCTGCAGCTTGACCCTTCTCCATAGCCCGGGATGTCCTGGGAGTCTCCCAGGGAGTGACAGGGACCTGAGGACACAGAAGGACCTGGGAGCAAAAGGGCACAGGAAGAGCCGCCCGGCAGGTGTGCCTGGGTGCACGTAGGCAGTGCAGAGGACGTCTCCCGTGAAGGCTGCACAGATAAATAATGTGCAGCTCGCGCAGGGAAAGAGCCTTTCCTTCTATTGACCGTAACTCCCAAAAGGCACAACCTGCTCCCAGCACTGCGCACCCAGCCCTGCCATGGCAGCAGGGTCTCCGCCATCCCCAGGACCCAAGGCCAGGCAGGGTCACCACGAGCCCAGCACCACGTCACTGGCTGCAGCAAAGACCCCAGGCTGGTGGGGACGGTGTCCCTCACACACAGGCGGCAGCGACACCGCGGAGACGTGCAGGCTGGGAGCGCCGGGCCATGCAGAGCCTGCCGGTGCCTCCAGCTCGCAGTGTGTGTTTCCATCAGATGGGCAATTCTGAAATTGCAACCAACGGGCTGTGTCGCGTTGCCACAGTAACAGGAAGCACACAACGAGCATAAACAGTGCTACCCGGGAGGGACCACATGCCTCCAGTGCCTTGCATCTGCCCCCATCCTATATAGGGTTTCGGTTTAGCTAATTAGGGAGAGCAATTATGTTCCTGAGGTATGAAATGATGAAACACTGCATTTTGAGGGGAAAAAAAATGTCAAGGCATAATAGCAGAAAGAACAGTCTTGCAGCAATTACTGTCAGCGCCACTGGCACTGCGCTGCATAGGGAGAGCCTGTGTGCACATCCATGCATTTCTCCACGGATATATGGAACCCCTAGGACTCAGTTACATACAGAGCACGTGCGTGCACATGTATGCATACACATGCTAGCACTTGCGTATGTGAATCCCCTGGGATCCAGCACTTGTGCCTGAATGCACACAACCTACCAGAGAATCAATTCTGATTAATTCCTAAACTCCAAGGGAGTCCTTGGATCCTTGTCTTTGACCTCAGCAAAAATAAGATGGGTAATAAATGGTCCAGTTCCTTTGCTCACAGCCTGTCTGTAACTAGTCTGTAACTAGTTAAAATCTCTTCTTGACTTCTTCACAGACCTGCCCCTCTAGTCTCTCTCTTGCTATACCTGCCTTGCCATAATTTCTGATTTATCTGGTCTTGCTTGCTCACGTTTACATCAAAAAGCCAGGAGTAATTCCAGGCCCTACGATGCTGCTGGATCTCTTGACAAGGTGATAGCGCTGCTGGCAAGACAACTGCTGATCAAGAGCAGGGGCAGCTGGCAGGGCTGTGCACAGCTCTGCACTTGTTGGTGTGGGACAAGTCCTCATCCGGGAAAGCCAAGGTCTGACTTCAAAGACCCCTGGGGCTGATATTCTCTGGGAAAATCACACAGGGAGTCTCTAGTCAGCCATGGCTCCAGAACTACCAGCGACACCTTCTCCATCACATCTCTGGGTAGGTGAAGGCTTTCTGGACCCTATCTCCATCTCTGGAGTGAGACCGGAGATCCTTTGCCCTGTAGCTACTTGCTAGAGATTGGCAGGTCTAATAGGTCCTGCATCTCAGCATCTCTCTCTATACTTTCTGCAGCCAGGATGCTTAAGATATTTCTGTGATGTCCCTGTATGACCATTCCTGCAAGGCATTGTTCCCACACTGTTTTCCACCCACCACCTTCTCTTCCTAGAAGGTGGCTTAATTCCTGCTGAAGGTGGGCAGCCTCTCAACAGGACAGTTTGCTCCTTGTGAACAAGCTCTAATTACAGCTTGCGGTGTTGGATGGCAGAGATCTTCCAGCACCTCCATGCTCTGCCCTTCCCTGGCCCTTCCCTCTATGCCAGGGTCCCGAGGGGGCCCTGAGCTACCAGCCTCATCCCAGGACACTGCTGCTCCCAAGTACTGCGGCCCTCCGCACTGCCAGAATACACTACCCTGCCAGTGCTGAAGGGAGCAGGCAGCAGCGCTGCTGGGCAGAGCAAACCTGGCAAAGAGCATCTTTCCCTGCCTGGCTGTGCCAGGCTGGCAGCACTGGGAGGAGGACAGATGCACGTGAGAAGATATTTTATGCTCCAGTCAAAACCAGTACAAACAAAGCAGCATGATGCGAGGAGAGAGGGAAAGACCCTGTGGCTGGAGAGAACGACATTTGTTGGCATACAAAGGCCCACTTCACTGACCTAGAAACAAGGGCACTGTGTGCAGCCGGCATTGAAACTAGGACGGGGGACAAAAGCAGTGTGAGTCCTCCACAGACAGAAAGGCCTTTGTGAATCAGCCACCACTGAGCAGTTTCTCCACTCGCTGCAGTCTATTGCTGCTACCACGCTTTCCCTCTGATGCAGCATGGCCCAGGCCATGGAGCTCAGTTCCACCAGAGCCAGGTCATCGCAGGCTCCACCAGCCAAGGTCTGCATGGAGGTCCCGGTGCTTGTAGGTGCTGGGAGCACTGACCTCCCATGGGTCACTCAGCATGGTTTGGCCTTGCAAAAGGCACCCAGAGGCTGGGGTGCCTGGACCTTGCTGCTCTTGAATCTTTTCTGCATCCCCAAAGCTCTGCTCCACCCCAAAGCTCTGCTTCAGCCCATCTCTCCATCCCTTGAAAGTGAGTGTGACTCACACTTCATAGGCACGTAAACTGCACCCAGGAACAGCCTCCCCATCCCACAGCCAGCCTGGCGCCTCCAAGCAGTGCGTGATGGCAGGGAAAAGAGGCACCAGCTGAGTCAGCCCAGCTGCAAGCAGCACACACACACCACACTCGCAGGCGCTCAGACCTGCCGGACTCCCTGGGCATTCAGATCCCCAGGCTGGGAGCACTTTGGGATCTCATTAGCTCCTGAGAGGTGATGCAGGAGCTCCACTGTGCCACTCAGCAGCGTGCTGGGTCGGACAGCACAGCTGCATGGCAAAGTTTATCTGAGCTGGGCAAGCAGAGTGCACATTGATCAACGGTGCTCAGGAGTGCAGGAGAGACAACACTGAAGCATTTCTCCTGGCAGATTTGCCAATATGGTCCTTTGATCACACAGTCCAACCCAACTGGCTCCCATCTGGTCTGGTATCAGGAAAATCTGCTGAAGGGTTTAGGAAGACCTCAAGAGCCTTCCAGTCCTGCAGACTCTGGTGTTCATGGGGGCTCCCAGAACTGCTGCCAAAGGAGTATTTGCATTCAGGACTCCTGGATTCAGCCTCTGAGCAGTGCCACATCTTCTGTAACATCCTCTCTTCTCCTCGAGGCAGGATTTCTAAAATAAAAAAAAAAAGGGGGTGGGGAGTACTTCTGCTCCAGTGAACTCGAGCAAACACTTGCAGATCATCTCCTGGGAAAGGAGAGCTGTGTCTCTCTGCACCCATGCTGGCCAGGAGCAACCACGAGGCAGCCTCAGGCAGCAGCCATGCTAGATACAGGGGGACCCAGTAACTGGCACAAGCGATGCCAGCCCTTGGAGCAAGCCCTTCCCCAGGTCCAAGCCCTGCACACAGGGCTGAATGCAGGCTGCAGATACGGGGAGCAGGTAGGCAAGGCTGCCTCACGCTTCCCTGGGCCCACACGGTGAAGGCAGGAGGAAGCAGCACGCACATGCCAGTAAAGCTCCTGTTTGCAAACAGTACAGTATGTGCCTGGGGCCATGCGTGGCACTACGGCTTTGCTCAGCTGAGCCAACACCGTCTGCACGCAAAGCCCGAGCGCCAGCCCTCTGGGCAGGCTGACGCCGGGCCAGATCGGGCTGCTCATGCACAAACCACAGTACAGGAGTCACCACCCAAGGAAAGAGGCTGCAGATGTGACCACAGAAGCATCAGGCTGCCAGGTCAGGTCCCCCTGGCTTGGCGGCTGGCAGGGCAGAGGGAGGCTGGAACACAACATAGGCCTTTTTTAGAGGTACAAACTGAGGAGAGGCAAGACAGAGATGTGGTTGCTGCAGTCAGAGCAGTGGCACAGAAAAGTACCTGCCCTTGCCCTCAGCACTGATGGAAACAAGCGTAGACTGGTGTCTCTTGCACCACTTCTGCTTTAGGAATGGGTTTTAGTGACCTTGCTTCCACAAACATGAAGGCCTGGCACATCCTACCTTCCTGCCAGTCACGAAGCAGGTGTCTGTTACCACCTACTTCGGAAGCTCCCCAACCAGTTGCGACCTGGATGCTCAGCAGCAGGACCTGCCACTAGCCTGGGCTGCAGCAGAGCAGAGCAGAGCGTGTCGCTGTGCTGCACAGACCCTATGTGGGGACTTCATTCTGGTGGTTGCAGTGCCACACTG
This sequence comes from Crypturellus tataupa, assembly GCA_034781795.1. Classification (NCBI taxonomy): domain Eukaryota; kingdom Metazoa; phylum Chordata; class Aves; order Tinamiformes; family Tinamidae; genus Crypturellus; species Crypturellus tataupa. Next base: position 3,019,269 of record JAWLRI010000229.1, read on the forward strand.
CACCACTTCCTGGAGGACAGTGACGGAAGGAGTAGGCCAGCACGGTGACACACACACAGCAGCAGCTGCAGGGCTCAGGACAAGACTGGGAAGCCCATCTCAGTGGAAGGCCCCAGCACACAGCCCAGAAGATGCCATATGTCTTATTCCTTCATCTGCCGTAGTGGTACAGCCCTGCTGGCTACCCCAAGACTAAGCCCAAGCCAAAGTCTATCTGAATGCAGTCTCTTGTCTTTTGTGTCCAAGATGCTGCTTTCCAGCTCAGCTAGGATTTTCACAGCATGAACTTGTGTGGTTTCTGGTCTTCCACTCCCTCCTCAGTGGTACTGGGGAGCACGTGCTGTAGGCACAGCAAGCACCACAGCTACTTCTCCAACTGCAAGGCAAAGGCAGGTCCAGCATCGCCGGTGCTGGGAGAGTCCAGATGTCTCAGGTACCTGAAAAAGTCAATACTGGAAGCTGGTGTATGCTCCAGAGGCATCATAGGGTGGACATGCTCTCCAGCCAACAACCACTGCCAAACCCCTTGTTTTCAACATTATGTAAGGAGGGAACCCAATCCTGCTCCAGGACATGGTGAAATTAGAGCCGTACGGAAACAATTAGAAAGGGGAGGGATAGGGAAGAAGCTTTGTTTTCCTGGCACAACTCTCTGCCCAAGGAAGAAAACAGATCCCACAAGTCAGTCCAGATCTGTTTGTGCTGGGAGAAAATAACCAGTAAGTGAAAGCAAGGCAGCCAAGGAGGCTGGATCTCAAGGCAGCTCACCCCACACCCTGGCCTTACCGGAGTGCTTTGCAAAGGACTACACACATGGGCATGGGGGAAAGAGGAGAGTGCAAGCACTGAGGACCTGTCTCGCCATGTGGAGGACGTTTTCAAGGGGACAGTGTCTCCCAAGGGAGACTTCTCTCCTGAAAGGGGCAACAAATTGCATTAAGTTGATGCCAACACAGTCACACAGTGACTGTACAACATCTGGGCTCCCCCTGCCAAGACCATCCATTGGCCCTCACACTGCCCCAGACAACTGCCACTCAGCCTTCCAGGGAAGCGTTTCCCATGGTAAAATGCATCCAGGGTATCCAGAAAAGACCTATGGGCACAGGGGTTACCAACACTGAGAGCCCCAGCTCCAACCCAGTGCTCCAGAGCCAGTGCTTCCCACACAAACAGGAGGTTCCCTAGAGAAAATGCTATCTCTTCCCTAGAGAAAATGCTGTCTCAGTGGGAGAGAGGACAAATGCTCAGTGCCTGGGATCAGTAACCTTCCTGCAGCTCCGGATCACGTTAGATACCCCACCATGCATGGCCCTGGCTCAGCATCAGCCGTGCAGAGCAGCTTGGCATGTACCAAAGCAGTGATCCTTCCATCCTCCTCACATAGCCCAAGCCAAATGGGACCGCTGGAGCTTCATCCCTGACAGAGAGTCAAGACAAGCGCTCTGGTCAGCATGGTGCTCTGTGGCTTGTGCGTCATCTTGTCACCCCGCAAGGAGATTTATGTAACATTCAGGTCAGCTCGTCCTGTTGGAAGAAGCCTGGTGGGAGCGCACAGCTGGGCCTCCAGCTCCCAGGCATGCAAAGAGCCCAGCACAACTGTGCGTTCTAGTCATCTGCACACCCGATGCACTCCTGGTCACTCGGCAGACTGTCAACAGCCTCTGCTTCCCTTTAAGGGATGTTTTATAACTGCGGGGCCTGTCAACAGGGAAAGCTCACCACCAAAGCGGCTTCACAAGCGCACCCTCTGGGCATGTCATGTTCCAAAATAAAAGTGATTTTATTCCGAAATCATGAGTCAGTTTGCAAAGCACAGTCTGGAAGAGTGTCTCTGGGGTGATTTCAGGATTACAATCCTGCAGTGGGAGTTTCACCTTCTGCTTGCATCCATGGAAGGTAAACACTTGGTCAACAGCAAGAAGGTGTGGAAAGTATGTGGGCAGGTGTCCGTCCGGACATGTGTACTCGCACTCGTGATGCAGGATGTTGCCTTTGCCTGCAAAGCGGATCCTCTCAGACTCGCAAGGACTTGCTGGCCTTCATACAGTCTCCAGTGTCCTCTTGCTTGTCCCTTGCTCCTACCAGGGGCATGTCCTGCACCAGAGCTAGGCCAAAAGCCCATGCCCACTCACTGTCTGTCTCCAGGGCATCCAAGTGTAGAATGGAGGAAGAGAAAATGGTCTGTTTTTAAGGTGGTCTGTTCACAAGTCCCACATTTTCCAGCTCCACTCCAGCTATTCCCAAGTGAACCAGAGTCCAACAGCAGCTCCCCAATTTGTTTTTGGAAAGGGAAGCAGATCCATGACACAAATGACAGCTTTACAGAGCATAGGGTGCTGACCATGCATTTCCCCATGATGAAACCTGGGAGCCTGATGTAAGGACACTGATAACTTGCTCTGCTGGCAACTTTGACCGTGTCTTTCATCAGCCAAATGCCTGTTTCAGGCCTGTGTCTTTCATCAGCAAAGTGCTTCGGAGTGGGAGCCCCACTAAGTAAATAACTGGAACGTGCAAAGGAACAGTTAATACCGGGTTCGCCTTTCCCTGGGGGAGAGGTGGAACGGGGCAAGTGAGGCAGCACTGCAGCACTCTAGGTGCTAGCCTTCCCATATCACTTAGCAGTAACTCGTACTGCCTTCCCAGGTGGCAGTGACATGGCTTTTTGAGCCTGGAGGGTAGCCAAGACAACACCATAGCTTTCTAGTACTGTTAAAAGCCATTGCATAAAGTTACCTATCCAACATGGCATGAGAGAGAGAGGGAGACACAAACACTGGAAATCCTATTTGCATTAGACTTTCTCGTATCTCTGACACATCTGCCTATTGCAGATGGCCATGCCTGTCCCTATATCCATGCAGGTCATTTCTGTTCCAAACTGAGGTCTATGCAGATAGTGTCTCCTTCTCTCTCTTGCAAGAGGAGGAGGTCTCTACTGAACCACTGTGGTTCTGTCAACAAACGTGTCATTTGGTAGCTCTGAGAAACTGAATACACAGAGCTCAGGGCTGTTCTCAGCCAGAGCCAAGCACGTTGGAAGTGATATAGGGACAGGGAAACGTGACAAACCTCCTGAGCACACCTGACACCTGCAAGAAAGCAATGAGTTCATGTGCAACAGCACAGGGTTTAAGCTGAATCCCCTCAGGTATGAACGGCTTTAGTCAGCAAGCAAGAGTGGGACCCAGTAGCCACGGGGCAGAGACTCTAATTCAAGAGTGCACAGAGCAGGCTCAAACTGTCGAAGGCGACAGCAAGAAGCACCATCTGGTACTCAAGTGAAGCAATATGCCCTTGCCTGATCTGCCTTCCCTCCGTGTGGGCAGCAGCTAGCAATGATGGAGACACCAGCTGGCAGCTCCTCACTCTGGGACGTCAAGCCTGGCCCCCCTCAGCTCTGACTCTCCAAGAGCTCCGACCTGGCCGCACGCTGATGAGCGCTTCCAAAGTGTCCTGAGACACCCCAGCACATCTCCCTGGGGCCAGTTTGCCGGCCGTTGAGCTTCCCGGAGCCACTGGAGAAATCACTCATCCCAAGCCAACAGCTCCAGTTGAGCAGCCAGGACCCAGAACATTTGTGACCAATTCTGCTTTTTCAGGTGGTTGTTTTCATTTTTCTCCCCTGAGTGTGGATTGTTCTTTGGGTCGGAAATGATGGATTCCTTCTTTCCTTCCAAAGCTGAATATTGCTTTCTTATGTGTGTCTTTTATTTTTGTTTTTGGTTGTTTTGGACATGGAAAATTCCCAGCGTTTGCCTGTTTTGGCGGCCAGGCGGGGAAGTGAAAGCGAACACTGTGTTCAGCTGAGACCAAGGAGGCTGAAGGAGCTGGAAATTTTAAGCGCAGGGTAAAACCAAGTGTTTTCCACACCCTGCAACCAGCCCTTGGCTGAGCCTTCTGCAATGTGCCATGTTTTAGTTCCTCATTTTCAGCGCACTCCGTTCACTCCAGAAATTCCAGCCTGAACTCCAGAGCTATCTCAGTCTGGCCTGGCCCTGCATGACCTACACGTGAGCGCAGGGAGGGAGCAGAGAGCAGCCCTGTGCTCCCAAAGGCACACAGCGATCATCCACACTGGCCCACACACCTCTTGCAGGCAACAGTGTGGAGGGGCGTACAGAGAAGTCTCTTTCTGCAGTTCACATATGTCAGTGTTGGTTCCCTCACAGTCAGTTTTTCTTGACACCTCACGAGCAGCCAGTAGCAGGTGACAATCTCCGAACTCAGGTTGGTCCTTCCCTCTCTGCCCTGTCTTGCTAGCAAACTAGCACTTCCAAAGTATCAGCCAAAAGATTTTCTCAGCCTCCCAGTCATGCCAGCAGTTTGTAGCCTTGTGGCACATCCTGCTTCTCCTTCTCACTCACTCCTGGTGAATGCATGTTGATGTCACCTGGGGAAAGAGGCGCTCCTTGGGAAGCAAGCTGGATATCTCCAGGTGCACAAGGGAAGCTGGCACCCAACCTGGGCCTGCATCCAGTGCCACCCAGCCTGGCTGTTGGAGGCCTCGGGTCTTGACTGACCAGTGCGTGCCAAGCGGTACCCATGCAGCATTTGGGAAGTCCTTGGGCATCCACTTGCTCTAACAGAACTGGGCACCATGGTCCAAGATTCCCAAAGCAGAGGTGAGGCGCCAAGGTGTCAGGCAACTCACAGGAATCCACTTGGCTGTTTGGGGGACTGGCAGCTTCAGGGCTTGCTTACTAAGGGCTGTCTGTGTTAGCAATGAACTACTTGACTCAGTGCTGGAGTCAGGGTTGACATTGGGACACGGGATCTTTGGTGCTTCCCTTCATTTCCCCAGCAGGCACCTGCGAGGAGCACTGGTTGTGGAGGAACAGAAACAGGAGGATTCCCAAGACACACCAAAACAATCAAACTGCAACAAACAAACAAACAAAAGAATGCAGAAGCAGCTGTCTTCTCCCTGTACCATCCGTCCACAAATGACGGCTATTTTGGTATGGGAAATCCAACGGTTGAGACCAGCCCTAGTCCAGCCAGGCCTGTGCCACCCAGCCCCATGGGGACTCATCTCCAATCCTCTTTGTGGGGATTTTCTTCACTTTAGTCTCCATTCTCTCTTCGGGGATCTCTCCGTTTTCCCCTTTTGCCGGTTGCGGCCGGTTGTGGGCAGTGCAGGCCGTCAAGGCCTGTGGGTGCCTGGACGCACACCTGGGCGAGCTCTGCGTCCGCCTGCCCCTCTGCTGTGACTGTGGCAGCCCGGCGTCCCGGCGGGCTCCGCTGCTCACCATCTCCAGATAATTATAGCTCAGCTGTTTATATACCCTCAGCCCTGGGCAGCAGCAGGAAGGAAGGCTAGAGCACTCACTTTACGTAACAGCTCTCCACCCCTTTCCCACTTCCCCCTCCCATCCTCACCCCCCGCGTGTGAATTCAGCGCTTGTGACAAGATAGTGCAATAGAACCTTGTTTTTCAGAGCGTGGGTACAAGCCGCAGCTTCCCTTTTCTGCTGCCAGCTGGGGCCGAGAGGGCTGCCCTGCTGGAACCGCCGCGCTCCAGGCTCTCCGCAGCTGCCCAGCTCTGGGCTCAGTGTCCAGCTCTGAGCCGCAGCAGCCCTGCACGAGTGTGGCACAGGTAGGCTAAGCACCAGCTTGGTGGATCAGAGCTCTCCTTCTTCACAGTCTGGCCGCAGCACATGTGTGCACCACGTACGCCACTCTGTTAGTTACTTTCTGATACGTAGGGATTAGTTTGGCAACCCAGAGACATTCACCAGAGGCCAGACTCACAACGCAATCTTGTTTGAAGAAAAAGTACGGGGACACACTCCCAAGCCATCTTGATTAATCCTTTCTGCAAGGATATTGTTAGCTTTTAAAGTGATCCCTAGTCATCACTGGACAGGCATCATGTTATCTGCTCCAACACAGTTTCACAAGTGGCTCCACAGAGCAAGAGTTAATCTGAGGGAGCTGCAGAGAACCAAAGAGCAAATCTGAGTTTGGCAGACACCAATGATTCAAGAAAGGATCAGGAGCAGCTGGGAGTCTGCAACTTCTAGCCAAGCCACAGATGCCCTTCTCCACAACTAGGAGAAGGGCACTGATGCAATGATTTCTTGGCAAATCCTTGCTGTACAGGTGGGATATAGCAGGCAACACAAAGTCAAGAACAAAGGTAGAGCTCTGGGTGCAGAGGCAGCAGACTGGCAAGGAGCTTGGAGTGAGGTGGAGAGAGGATGTTGTCATGGTGTGATTGCCCTGTGCCATGTGGGGTTTGCAGCGGGTCTGGAGCTGGGGAACGGGGGAGCAAAGCCCCTCACTCACGCACTGAGGCCCACTGTAAGTGATGAGCGTGCACTGCAAGCTCAGCACAGCTGCAGGAATGGGACAGGCTGTGCCTGCCCTGTGCTGGCTGGGCTGGGCCCGCCAGCTGCCGCCAAACCAGGGCTTTCAGTGTTTGTTTGGGCTGTTAGATAACTTCGAAAGCAGAAGCTGGAAGGGTTGGCAGCCGAACAGTTTGTTCTTTCTGACTCTCATGCTGCTGCTGCCTCAAACCGCAACGCCTTGCAGGGCTCGCCACTGAGATCCTTAGAGCGCGGCTCAGCTGGGCCTGCCCGGAGAAGCTGCGTGCTGAGCCCCTCGCCGCACGTGCCCTGGGGTCCCCTGCGTCCTCCTCCCACAGCTCCCCACTGACACCCCCTCCAACTCCTCTGCCCTGACCTGGCTTCTCCACGGCCAAGAGCACCGGCGGCACTGTGGGCAGTTCTGCCTTCCTGTCCAGCACCCTCCTTGCGCTAGGAAAGGGGGAAGCCGGGGTAGAACAGAGCAAAACAAATAGGACCGCTTGATTGTGGGGTGTCAGCACTGTGCCCCAGGCCTTGAAGCACAGTGAGGGGCTGCTGCCATCTCCTGGACAGGCTCTCAGCCCTGCAGAGCCGGCAGGCCAGGCCCTGCTGAAGGCTGTGCTGCTGCTGCTCGGACAAGGGCAGCGCCACTGGGACACTGAGGAAGAAGCAAAGCTTAAATTAACATCATTTTGCAATCCTGTAGCATTGCTGTGCTGTGCCAATGGAGGGCACCGGCGCCCAGACAAACTGCAGAACTCTGCCCACACCTCTCGCTGGTGCTGAGTTGAGGCCATTCTCCTGGAAACAGGTCACCAGAGCTGCCAGGAGGCTGAAGGCACAAGCAAGCTTTGCCACCTCCTGGGGCTAAGCTGTTATCAAGCTGTGTGCCATGGTGGCCAGGGTGACACGAGTGTGTTGAGCACTGGGGCTGAAGAGCCATGTTAGCAGGATGACTGCCACAGCATGACCAGACATCACGCACTGACTCAGGCTGTGGTCACTGAGCACGAGACGAGATGGGGAAGGGATAACGACTGAGGCAGCAGGCACACAGTGACAGGGAGGGTGCGAGCTTGGCAGATGTGCCACGAGCTACATGGAGAGTTTACGGCCTGGTAAAAAGCAGCCTGGTTGGTCCCAGAAAAGTAGTGTGCTTTTGCAAGCCCTTCTTGTTCCTCCAGGGCCCATGAACCTGTGAAATCACCATCCTGAAAACTGCCCCATTGCTGGCCCAACACTAATGCTTAGCATCTCAATAAAGTATCCTGAGAATGTCAGGAATGTCACTGCATCTTCTGCATCCCCCTGCTGACCAACTTCTCCCATTGACAGGGGTTGGGGAAACCCACTAAGGAAGAACCATGAGGCTCTTGGAACTCATGGGGTTGGATTGCTCAGGCAACAGTGGGAATGGGGTGGGATGCATCCTAGCAAGATTTTAAAAGGCGGGGGAATGACTCCAGGGAAGCCATGTGGCCTTCACCTAGAATGGGTGTCCTAGAAAACTGCCCTGGGTGCTTAATATCTGGCACCACCTCAACAGTTCCATGTCAAGTATGACAGAGAATAGGCAAGATCAGAAAGAACAGCAAACCTACATCCTTGTGAATTCTCTCATGGCCTCAGGTTCATACATCCAGTTCATACTTCAGCTCAGGGGCCGAACACAGGCTCCAGCTCTGTTTTGCATTCTCTTGTGCCAAGAGAGGCACCACCATCTGCTCTTGCATGCCCCGGCCCAGAGTGGCAGAAACCGCATGATGCTATCTGCTCGCGTGTGACTGCCACCAGCTCCTCGGGAGTCCCTAGCAAGGAGATAAGAGAAACGGGCCATATGCTGAGCCAATGTAAGTCAGAAATGATAACCCAGCTGATAGGATTTAAAAGCACTGAGCTTAGCCTCCTGTGGAGTCTGTTTCTTCCTCCTGGCGGTCTCTTCACTACTTTTGTTCCTAGATGTAAGGTTGCTTTGAAGAGCGAACGCCTACGGTAGTGCCTGGGAAGCTGCTGGGCTCCAGGCTCGTCTGAAGCTGACATGAACAGCGCTGCAGACTGGCCTTGATTGGGAGAGACACCCAGGTTCTGCCTGCAGACTCGGAAAGAGCTGCACACAGGAGAGATGAACTGCTTGACTCATCCTGGAGTCAGCGTTGACACTGGGACTCAGCAAGTCAAATTCTTCCCCAGGTCCCTGCTGTGGTGGTTTCTGCCCCTACCACCCCCAGTGTGGAAATGGTTACCACCGAATTACAGCTCCATCCTGCTGGATGAGGTCGCCCTTGTGCCTGTGGGTTAAGCAGCCCAGACCCAAAGCCCCTGCAGCCAGCTGCTAACAGAGAGAAAGGTCTTTTTGGAGACACACAGCCACATCCTGGTGCTGGATGGTGATGCTGATGTGAGCATGGGGCTCCCCGCACCCCCAGGAGAACATCTGGAGGCAGCGAGCAGCAAGGCAGGAACCGTGCTGCTCCCCGCTCAGGAGGCACAGAAGTGTGGGCAGCTCTCCCTGCAAGGATGAAAAGTGTCCAGCTGACACTTGGATGGGTCTCCCTGTCACCATGTTGTCCCAGATGGGAGCTCAGCGGGGTTTATTATTCAGATACGGTGCAGGAGCGCAGTTCTCACGAGTGTGATCTCCCCACAGACGCAGACTGCCTGCAGAGGAGCTGGGAACTCGGTGGCCTGTGCTGGCTCCCTGTGAGCAGACGTTATTTTTAACTAACGGTTCCTCTCTCATTTTTGCCAGGCGGCAACCAGCTATGCTCTTTTCTGAGCAACAGAGTCACTTTTTTCCTCCAGTGGAGGCTATTTTTAGCTTTTTCTAGGCAGATCTTTGATGCAGGCACTTTCAAAGGACTGGAACAAGTAGCCTGCCCTCGGTTTCATGTGCCCAGTGGAAGAGGAAAAATCTATAGGGCTGGAGATGCCAGAACAATGGATATTTGGATATCCAGTGGAGAGACTTCCTGAGCAAGGTCTGGAGATGCACGAAGAGGGATTGACACAGTTGTTGGGCAGGAACTATCTGACGGGGGTGGCAGAGCTGGGATCAATGGGTGTCGCACTGAGGTGTGGGATGTGGGCCTGCCCCCCAGAGGGGCCGAAATGGGTGAGGAAAGCGTGAGGAGCAAGCTTTCCGACAGTGCTGCCAAGCAGTCCCAGCAAAATATCACAGTGCTGTGGCCAGAGCTTCTCCAGTGAGATCAGAGCTACCCTTGTCCATGGCAGAGGGGACACAGCATAAAACATGTCCTGAACCACTCGCCACAGCTGTGTTAGTGACATGAAAGCTCTCTCTGGGCAGCAAGTGGAAGAAATGTCCTACATCTTTATCAGGCAGTAAGTGACAGCTCAACCAGAGACTCTCCTGCTGAGATCCCATGTTTTCAACCCATAAAAAAGCTGTCTTGTGCCAGTGGAGCTGTTCTGGGGCTCTCTCCTTCCAGGGAAGCTGGTCCAGGCAGTTGTGTTGATACCGTGTGTGGCCCCACAGTGTTTCCTTGCCTGGAAAACTGCAAAGTCCCGAGTTTCATTCCAGCCACAACAAGTTCAGAAAGAGTCAGAACCTCCTACAGGACATAAACTCACTTCAGAGGCCAGCTTGAATCTTCCAGGCTGTTATGCAAAGCATGAGCCCAAACGCTGGAGCTCTGCAGGGGCCTGGCTTGCATAAATGTGAACATTTTCCCTTGCCACGTCACAAAACCCAAACGATCTCAACAAACTCTGTCCAGGTGCTGTGGGGTTTTTTGCTATATCAGAATCTTGCTGAGATATGTTGTGTTCTTGGTGAGTGGGTCATGTTTGTGCAGCGGTTTGTAAACGCAGGTCATTATGTAACTGCTCAGGGTTATTCCAGAGTCCTAGCTGGCCTGTTTCATCAGCGTGCGCATGTGCATGACGTTCTGGCTTTCTGTGTGTACTGTTATGTGGGTAATGAGCACCCAAATCTGCGCGTCCGTGAGAGTGCTGTTATCTAGCGAGCTCTCTACGGGGGTGCTCAGTGCGTGCTTACGTGAACGTGCACGGGAACTCTTGCAGCAGCATCCGTGCAGACGTAGCTACGTGAGGGCGTGAAGGACAGCAGGGCTTCCCGCGTGACCAGGGGGTGCACAAGGAGGGGTGCCAGTCCACCGGGCACGCATTCCTGGGCAGTGCTGGCCGTACACTCAGCCGTGTGTGTCCAGCAGCAGTATTTACTCTGTACTTGCTCCTGATGAAGCATTCCTCATGCCATTGCCAAAAAATGCCTGAGCTTGCTCCAGTAACCCAGCTCCTGAAGGTCGCCAGCGCTAGACACCAGGCTTCCTTCCAGACTGCCTGTTTTTGTTATTGATTGTCCCTATCATTGCTCAGAGAGAACAACATGTCCCAGGTATCCGGGGGGCAGGACTGGGCCTGCTGCCTCTTGCACTGCTTTTTGCTCTGTCCCTCTCTGGTGGAGAATCCGCAGCCCCTGAGTAGCCTGTTCCAACTGCCTGTCCTTTCCTGGGAACAGCAGGATGGAAAAGGGTACAAGTAATCCTGAGTCGTGAGCAGCCATGACGCTAACTGGAGCTTCTAGTTACAGCAGCCAGTTGACCGTACAGTTACTGATCATTTGCTCATCCTTCACGTCGTACCTGAGAGGGGCAGCAGGCACCAAGGCAGTTTAGCTCATGGCATCTGAGCATGACGGAGCCTGAGGGGAGTCTGCGCACCTTGAGCTGGAATTGCTGGAACCTGTGAGCACAGTCTGGCTTTGGGGGGTGCCAGTCTGTTTTGCGCAGAAGCAAAGGAGACCTTCCTGCCGCTGCTTTGGATGCCCCAGGGGTGGCAGTGCCAGGGCAGCTCTGGCTTGCAGGGGGCAGCAGACACACTCTGCCAGAGCAGGGACACCTGGTGCCTGGCTCTGCCCGCAGCACCGCGCCGTGCCGGTCTCGCCATCAGCGAGGACTCGCCACCTACACGACCCAGACTGAGGAGAGGAGCTGCTGTGCCCAAAGGTTGACTTCTCCTATGACACTGGCTTGCTAATAATAGCTATTACTCTCTATTCCAACCATGTCTCGCCTGTATCTTTAGACCTACACAGCCACAACAGCGTGGCTAGTGTAGTTAAATATAGACAAGGTATCATCAGCGCCTTCCCAGAAAAACACATCTCCTCCCTGCCCACCTTGTCCATCTGTGTCACCCCACCGAGACTGCCCATCTCCTGATGAACACGTGACAAGGCCAGCACATGTATTCCAGGCGTGTTTAGACCTTGATGAAGGGGAGCACAGGGACAACAGGCTCCCAGATGAGGGGTCTACCATGTTTTCCCTAGGCACTGAGTCCATTTATTCCCCTTGAACACACTGGGAATGTGCCTGATTTTCCTAGAGGAAATTGCAGGGATGCCGAATAGTCACTCCAGCTCTGCTGCTGCCAGCCTTGATGTCAGGGTGATGGGCACAGAGGCACCAGGGTGGCAAGATCATTCTGGCAGGTCTGACGGTTCTCAGAAGCAAGCAAAAAGAGGGGAGGAAAGAGAGAAAGGGAAACAGAAACAGAGAAACAGAAAGAGGAAGTGAAAGGGACTCCGAGAGCAACAGGCATACAGAAAGGCAGAAAAGAGACAGATAAAAGAAGGCAGGAAGAAAAGAATGAAAGAAAATGACAGAAAACAAAAGACAAGACAAAAAAGAGAAAAGGAAGAAACTGAGGGAGGGACAGAGAGAGGCAGGAATGAAGGGAGGGAGGAAAAGAGGAAAGGAGGGGGGAAAACAGGGAGTGGGGGAGAGGGAGAGGGGCCAAGGGAGGTCACCAGCCAACACAAGGTCTCCACATTAGTCTCTGAAATAGTTTCCCAAGAGAACAGCCAAGAATCCTGTCACTTAAGTCATTTTAAACCAAGCTGGATAAAGCACTGGAAATTTATCACAGGAATGTCCCAAAGGCAGATTTGGGGGACATGGGAAGGAGAACCCAGCACCTCTCTGGGCTTGCTGATGTAGCAGGGGAACGCAGCAGCCTCTGGTTCACGTGTGTCCCAGTACCAGTAACTTTCCACAAAGGTTCATTCAGCTCTGGTCAAGGGATGTGGGGAGGAAGGTTTTTTTGGCAGGGATCAGGTTCTACCAGAGCTCAACAGCTGCTGAGTTACAAATGTTGTCCCCAATAATCCCATTTCCCTGCTGCCCAGTCAGCTGTGGATCCCATAACTGTCCCTGGCTGTTGCCTGGGTCGTAGAGGCTTTCCAAGCGCCTCCTACCTTCATCAACGTGGTTCAGGCCTCATGGAGGCACAGGGTGGAAGGCCGTGTGTGATCTCATGGTTCAAACACATCCCTTTGCAGATCCTGCGACCACGGGGAGCAGCCCCAGGCCTCTTGCAGCCAGGCATGCCAAGTGCAGGCTGAGTTGCAAGAGGGAAGAGATGATTTTGAGGGACACATGTTTCACCGTGCCCTTGTGCACGGTGCACCACGTAGGATCTGCCTCATGTGGCATGACCATGGCCTGCAACGGGCTGCCTCTCCCACTGTTCCCACTGTCTAGGCATGGATCTCCTTTTGGAGCTGTGCAGGATGGGAGGGAAAAGGCAGATCAAAAATGTGTGCCCAGGAACAGGGAAAGGACAAAGTCCGTGGTTTCCCATCCCAGCACTAAACCAGCCCTGCAGAAAACTCAGTCATCATTTAACTAGGGCTAACTAGGGTCCTGCTGGCACCGAGAGAAAGAAACATCTATGAACACACTGGAATCGGAGGGTGGAAAAGGCAAGCTGCCTCTCTGAGATGTTAGCTGTTCAAATTAAATTGGGTTTTAACACGTTAATTATATACCTTAGCCAGCATGTGATGAAGCACACCCCTCTTCATGCTACAAACACGTCCTGCAGTGCTCCCAGTGGTGGTAACTCTCTTCCTGAGACATCTTTCCTCCAAAGAAAAGAGAAACCCTTAACCAAAGCCAAGTTTGGACCTCTGGGAAATAGACTTTTCAAGGAGAGTCACAGAGGTTCAGAAGGAAAAGGCACCTGTCTGTCTTTAAGGTATTTCTAAAATGCCAGAGGACATAGCAGAAGCAGGGATGCAGAGCTTATCCAGCCAGCCCAGACGGCCCTGGGAGGTACCCTAGCACCTGCATCCTCCGGGATGCAGGAGAATAGGAGGAGCTTGTGCTAAAAAGCAAATTCTTGCAGTAAGGACTGGTCCAGTGCCGATCTGACTGGCCCAAGTGTCTGGCAAGTAGAGGACAAGGGGCCAGGACACCAGAACGGTCCTATGGTGGCATGGGGCTGGCTTGGGGTGCAGTTGTGGCCCAGGTGACCCAGCCACCCTTTCCTCGCACCTGTGCCTGGGGCAGCCCTGCACAACCAGGAATAACAGCCCCAGACAGGGACAACTGGGAACCTTGCGAATGAGTCTTCATTTTGAAGGACAGCTGGGAAAGTCCCCTGTCTGGGTGAGACTCTGCTTGCAGGAGCAGAGTGGAAAATTCCTCTCACCAAGCCGGGTGCTCTCTCCAGCCTGAGCACATCAGTTGTCATCTTGCAGGACTTGGCATGCCCTGGAGTGTTTATCAACACTGTTTCGCAAGGGCCGTGGTACACAAATTGGCGGGGGCACAACAGGCGCTTGGGTAACCAGCTCTGCCAAAAGCCAGCGCTCTTGGGAAACAGGCCGCCAGCCTTCCCTGTGCAACGAGTCACGATATGGTGGCAAACTCACAGTGCAGGACCACTGTCACCTGGCTGGCCATCAGCGTAGGCTCCTTTCTGGACTCCAGAATTAAAGGCATTCTGTCCCATTTCAGTTCTTCTCCCACCTTGCAAGGTCTGCTAAGACAGCCCAGTCCGCTGTGCGAGGTACCTGCCAGCTGATTACCAGCCAAAAGACCGACAGTTTAGCACTGATGCCCCCAGTTTCTTCCCATCTTACTCCCTGCCCTTCTCTAGATGTGTTACTTGTACTGTTAAGCTCTGCACAGTGGGACACTGCATCTCATACTTCTCTCTCTTCACACCCTTGGCATGTACCCTAATACTAGATAATACTGGATAATGCCAGTCTCCAAGGTGCTATTCAACTGTTGGGTCCATGGAGCAGATCCAAGCTCCAGTTTCCTTCCCCAGACCACATCCGGGCCCAGAGCACCCCATAAGCTTCCAAACCTTTTGTTGGGTTTGGTTTCAGTTGGTGGGGTGACAAATGCACTGAACAGGACAGTCATCCTTGACCAAGGCCTGCTGCTCCTTTCTCACAGGGGAAATGGAGCTGCCCTCATCTCGCTGATGGAAGCATCAGCGAGAACAGCAGCAGGAAGGCAGCGCCTGGCACATCTGGCTGAGGGCTGCTCTGCACGCATGGCCCGAGCGGCCGCACGCTGCTCCAGGGATGACACAGCCCAGTTGCACCAGCATGTCCTCTCTTAACTTCAAAAGGGCAGAACTGGTGCAAACAAACCCCTCGGGCAGGGAAGGAAATGGGCACATCCCAGGAAACACTGGCTGGGATGCCGGGCAGACCAGATGACAAGCAGGTTGGGATGGAGAGCAGTAAATAAGCTAGTGCTAGAAACTAGTGCTGGCTTTGACAGTGCTTGGGGACAGGGAGGAGGGTGCTGTGCTCTGCAGCAAGCAGGGCTGGGGGGGTTGGAGATGCTCCATGCTAACCTGTGGAGCTGCACATGAGGCACGAGCTGGTAACCCCCAGGACAGGGTTAGGAAGCTCCATGGCAGGAGCAATGAGTGACCTGGGGTGCTGGAGAAACTGGAGAGCCCAGGAAAGCAATTCCTGAGCTTTTTCTGAAGCATCAAGATCCATCACAAATCCCTGCTCAGGAGAACAGTGAGGAAAAAGGTGGCAGGTTTGGGAGAGGGGATGGGTTTCAGCCCTCTCTAGGGTAAAAAAAAAAAGCAATTCATGGCTCCCAGTGTCCCCTCAAAGAGGCCATAAGCTCCCGAACCATCAGAGCAGGCTGAAGGGGATCCCAGGAGCAGGCAGGAACCCGAGGAAGGCAAGCAGGCTCCTCACATTAGCACCGCACAGGCCCTTCCCGAGACCTCCTGCCAGCTGGGGCTGCCGCCCTGGCGCAGCTGGAACGCGCAGAGGAGCAGGCTCCATGCGAGGCGGCCAAGCTGCGAGCCGGAGCAGAGGCATGCATAAACATTTGGATTAATAAGGGACGCTGGGTGAACACAGTGTACTCTGGCGCTGCACAGCAGAAACAGCTGTGACCCTGCGGAGCCCAGCCCAGCGACAGCCACTTGTGGGAGCAGAGCGACCCCGCGCGTTGCTCTGACGGCTCCGGGCTGTTACAGAAACATCTGCCCTCCCCAATTTCCTGCTCATTCTGCAGAGAAGCCATCCCTTCACTTCCAGCAGCTCCAGCCAGATCCAAGAGGGCAGTTACGCAGGCAACATGGCAAGATAGCTGCTCTGCACAAAACAGCTCTGACTTTATTTAGCCCAGACCTTTTGCAGTCATGCTGGGATAGAGGTTCAGTCATGAACACTTGCAGGATGCCTGCAGGACCACGGACATTTCACACCCCAGCTGTGCTTGTGGAAGGCACAGAGTCTTCAAAAATCCCACCTACGCTGGAAGCATTTTGTGGTAGTCCCAAACTCATGTTTTACCCAGGTCTCTCCAGCACCAGGTTAGTTCCAGATGATCACCTATATGAGGAAGACATGCACCTCAGGTGGGAAACTACTGTCATTCCTGCCACCCTGGCCCATAGTAGCAGCTTTCCTCATAACCAGGCAGATCTGAACCCCTCCAGGGTCTCAGGCAAATGCTGACAAGGAGATCCTAGCTAGTGAAACCTGGAAACGACCACAGGAGCAAAATTGCATTGGTCTTGTGTGTTGTTAAGGGATTTCCCTGTAGGAAGCGCTCATGCCTGGGAGACTTGCCATGGCATGTTGGAGCCGCAAGCCAGGGCTCTGGCAACTAGCCACCAGCTCTGGCTATGCTGCCGTGTGCCATGAGAAGTGTGTATGAGCGCCACAGGGGATGGGGAGTAACTGCTGCTACAGTTTTGCCTAGCAATTCATTTATCATTGATCTGTCCTGTAGCAGGACAACCATGAGACTTTCCTCCATGAAGGAATTCCACTACGTTCAGCTTCTCCCCAGGAATGAGCAGTTTCCAGATCTTGCGCTCCATTAGCTTGACTAAGGCAATGAAAGCTGTAAGAGAAGTGCATGTCACCCATGTGCCACGCAGCTGAGTCGCCTGCTCCTGCAGGATCTCTGCATCACGTAGGTACCTGGATGCTCTGGTACCCGCAGCTGTGCAGCACGAGAGCAAATCCCCATGGAGCAGGGCAGAGCAGGGCTGAAGTGCTCACGGAGGTGGAAACCTGCTGAAAAGGAATTAAAAGCAGCAGCTGATAGGGGTTTTTTTGCTCCTTGGCATCCCTCACATTCTGCTGGTGAGCTACAGAGCCCTGTACTGCTGTGCCTAGCCCTGGCACCGGCTGTGAGTCCCTTGTCCTGTGTGTCCCTCTACAGGTTATACGATAGTTGCAAAGACTTGGAACCTTGAAAGCTGCTGGGTTGTGGTGGCAAGTTACAGCTTGCAAGGGCAACACAGGAACAGAGTGTTGATGAAATAGTCTGCAAGCCTGGCTCACACTGCTACCCTGTGCTGCCTGCACACTGCCTGCCACTGGCAAGGAAGGAGTGCGGGGCAGAAAGCACCACGGTAACTCAGCCTTTCTCCTTGCTTCTCTTCTAGGCAGTAAGGCCAGGGCCAGCACCAATGGGCTGCAAGATTCGCTGAAGACTTGTCAAACAGTGGCTGGAGGAATCCCACTCCGTCCGCAGGATCTAGATCTGGTTCAGCTTGTAGAGCTTGATGTCCAGGACCCACACGTGCCACGAAAACCAGGTGCCCTCGAACACGTGGTCATGAGGCCACTGATGATGACAGAGAAGCAACCAGTACCTTGCAGGGTGCATCTCTCCCGCAAGCAGTGGTTGCAGGAACCAAGGCACAAGATTGGCCCTTGTCGGAGGCCTGACGAACGGCAGCAAAAGGGAGGGAAGACAGTGAAGAATCACCTTGGGCAGCTTTCTCATGGGGCCTGGCAATGCTGCCTTCTGCACAGCCATTTGGGGCCTGGGCTCTGAGGAGGTACTAAGCTCACCAGGGACACTGCAAAGCCTC
The DNA here is from genome assembly GCA_034781795.1 of Crypturellus tataupa. Lineage (NCBI taxonomy): Eukaryota > Metazoa > Chordata > Aves > Tinamiformes > Tinamidae > Crypturellus > Crypturellus tataupa. The sequence goes on from JAWLRI010000229.1 coordinate 3,036,734, forward strand.
CTCCTCGCTGCCTGCAGCAGCAAAGATCAGGCTGCCCCAGCTGCTGCTCTGCAAGGCCATGCTGCAGGGTTCTCTGGGGGCACTGCCCATCCTGTGCCTTGTCCAGCAGGGACCAGAGCCCTCATGGGACTGGTACCCTACGATGTGCGGGGACAAAAATAGTATATGGTGCTGGGGTTCTGCGAATGGCCATGAGTGCCCCAGGGAAGGATCCCGAGGCTGGTGGGCCACTGGCAGATGTGTCTGCACACAAGTAGAAGTCGAACAGCAGCAGCAACTCAGCTGAAGCTGCCTGCTCTGGGATGAGTGTGTAGTGATTTGCAAAAGGGCAATCTTAGCTAAGGCCTATTCCTTCTTAGCTCATTATCACCTCAGCTCCCGTCACTTTTGAGGTGCGCTGGAAGCAGAGTGTTTCCTTAGAGCCAAAGTTGTTGATTGCAACCTTTGCTTGGCCAAGAGGTTTCTTGGAGAAGGCAGAAAGTACCTAAAAAGCCTTGTGTTTGTCTTGTAAGCAGAGACTGTCTTGGTGAGGTCTCTGCTGCTCTCTCCTCTAGTAGCTAAATAGAGCTTCTACGACGACTCCGACAAAAGTCTTACAAATTTATGGCACAATTTGATGCAGTGACTTGGATCGTACACATCACACGTCAGAGGACCACAAGTCACTGCTCAAGTCACCAAACACTCCAGACCTCTGGATATCCCTCCAGGGTGGTCATGGAGAGCACACTGCAGGCTCCCAAAGTGGGTGCAGATTACTGCATGAGGACTTTGTGAAACACCACAAGTCAGCTCAGGCCCTGTAGGCCAGCCCTGCCATTGGAAAAAAGAAGAGAGCAAGAGGTGACTGGGCAGAGATGAGCAAGTTGCTGGCTGGGTTTGTGTGTCGTGCACGAGCTGTTGACCAAGTCTGAGAAGAGACTGGGGTCTGGTGACACGGGGACAGGCAAGGGCCCTGCTGGAAGCCAGGGCTCCCTCTTCACCTCGGGCGCTCAGCGGGAGGTTCCCTCTGTGCTTTTGCACCTTTTCCCTGTGTTCTCCTCAGCGCTGCCCTTGGCGAAATGAGGCACACGCACGGCCGGGGAGGAGGGCACACACAGGGCGCAGTGAGTAGCCCTAACCCCTCTATGCTGCCTCCTTTTAGGGGGTTGCAGTGGGGCCTGGGCAGCCTCTGCGCGAGAGCAAAGACGGCGCCCTAGGGACCCCCCGGCAGTGCGGCGTGGGCAGGCAGCAACTGACAACAAGGTTGTCACTGCCCGTCGTCATCAGCCCGTCGTGGCCTCAGCACGTCGCGTCCCCAGCACGTCGTGTCCCCAGCGGCACCGCCTCGGAGCGGCCAGGCCCAGGGCGCCCCGGGAAGGGGCGGCTGCTGTGGCAGACAGAGCGCCCCCCGGGGAGCCCCGTGCCCAGCTCGCGGCCCCGCAGCACAGGAGCCGTGGGTGCCCCAAGGGATGTGGCGCCACAGCTGCCCTTGCCGAGGCGCAGTGCAAAACTCTGCCTGCACCGGGGCAGCTCCTCAGCTGCTTCAGGCCCCGTGATGCTGCTGCTCACTTTAAAACATCTTTGCGTGCTGGGAGTGCAGTGCTTCCCCAGCACCACAGGCAGTATCTGTAGCAGCTCCGGTTGTCAGCGATGTGGGCAGTGGTTATATGCCAACACTCCAGCAACGTCTCAGTCTCTCTTTTCCATACACACCTCCTCCATGCCCTGCACTGCCATCAAGCCCGGAGGATGGATGCAGTTGGGAAAGAAGGGGCCTGCTAGAGCAGCAGCCATCTCCCACACCCACCCTCCCAGGCCATTCCTCTGGCACCATTTACCCCCCAGTCCTTTATAGCCTCCAGCCATGCCCTGCTGCTACGGCCAGCCCACGCGCCTTCACTTGACTCTTGTGGCCATTGGCAGCCTCCTCACACCCTGTGCTGATTCCTGGTGAGCTGAGGGCGCTCACCTGTGGGCTTTTGCTCTCCCACTGCAGTTTCCTTCTGGGCACAAAACAGAGGCAACATCATCCTCCTGTGAAGATGCATCAAAGGGTGCTCCAGCCCCTTCACCAGCTTCATTACCCTTCTTTGAACCCACTCTGGTGCCTCAAAGCCTTTCTTGTAGTGAGGGGCCCCAAAACAGGGCACCTACTCACAGACAGCTGATGAAGCACTCAGCAAGGCAGTTAGAAAACTGGCTGGTCTGCCAGGCACCAAGGAGTGATTAGGAGCAAATCCAGTCTGTTTCCCTCCAGGAGTTCATGTTGAGACCGAAACGCATCTTAATGACCAGGATGATGTGCTCTGTGTTCACAGAATCGTAGACTCATAGAATCTATGATCCCACGATTCTATGATTCTATGATTCTGTGAACACAGAGCCAGGAGTGCTTTACACCGGAGGGTGGTGCTGCTGGTCAAAGGGATCTCAACAGGCTGGAGAAAGACAGAAGTTCTTCTGTAGACAGAACTTCTTAAAGTCCAACAAAAGGAAATGTAGAATCCCCCACCTAAGGAGAAATAACCCCAGGCACCAGTACAGGCTGGAGGCCAACAAGCTCAAAAGCAGTTTAGGACAGAGAACCTGAGAGTACTGCTGAACAGCATGTTGAACACAAGCTAGCAATCTGCTACAGGGAGACAGACCATCCCTTATAAACAAAGGTTGAGAGACTGGACTCTTGAGCCTAGAAAAAGTCCAAGAAGGAATTTAGTGTGCATGAATACCTGAAAAGAGAGTGTCAAGAGACTGGAGCCAGTTTATTCTCAAGCGTGCCCAGCGACAGGACAAGAGGCAACAAGCACCAACTGAACCAGAAGAAAATCCCTTCTAAATACAAGAGAAATATTTTTGTTGAACACTGGAACAGGTTGTTCTGTAGGAGAGCTGAGGGCATTCACCTGTGGGCTTAAGCAAGAGTTAGGATCAGATCGTCTCCAAGGGCCTTCCAATCACAAACTCTTCTATGATTAGACTGTGGAGGATTGGGCTGGAAAGCTTGCAAAAAGCAAATGTGAAACATCCACCACTTTCCTCTCCACAGTCCAGCAGGTAATTAGAGAAGGCCTCAGGGTCTGCCTGGCACCACCTGCCCTTGGCAAATCCCTACTGGTTCTTCTCAAGCCTATTCTCAGCCATTTCTCTGGACACAGCTCCCAGGAGGATTTGCTCCATCAACTTCTCAGACCTACACTGACCAAGATTCAGGGCAGACGAAGGACAATACTTGCAAACTTCCATTTGGTAAACAGTTTAATTGACAAACTGAGAGGTCTGCTGCTGCATCCAAGCTGCAGTTACCCACTACTCTGTTTGGCTGCCAGTCTCTTGTCTCTCTCTTCAGCGATGGTCAGACGGATGCCCTTTCCACGGGGCAGGGAGATCCATGGCTTGTTGCCCTGAAGCAAGGAAAAACACAACACATCAAACTAGGAAACTGATAGGAACAGAGCTTGCCCTCCCTCCCAGGGAGAAAAAGGAGCAAAATCCTGATCCTCCTGAACCTCTGGGAGACAAAAACAGACACATGGTCTGCTGCAGTGTAAAAGGCTGCTATCGCTTCATTTACATCCCCAAGGAGGGCATTTTAGCTAAATAAAACCAGAATGGCCCTTTCAAAGTCCAAACAAAAGAGACCACAAAGAGTGGCCAAAGAAGAAATCTTAAAGAGAAAGGCCTCCTGGGACTCTCAGTGTGAGTCACTGCCAGGACTACATCACCACCTGAGACACTGTTCCAAATTTTAATGTGCTTTAAAAAGCCACCCATGTTTTTTCTTGAAAACATCACCACATCTCCTAAATTTACAGTAACTTCCCCCTACCAGACTCCTCAGCTTGCAGGAGGCAGAGCTACAGGCAACAGGGCCAGAGCTGATGCCATAGCTGCAGTTTCACTCTGCAGGTATCAAAGGTGGGAAGACATTTGCCTACCAAAGACAGAAAAAGCTCCCAGCTTGAGCCAGCAGCACCCAAAAAGAGGAGATCAATCCTCCTTCTGCTTGTGCACACTTACTTTGCCAATAACAAAGATATTGGAGAGCCTAGTGGCAAAACTATTGCCATTGGCATCCTTCACATGAACCACATCAAATGAGCCAGGATGTCTCTCCCGGTTGGTGATCACACCAATACGGCCCAAGTTGGCACCACCAGTCACCATGCACAGGTTACCTAAAGCAAAGGAAAGGCTGGTGAGAGAAAAGTTTGCACAAGGAGCCAAGATGAACAGCATCCACACGGGTCCTTCAGGAAAACTTCTGCAGAAGGATGGCACAGGCAGAGCAATGCAGGGACACAGAACAGCTGCCAGAACATGGGGACACTACTTTTAACACCTACGTCCGGTGGGAACCTTGGTTTAGCAAGGCCTATAAAAAAATATTACCTATACTTCATCACTTGCATCAGCACCAAGGCAAGGTCTCTTTTTGCTACAGACTTGAGAATCAGTCAAGTAGCTTGACTGATCCTCATTTTAACAGGAATCCTAGCTGCAGTATAGCTGGAGATGCCACACAAAGCCATTCAGAAGGCTGCCACCACTGCCACTTCCAAGGGGAGGTGCCCAGCAGCTGTACTTAACCTCTACACTGCTCCCCACCTCTGGGGAACAAAATCTTACAGAGAACATGAGACCTACCTGTGTCAAACTTGATGAAGTCTGTGATCTTGCCTGTCTCCAGATCGATCTGGATGGTATCATTCACCTTGATGAGGGGGTCTGGATAGCGGATGGTGCGGGCATCGTGGGTGACCAGGTGAGGGATTCCTTTGGTGCCCACAAAGATCTTCCTCACCTTGCACAACTTGTACTGCAAAGAAAAAGGCTCTCTGCTCAGCCGAGGCAGAGCGCTGCACCACAACCCAGCACATACACATACGTCCCTCCTCTCAAAAAGGGCCCACCAAGCCTCAGTGCCCAGGCAAAGCACCAAGACACATCTCAGGGCTCCTTCACAGTCCAGGAGCTCCTCACGAGGCCGCCACACAGCTACAGCACAGCCCCACCACCTGATACCAGTGTTCTGGGAGCAGCTTTCTGCAGTCCAGGAGTGCCTGTCGGTACCAGAACACACCACACCACACGCGTGAGTGCCAACTCTTCCAAAGCCACCTACTCACTACAAATACCAGGTGCCTTTTCCTAGGAGAGCATCTGCAAAGGTGGAATCACCTTCATTTACCTTAAACTCCCTGTTGGTCACACAGCGGCAGCAGAGGCCTACAAGAAATCCATATCCCTTCCGAAACGGGTTCGCTCTCCCCATGGCCTTCAACTCCTTCATGCCTCCAGAGGGGCTCGCAATGCAACACTGATGGGGAGCCGGCAAAAACAAACCCCAGGGCCACAAAGACGTGTAGGAGCTGTCCCCTGTAGAGCCACAGAGAGCACCACCACCCACAGACAGCTCTCTGCTCCGCAGTGCTACAGGCATCCCCAGAGCCGTTTGCCCGGGGCACAAGCAGCAGAGCACACGCTCGCATCTCAAGCACCAACACACTCGGGTCAAAAACTGTATGCAGCCTTGTAGACAGGGAGAACTAGCAGGCAGTTTCAAAAATACCTGGCGTGTCTGTTCCAGAAGAGCTCAAGAAGTCCGTTCAAGAGCAAAGCTAGCCCAGAAGTTCATGAGCAAGCTTTGGAAAGCACTGCCAAAGCAAAGCCCTTGCAGCTAGCATGGTTTCAACTTGCTCCCTTCAACTTAAGGCCTGTTCTGCCTCTGGATAACCGTAAAGGGGACATCCAAAAGCTAAACACGCGAAATCCTTTGTTCCTGTTGTTACTTCTCCTGCTTGTGAGCAAGCTTGTTTCCAGAAATGCCTTATTGTCCCAATCCCCTGGAAATGGGCTGCAGATGGAGCTTTCAGGGCAGAGAGAACACAGCTCCTGTCCAGGAGATACCGCACAGGAGACACTGCCCCATAAAACACAACTTTGTTCTTGCTTCCACCGAGATCAAGCTCCTTACCTTGGCCTCTTCTGCTGTGATACGGTGAACAGCAAATCGGCCCTTGGTATCATAGACCAGGCGGAAATGCTCCCCCGTCTTCTCGATGCTGATGACATCTGATTTCAGAAAGAGAAATAAAATGACATAACACTGGCGTATTCAGACCTACAGTTGATATTCGCAGCAAAGCACAACTATAAATGAAATCTTAACACCTGCTTAGAAGAAAAATCTGCAAAAGCAGTTATTTCTACAGCCAAACTCAGAACGCCTCTTTCCTCCAAGTCTTTTCAGCATTGCAGGATATTCCCCCACAGTGTACTAAAACAGCCCTGTGAGGCAGCTGCAAGCTACTGATATACTGTAATAAAGGAAAAGTACAGCAATAAACAGGCCAAGAGAGAGAAGCTAACAGCTGAAGTTGCTTGCAGTGCCAAGAGAATCTGGAGCGGCAGTTTTAAGCAATTTGCTCACTAAGATCTAAACCTCGGGTGCATCTGTAGAGGCATTCTCCTCACCAGTGACCCAGTCAAAGAACTGAAAGTAAAACTGCTACCAGTCTTCTGAAAAGAGGGACAACTGAAAAAACACTCATGTTCCTTCAGCAGAGACCATGCCTTGCACCCAGCCCACACAGAGGGGAGAGCTTCTAAATGCTATGATGAATGAAAACACCACCTCTGTCCCCAAAACCCCAGCATGGGCTCTTCTGCAAGTCGCAGTCCCTGCTGGGATGTCCCTGTTCCAGTGAGCATCTTCCACAACTGCTGAGCAACCTCAGTATCCACCCTGACCCTCCCCACTAACCCATGAAGCCAGCGGGATAGGTGATGTCCGTGCGAACTTTGCCATCTATCTTGATGAACCTCTGCATGCAGATCTTCTTGACCTCATCCCCTGTCAGCGCGTACTTGAGCCGGTTCCTCAGGAAGATGATAAGCGGGAGGCACTCGCGCAGCTTATGCGGCCCTGTGGACGGACGGGGTGCCTAAAAAAGGGGTGAAAAAAAAATATATATATGTACCATAACTCGGGCTGCTCAAACACATCTCTGGAGATGCCTGAGGGTTGCTGTGGGACACCCAGGCCTTCCTGCTTCACTCGCTGCAAGGAGCGGGGAAGGGGGTAGAGAAGCTGCTCGCAAGGTCCCCACGGACAGATGCCCCTTCCCCAACCTGCCCTGCTGGGGGCCCTCACCCTGGAGGCGCTTTGAGCCGCTCCGGGGGGCTCTCCGAGACTCCAAGCAGGGACCTGCCACCCCCAAGCCGGGAAGCAGCACCGAGCAATGGAGGTGGGTGGACAGCACAGACCGCGGCCGCCTCCCCCGCCAAGAAAGAAGCCCCGGAGGGTCCCCCGCACTCACGAAGACGCCCGTGAGCTTGTCCAGCATCCAGTGCTTGGGCGCCGCCACGCGCGTCAGGTGCTTCTTCGCGCCGCGGGCCTAGAGAGACC
>JAWLRI010000229.1:3044440-3093846 GCA_034781795.1 Crypturellus tataupa
CCCCCACAACGCCCGTCACCTCCGCCCCGGCGTGTTAATTAGAGCATCGCAATTAGCAGCGGGGCGGGGGGAGAGGGAGACACCGCTCGGCCTCATCATGGACCTCCAAGCAGGGCGGCCCCTCTGCGGTGCCGATGCAGGAGGCTGCAGCTCCGATAATCCGCGTCCCCGGACGCGGCTCCACCACGCACGGACTTGGCAGGACAAGAAGGGGCAGGGTGGCAGGATGGGGACAGCCAGCGGGGAACGTCCCCCACGTGAGAGCCCGGCGGGAGGCGGGGGCTGTGCCCTCCTCCCGCCCTGTGCCCGTTCCCCTGCTCCCAGCAGGAGCAGGACGACGCCCCACACCTCCCCGTGTTATCCCCCACACAGGGGACAGGGACCTGCCCCCACAGGGGCCGGTACTCAGACAGCAGAGACACAAGCACCACCAGGCAGGACCTTCCTGGATTTTATTCAGGATTATTTCCTTCGGGATTTTATTAGGCAGCCACTGGAGGCCTCCACCAGGCCCCACAAACCAGCCCCTCCGCCTCTCCCACTCTCCCCTGGCCCCGAGGAGAGCCCCTTCCACCCGCCTCTCGCACGGCCCCGCTCGGCAGCCGCTCAGGGCTCTTGCCCTGGTCCCGGCGCTCGTCCCCGCGGGGCACCCGGGCACCTCTGTGCCCCCAGCGCAGGCTCCAGGCAGCACCAACGCGCGCACTCGGCCAGCACGCCGACAGCCATCCCGCGCGCTCCCAGGCGCCTGCCGACCTCAGTAGGCAGCCGGGAAGTCCGCAGCGAAGTCAAACTCGTTGTGCCCGAGCCACAGCTCCGGCAGCTCGCGGGCCCTGTCGAGGCCCAGCTCCACCACCAGCGCCGTGAGGACCTCCTCGTCCACAGGGTCCGAGTCGATGAGGCCAGGGCTGGTGGCACCCGACGGGGGGCCCAGAGCTCCTGGGCCCACGGGCTGAGCCCCACAGGCCCAAGGGGGCCGCGAGCGGGGCCCCACCGCAGCGCTGCGGTACTGGCTGTTGAGTCTCTGCAGGTGCCTGCTGGCCAGGAGATGGGCACCGGGCTGCAGGGCCAAGGGGGTGGCCTTGGCGGGGGCCGGCATCGCCGCCGGGGCGGCGCGGTGCATCCCGTCGCCCGCCTCGCTGCCGTCGGGGTAGTGCCGGAGGGTCACCACGTCGCCGTCCTTCACAGCCAGCAGGGAGCTCATCGCATCGCCGGGGACGGGCACGGCGGGAGCCGCACAGCCCCACTCTGTTCAGCCACACACCACCCACCCCGTCCCGCTGCCGCCGCCTCCTTTATAGCGGTCGAGCCGCGGGAAAAGGCGAAGCGGGCGGGACGGGGCGGCCCCCGCGGCGGCACCTCCCTCCCCGGCAACGCCGTGTCCTCCCTGTGCTGCCCTGGCACCCCCGCACGCGCCCCCTGCCCATCCGGGCTGCGACAGCCCCTGTGGCCCGCCTGTCCCGCGGCGGGTCCCGCTGGACCCCCCCGCTCCCCTGTGCAGGCTGGGGGCGGAACGGGGGGGCGGTGGTGCCGGGCTGGCCAGGGTGACACAGACCTTGACCCAGCAGCTGAGGGGCACACGAGGACGGGGCTCCCCCTCCGCAGCCCTTGTGCCCCCTCCGCACTCTTCTCTCCACCAAGCTGAGCCCCAGACGCCCCTCAGCAGCCAGAGAGGTGACAGGGAGCACGGGGGTGGCCTTACCCCAGCCCAGAGCTTCCCCAGCTACCCCCAGGCAGGTGGCAGATGTCCCCCCACCGCCCGGCTCTGTCCAGACCCTTTTTCACTGCAGTCCTTGGCTTAATGCTCCTACAGCCCCATCTGCTAGACATTAGGCTGGTGCCTCCTCATTTGTTTATTTGTGGAGGCTCCCTGTCTCGAGGGAGATGTGGGGGACTACGACCGTGCCCTGGGCCCCCAGTCTTGCCCCCAGCACCGGGGGCACCGGCTCCCAGCACCTCCCCGCGCAGCGCTGTGAGGCAGCAGAGCCGCCACAACGCAGGCACGGGGCAGAACAGGGGCAGTCCCAGCATCTGTCCGCTTCACACAGTCCCACCCGTGCTGCTGCAGCAGCTGTGGGAGGCTGCTGCCTACGTTTGTGCCCTGTTTCTCCCACACCGCAAGAAATGGGGTGCGATGAGCTCAGCAACGAGGGTGCAGGACATCCTCGTGGGTGCCTCACCTCCCTGGCAGGTGACTGTGGGGTGACCCAGCTCTCTGACACTGCACTGCTGTCCAACCCTGTGCCTCAGGCTCTCTGCAACCCTGAGCAGCGACAGGGAAACTGGGCTCGGAAGGTCCCCGTTTTAACCCAGATGTGTTTTTCTTCTCTCTCTTGAAGCATCACATCTCCCAGCGGGGCAAGGAGCCACCTCCAGCACAGAGGGGACAGCCCGGTCCCAGCATGAGCATCCTGCTGGGAGCCGGGGGTCACCAGTCAGCGCACAGGGACGTGGGAGCCACATCCAGCTGAGCTCCAGCCCTGCTGTATTTCCTGTTGTTTGCAGCCCAAGTGAAAAACAACGATCAAAACAAAGCTGGGCCAGGCTGGGAGGCCCTTGGTCTTGCTATTTATTCCAGCAAAAGCTAATTAAAGCAACGGGAAATTCGCTTTCCCATATCCATTAGGTATTTTTTTTAAAAAAATGATACAAACAAAAGCCCCGCGGCCCAGGTGAACAAGGGGACAAGGCCAGCCAAGGCGTCAGTCCCTGGAGTGCCCTGTTGCTGCCAGGAGGGATCTGCCCCCGAACCAGCCTTGAGCAGGATTTCAGGGACTCACCAGCCCCCACAAACGCTCTGTGCCGCTTCACGTTGGTGGAGCTGAAGGGACGGTCACAAATGCCCGTGCAGCTCTCCTGCCCCGAGGGGCTGCAGCAGCCAGAGTACCCTGCTGGTCTCCTTCAATCCAGCCATGGGGTGGGGGGGGCTGCCATCGCCCCGTGAGGAGCCCAGGGCCCACATTGCATGGGAAAATGTGGAGGAACATCCACATGGGGGTAAAAGCCAGAGTGCCCCCCAGACTTCCCCATTTACAGCGAGCTCGTGGGATCTCCATAGACTGCCCCATGGAAGGTGCTGTACAAGAGCTGCCTGAAGGCAGGGGAACATGAGAAGAGAAGTAAGGGCACAGGTATTTCAAGTATTTTATTTGTAAAAAAATGCCCAACAGTTTAAAAACCCAACGGCTGTGACTTTCTGGCTGGCCCCTGGCATCTCTGCCTGGGTAGACGCATCGAAGGCGTCATGTGAAGGCCATGGTCCTGCCAGGAAGGCAACGAGGTAAAAGCTGCTGCTGCTGCTGCCAGGGCCCGGCTGTGGAGGGGCTGCAGCTCTGAGCGGCCCCTCTCTTAAAAACCCTTAAACCCAGCAGTGAGAATAAAACTCTGTGTTGTTTAAAAAGGAGAGAGAAAGGGGCGAGCACGGCTGGGTCGGCAGGAAAGGCTGGAGCTGCGAGGCCCACGCGCTCCTGCCTGGGGAGGGCTGCAGCACCTGGCAACTTTTTTGAGAGAGAAAAAAAATCAACCGACCCACGAAGCGAACGCCCCTCCTGCCGCGTCCCTCCTGCAGCCCCACTCTCCACCAGAAACAGCGCCGTCTTCAACCACAGGGACGCGCTCTGGGACGTTCCCTCTTCCCTGCTCCGCTAAACAACATGCTTCAGGTTCCCTGAAAACAAAAAGGGAGAGAAGATGTTTCCACTGAGACTTAACCCATGATGTGCTATCTCAGCATGGGGGGGAAGATGAGGTCTTTTCTCCAGGTACCTCCCACTGTGAAGCACAGGTAGAGGCCTTCGATTTGCAGGTACAAAAGGGATGAGGCTGAGCCTTGCAACTGAGAACCAAGACCACAGCAATTTCCTTTTTTTTTTTCCTCTTAATCTTCTTAGTAAGCCAACGGAAGCATAACGCAAGTCACTACCCGACATACTGTGGACAGCAGTCCCTGTGCTGGGAAGATTTCAATAAAAACTGCGTTTAATTTGGGCTGTCTGTATGCCAAGGACTTAAAATAGCTTGGGCATGTGGCTCCTATTAAATCAGTTCGTTCCTGAGGGCTCATCCTGTGCAGTGCAAAGCGTGGCATACAGGACAGCCCAGACTTGCTAGAAGAGCTCATCTCATCTGAGCTCCACTTGCTGCCTGCTGCTTTCCCAAGAACTGCCTAGATGTGGCCAGGCAGGGGGTGAGGGCTTCCAGGTATCTGCTTCTTACTTCTCATCTCTTCTGCCACCGCCTGCCTTCCTCCATGGGCTTCACGAGCTGGTGCAGGTGGAAGAATGAACAAGACCACCAGAGTGGCTTGAAGGCCTCTTCCTTCCCCAGGGCTGCCCCCAAGGAGTTTTAATTCCAAAACACGAACCATAAACGAGGAGATCCCAGAACGAATACGTATTCTTTGGAAACTGCCACTATGCCAGCCTGTTCTACTATGTCTTGCAAATGCTGAGGTGGTGAAAATGGATCCCCCATAAAAATCCATCAACTTCAAATGGCTTTTAGCCTTTTTGTTTTTTGTTTCCTTTCTCAAAGTTAGTGAATGTGGAAGTCTCGGTGTGTGACACATGGAGCTTATACATTGCCACTTTGACCTGAGAAGCTTCAGGGTACTTGGCATAATATTAGCTGGTCCCCCTGAACCAGCAGGGCTGTCTTGGGGTGGAGAACTCACCTTTGATGGAATTGAGGATCTCCTGAATTCTCTGTGGCTCATTGCGGTCTGGTCTGCAGCTCGGTGTGATCTCCAGCACATAATCAGGACCATACTCTGTGAAAAACTGCAAGAAGAAGAGGGGAGAGTCAAAAGAAAGGTCTCCGCTGGCTGAGGCTGCAGGATGGCTCCCCACAGGTACCCGTTTGTGAAAAGGAAAAGCATATTTCCTCCTTCTGAGGGGGAACACATAATTCAAGCATGTCAAAGCTGTGCTTCTGCAGTGCCTCTGCCTGCTCTAAGTTAGTGAGGGTGATCACTAGGCAGTACCTGCTGGTACGACTGTGCCTTCCAGCATCTGAAAGATGTAAAAATTCGAGCGCCTCTACGTTAGAACGCGCATCTCTCCGGGCTGACTACTGGAACCGTGTGGCTAAGTCTCAACAAGATCCACAGCACCTTTGCATGATCACATAGAACCCTATATGTTATTAGTAGTAGCCTTAATTCATCAGCAAGCAACACAGACTGTGCATTATTTCCTCTCTAGCGAGTCGTTAATTTGATCTAGGCTATCAACAGCATCAGGATGAGATTCCTTCTATCTCCCAAACTGATGCAGGGTGGCAGGAAGGTGCATTCTGCTTTGACTGCTCTTCCCTGATTAAAGAACCGCAGGAACTATTCACAGCAGAGAGGGAGCCAGGGCCAGTGTGCACGGGAGGCATCAGTCCAGTGGTGCACGCTTAGCTCGCTAGTTCCTCCTACCAAGCATCTCCGCAGGCAGCCCCAGGACTGACACAGTTTTCAAGCAGCCTGTTCCACACATTTTCCTTTCTTCATCTCAGCCCAGAAAGCGCTCCAGGGAGCCCTTGCTGAAATACTGACAAGTTGAAGAGAACAACTAGCATTCTTTCAACTTAAAAAGACTGAAAATGGCTACAGTAGAAGAAGTCAACATGTTTTTGGGGAAGCCCTCACTGAGGGCTGGAGCCCTAGTCTGGTTTAAGTTTACTCACATAGTGTGTGCAGGGAACAGCTTCTCTGAGAGCACACAGGCTCTGCTGGCATAGCTCACAGACTAGAGACCAACCAAGCTCTCTTGTTTGAAGAAAAAAAAAAAGACAAAATACACATAAAATCTTGACTGCAGTTTTCATGAAACAACACGCTAAAACCACAGTAGTTGTAGATCAAGCAGTAACTGCTCTCAGCTGCTGGTCACACAGGTTTTGTGTCATCGGTCTGATACGTCCAAGCTGGGTGGTACAAGGCACAGTTCTTTCTGGGGAAGGTGCCATTTTGCATCTCCCTGTGATTTCAGTGGCATCAAGATAAAGCCAGTGGCATCAAGATACAGCTTGAAGCAACTGGCTTCCAAGATGTTCAATAAAGGGAAAAAAATGTACCGGTAAAGCTTTTACACTGACATGGTTTATTGCAGTGAAGAAGCTTTTGGTATCAAGTAACTAAGGGGAAAGGATTCAAGAGGGGGTTTTCAGTGCTTAAGAAAAGCCTTGTTTTATTTCTTCATTCAGCAGAATGAGGAGGTTGTTACAAGCAGAAAATCCCACACTTCTGCAGTGACAAAACCAGGCACTTGCACTTCACACCCACACATTTAGTTGTTACAAGGAAAAATATATTATTTTCATTGTTGAAAAAAAAAAAAAAAAAAAAAAAAAAAACGTTGATTTGCAGAGATGAAAAAACAGTGCTTAGAGCCAGGGCTGAACGGAAAAGCTAAAATTCCCTGCTCGGATAAGCAGCTCACCTGGAAACACACGACCTCTCCCTTTTAAAACCTATGCAAGCTGAAACAGCAACTAGAGGCTCAGAAGTGCCTGATGCGCTGCTAAAGCACAGACTCGATGGCCCTGAAGTTTAAACGACAGGGATGCATCCTTGGGACTGCAGATGTCTTCCCTCTGAGACGGGTGTCCTGGAGAGAGCAGCAATGCCTAAAGCAGCTGCATAACTGCTGACTGCGGTGATGATCTGAAAGAGGGTGAGAGCAAAGGCTCAAGAGATGGAAACAAGGACTGACCACAGGGAACGAAATGCTGAAGAAAGAAACAAGCAGGTGCAGAGGCCAGGAAAGGAGTGAGAAACAGAAAAGGCAAAGAGGAGAAATGTAAAAATTGGGCTGAAGTAATAATGTGTTTAAATGAGAAGGGTATTTTCTTGTGAATAACTCCAGATCTGACAAATACACCAAGAGCAAAATAAAAAAAAAATCTAGATATCTAAAGCTGGATAAAGAAAAAAGCTAGTCCTCCCAATTTCAGTACCGATCTGAAGGGACCCGCTAAACCTGGCTGAAAGGGAGTGAAATACACTGAGACCAAGCAAGCTCGCTGCTTCAAATCCACGTGCTTCAGCCGTGCCCTGTCCCACCATGAACTCGCAGCAGCTTCCTTGGAAAGGCCAGCGGAGCCTTGGGTTTGTATAGCAGGAAAGCAGTGCCTGCATTGCATTCAGGCTGATCCCAGTCAGGAAGTCGGTGCCGAACGTAAAGAGCTGTCCAGACTGACAGCTCCATTTCCACATTCCATGTTAATCAGAATAGGAATTCCTATTTAAAGCAGAGAAAATAAGAGATCAGGAAGTACCAACCTTTGTTTCTGTACCTAGGTGCTGACAAGCTATTAAATCACTAGCGGGTCTTTGCCAGAAGCAGCAGAATAAACCTGGGAATGTGACAAACAGACATCAACTCCGTGCCTGCACACACACAGTCCATACTATTTCCCTTCAGGTTATCTCATAGCTGTGTAAATATTTCACCTGACTTGCCCACTAGACTCCCAGCCAAATCTCCAACCATCGGGACGTATTTATTTTCCAATCTGCTTCCAGCAGCTTACCCCACACATGCTAACCTGCTCTTGCAGCACCGCACAGGCAGCCTGGGTTAAGTCAGGGAAAGATTAGAGGGCAAAAATGTGCAGCAAGGAAGAACTCCTCACACATCCCAGTAGTTACCCTGGGATTTTCCCTCAGGAGGCTCTGTAAGATTCATGCAGGAATCAGACAGCTCCTCAAAGCACTGGTGTGGAACCTGTACTAAGATGAGGAACTACAACATCTTCTAATAGTATATTTGGAGAAAAAAAAATACAGTGAATATACTCTGCATATACTGCAGTGAAAATACTGTCAGCCAAGGAGCAACAGAAAGGAGGAAAAGGGGTTTCCACCAGCGGGAAAGGCTTTGGAAAGCGCCTTGTCCAGGCACCGCAGTGAGGCAAAAGCAAAATACTGCCTAGCTCCTGAGTCCCCTCTATCATGCTCTGATGCAAGATGAATATGCTAGAAAAAAAAAGATAAAGCACATTTTACATAATGCACTGACCCTCGCAGCCTCTGAGCTTAAGGGACAGAGAGGGACCCGTCCTTGCCAGCCGCTGTGGAGAGGTGTGTGAGCCTGACCACGAGAAAACATCTTCCCTCCACTGGTCAGGTTACAGTTGCCTTCTGAGCACAACTTCCGAGTCCCTTTTCACAGCCTCTCGCATTTACCAGCCTCAGCTTTTAACCTCCTGCTGACAGGTACATGGCTCTGGTCAGCAAGGGTCGCAGCTCTTCCTCCAGGAATGACAGGCGGATACATTGGTTCCTGTATTAGTTGAAAGGCTGCAAAACAAGGACTGGAAAATAATGCAGAGCTGTTTCCTATCATAAAATTTAGGCTCGGAAGAGGCAAACAAAACAGCTGCCTGACGGTGTTTGCACTGGCCCGTGAAGGAGGCAGCACATGGTTCTCTGACTGCTGGGCCTTCACGATGCTGCACATCAAGGCCCCAGAAATGTCACAACCCCGGAAGACTCTTCACTCCCAATGCCTGACATGGGTTTGTACTTGAAGACAGTGAAATCTGGAGCATCTTAGCAGAGGTTCAGATCTTTAAGGCTCCCTGCAGAAGGCTGGAGCTGTTGCAGGCACAAGGGGCACCATGTTGCTCTCAGAGGGCCACCTCTGTCACAGCAACATTTACTGCCCTGCTCTTTTTCCCAAAGTTGACAGAGAAGGAAAGAATGAGCCCTTTGCAGGCTGGGGATGTTGTTTTCTGATGTTTATGAGGTTTCCTTGGCTAAGCCTGGAATTAGAAGCATTTTTGATACCCTAGGTTTCCTTGGCTAAGCCTGGAATTAGAAGCATTTTTGATACCCTAGAGAGTCTCCCGTTCCTTGAGAGAGCACAGCACTGTCCAGAAACGTCACCAAAGGCCTGCAATTGTCCCATCACCAGTGCACAGGCCTGGTCAGGAGCACCACTCCACATTCAAGCTCTAGTCCTTCTCCTTAAGCTGACCACACCGACAATGCCAGTTTGAACCATCCTATACAAGTCCATGTAGACAAACCTAAATTTACTGATATTTCTTATAATGAGTCTGGGCTTGTCTTCGATATTTCTTATAATGAGTCTGGGCTTGTCTTCCAGAGATGGTGCCCATGAATCTGATCAAAGGCAAATCTCCTGCCTTGACTCAAACAGAAGCCTTTCAGCACATGTGTGTGCTGTAGCCTTTCTCCTACCAGACATTCAGGCACAGACCTCAGCCACTGCCAAGCAACTGGGTGCAAAGTGGCTGGAGAAATTCCTCAGGATTTTGCTACACAGCTGCACTGCTTCCCATTTTACTTGAAAACATGCAAACGTTAACCTGAAGATGCCATTTCCATATCAAATGAGAGAAGGCATGAAAGCTTTCATGGTGGAAGGAAGGATGGCAAGAATCAAATATGCACACTGCAAAAGGAGCTGCTGGAGTCCTAGATCACGAGGTCTAGGTCCTGAGAACAAGGTGGGTGTCACTTGATTGGAGGACACTGGGAATACTGGGACAAAACCAAACCCAAGGACTTAACCAAAAATCTGAGCATGTCCTGTTATGGAAATATCTTTGAAACTGGAATTTTCCTAAAGGAAGTGGTGGAAGCCCAACCGCTTCCATTATCTAAACCCAGATAAAGCCTTAGAGCATAAACAAAAGGGAATGTTCTGCACTGGGTGCCAGTTTACTTTGGAGGGGGAGCGTTGATATCTTAAAGCCATTATTTTTTCCATGTCTAAGTTTCATGAACCTGTTTTTTTTTTTTTTTTTCTCCTTTTTCTTTTTTTTTTTTTTAAATTCATTTCTTTTTAAAACAGAGGTCCTGGTAACTGTTACCAACCCAGCACATATCATTATGGGTATCTTTCAATAAACTACCCACCAAAAAAAAAAAAAATCTTGATGCAGTAAAGCTCATACACTGTAATACACAGGGTGAGTACAATTGGCAGAAATAACCTACCCAGAAGTTCCTTGTGTTGTATTGTATTAGGCAGACAGAAAGCTCAGAAGATGCAGGCCAGCACTGCTGCACATATGTAAAATCCATCCATAAGATTGGTATAGTTATCTTTATCACTTGAAATTTCAGTGCCGCCTACACTATTATTGCACTGGACCTGTTGTCCTCATTCACTGGAGTGGATCAACCTGCTCTAGGGAGCTCAAGGTGAGGACAACATCATGTTCTATTTCTCTTAAATAAGCCATGTTTTGCAAAACACCTGGAAATGCCAATGGGGAAAATCCTAAGATAAGCATTCATAACAAACTAAGAAGTAAAGAAGTAAACAAGGACATTCCCCACGGACTGCACAGTTAAGCTGAGGAGTGCCTGGCCAAAGGACATAGTAATTACTTTTAGTAATTCAAACAAACCATTGGACAAAATCACCAAAGAAATACCGTGAAGAACTTTCAGATTCAGAGACAGTGGGATATTTCTTGGCCATAAATCACTGAAAGCTGGAAGAGTACCCTGAGAACATCTATTTGCACTGATGTTTATACTCTCTCCGAGTCTGCTCTTGGCCACTGATAAAGGAGGAGATTAAATTTAACACTTTTCTGGACAGCGCTGCTCACTTGACATGGTGAAGGAGGCCCAGTCCTCCCTGTTGCATGTCCATATTTAAGAACATCCCAACGAAACAAGAAGTAAAAAGTATGAAACACTCCCTGCTTGCAGTGAGTGCAAGAGCGGCACAGACGCGGTCTGGGAAGAAAGCTTGCTCGGGAAGGGTAAAAGGCCCTCATCAAAAAAGGGCTCCACTACACTTCCCAGTTCTCTTGGGTTTTGCTGAAGAGTGTGTGTTTCTTGAGAAGCCCTGGATGCGCCTGCAGGAGCTGTAGCAGCAATGCGCTTCTTGTTCCCTCAACAGGGCCAAGCTGCTGCTCCTCCTGCTCCTAACCCTCCTGGGGTCCCTCTGAGAAGAGCTGGGGCAGTTCAGGAATGGCATCCTGTCCAGTCTGTGTTACCTTAGCGGGGCTGCAGCTTACCTCTTTGATCCCTGCTCATTAAAAGAGCATATGAAAAAACTGAAGAGGGAAGACATCTACAAACTGGCCCAGGGTATTCGGTCTGCCCCAGGACCTCCTCTCACAGTAGCAGTGTCCTCTATCACCAGCCCCTGTGCCAGGCATTGGCTGCCACTCCATGTCCCTTCTCCCAAAGCATTGTGCTCAAACACCACCTGCGAGCACTCCTTCGTGGCCCTGAATCCCAAGCACGCTGCAGGCTGGCTGCTGCCAGGATACAGGCAGTTAGTAGCTGATGCACAGCCTTTGGGTCCTGCGAGTGCAGCCCCCCACGGAGCCAAAATCTCCCCAAGCGAGGGCAAAACAGAGCTACTTTTAATCCTTTTCTGGTGAACCTCCAAGAGGACAGCACGAAGCAGCACAGTCGCAGCTGGGCGCCCCTCTCTCTCTATGCTCAGTGGGCCAGGTCCCTTGGGCTGCCTTGCTTACACTGTGCGCTCACAGAGCAAGGATGCACAGCCCTGAGTCTTCCTCAGCTGGAAAATTCCAGAGCACAGAACCTTTCCAAAAGATCTGAAGCGCTCAAGAACTCAAGATGCTCAGTAAGGTCATTCAAAGCACCACACGCTCCACCTGAATGTGGACGGTACACAATCAGATGCTCCTTCAACCCAGCGTGCTTCACTGCCCAGTGTTTATCATTGCGCTCTGGGCAGTAACATGAGAGCAAACGCAAAAGCCACTTTACCTCCTGCTTGTTGGGCAAGGCTTCCCAGGCTCACGGCAAGCTGCCAACACAGCCCTTCAGCAGGCAAAGTTCAGCCATCTCGGTTTCAATGCAAATGGCCTTGTAGCATCCAAAATGAAAGCATTAGAGGGACCTTTACTCCTGGCAGAGTAAATATTATGTTCAGCATTATGAAATGATCCAATTTAGGAGGAGAGGGGGCAGATAACTGCATCAAAGTTATATCAAAGAAAACAAACACAATCCTTCAATGATCTTCTCCAGACAGACGGTTTCAGAAAATGTTGATCTTGGTTCTAGTTCAAGAGCTAAAACACAAAGCATCTCCGATGGGAAGAGGCAAGAATACAGATTTAAAACTGAAAAAGGAAATCCTTTGAAAAACTGTGCGCTTTGCCCTGTCGCTCTGGGCTTCAGGATACTCGATACAAACTGCTTAATACATTTCAAAACAGGATTATACACTGATATGAAAAGGAGCATCTGGAGCTATTAGTGAGCCTAGAAATTAGGCTCTTGGTTTCCTGCTAGAGGACACAAGTCAATGCTCAGCTAGGGAAGACAAAAATTTCACAGTGATGCAAGACACACAACGTCCTTACTGTGAAGCAAGGCACAAGGGCCATGTGTGGGCAAAGACACTCGCGTGGCACCCAGCTCTTGCCTTGCTCCATTGCTGAGGACCTGCACAGGCCACAGAGCTGCAAGTGATTCCACATGCCTGGGGGATGCACTATAGCCCCCAAATTTCACTTCCAGCTGCAAACCAGCTCTCAGGAGGCTCTGCAGTGGATAGTAAGGAAACAAACCTGGCCACAAGGAACATCCTTCCCAGTGCCTTTTCATTAGCAGCTCATCAGTAGTACCTCAAAGCCAAGGAACATACATATATCCATTTGTTCTACTACATAAAGAGAAGAATGATGTATAAGCAAAGCTGTATCAACAGCAATATGGGTACAGAGCCTTTCATAAACAGCACTTTGCCTTTGGAAGATTCCTGGTCAGTAAAGTTTGAAAGCTGCACCTGGTGCTTTCGGTGAGCAGATGAAAGCAGGGCTAAAATGCAAAGTTTTGAGAAAGGCCTGTCTCTTCCCTTGCAAAATCATGTGCACATCCTGAAGAACTCCTTGAGCAAACAGGTGAGCCCACCATCCCCATCCTCTCTGCAATTACGTGAGGCTCAAGATGATTGGCTCTGAGATGCCTTGTAAAAAGATGCAGATGGTCTGGGGTTGAGAAACAAGCAGCCACTATGCTGCTGGGACAGTGCAGCATTGTTACAGGAGGGTCTCTCAACAAAACAGCATTGATGGCAAGGACGCAGCCAAGATTAGGTGGAATGACTGAGCTCTCTCACTCGGAGAACGGAGGGATTGTCAAAGCTTACCTCATGGTCGGGGATCTCGGAGGACAGTGTTCTCCCAAGGATGATCCCAGTCAAGTATGTCCAGCAACGAGCTGTGTTGGCAAGGTTGTAGCCTCCTGTCTCCAGCAAGAATTGAGATGTTGGAAGGGGAAAGGGAAGAGATGGGGAGAGGTTTTACTAGAAGAAACAAACTGTGAGGTAAAACTAGCAGCTCACAGGATAAAGCTTCTTGTTTCACCTACCCAAACCACACACAACCACTATATTTTGCTCCTGCTGCAAGGTCACCTGCAAAAGGTCCTGCAGGAAAGGGGCACATTTGTTAGGTGAGCTCTGGAGCATCACCACGGGTATGAGGACAAAGGACAAATGTGATGCAAATGAGTTCAATTTGTAACTGCTTTCCCAGTAAATGAGGTCTCCCAGTGAAT
The DNA here is from genome assembly GCA_034781795.1 of Crypturellus tataupa. Taxonomy (NCBI): domain Eukaryota; kingdom Metazoa; phylum Chordata; class Aves; order Tinamiformes; family Tinamidae; genus Crypturellus; species Crypturellus tataupa. The sequence continues at coordinate 3,057,957 of JAWLRI010000229.1, forward strand.
ATGGCAATGGTCAAAACCGGGCATGTCCTCATAAGGAGGAACTGTGGCTTAAAACAATCTTGTGAGAGACTCTCAAGAGGTTCAAGAGTCCCTCTCCCAAGCCCCTGCCTGAATCCAAAGATATTGTTCACTGTCAGGTGCCCAGTCGGTTTGGGAACAGCGCTCACTTTTAAGGAGAAGCCTGCAGGGCTGATGAGCAGAGCTGAGACTCAAGGATGGCATTGAGAAGCCACGGGCAAAGCTCACCAGGGTTAAAAGCTCTGCTCTCCTCAAGAGGAGCTAAATAACCTTTAACTCAGGATCTTGGGGGCAGCACTGAGACTTGGACCTGATGACTGCAAGGATCTCGTGTTGCGTAAAAACAGCACCGAAGCAGCTGTAGTGCCTTCCTCATGGTAACCACATGAGCCACTCTTCTAAACTCAGTGGGGTTTAGAGCCCAAAGAGCACATTCCTGAGGAACGGCCATGGCAGGACAAGCCTGCTCCTGCAGGGACCCCGAAGCTCACGCACACACTCACCTCCTCCCAGGATGAGGGTCGCCAGCTGCCACTGCAGCACGTACTTGAGGCACTTGCCCACTCCCTCGGGCGTCATGTTGAAGGAGCACATGGGGTCTCCGGCTATGGTGTCCGCGCCCAGCTGCAGCACAACGGCGTCTGGGTTGAAGGCTGCATACACCTCCTTGAGCACACTGCAGGAAAGATGCTGGGGCTGAGCAAAGGCACCCGTGGCAAACGGATACTGCTGCCTTCCCGCGCGCTGGCTTGCTCAGCACTGGGGCGGCCAGAACCTGCCCACCTTCCAAAACGCCAGGACAGAGGTTGTTTTGAGTGTCTCATGCCTCAACATTGCACATGTACCGCAGGGTGACAGCTTCACAAGCTCTACAGAAGCTCTGGGTCTAAGCCAGGGCCTTCCAACATATCCCCAGACCCTGACGGACCCACAAATAAAAGACTTCACTGCCTTCTTGCCAACCATTACTTTAACAACATCTAAAAGTAAGGCGAAAACACTATAAAGACCCAGTGGTTTCCTGAGACAAGACCTCAAAGGGCTGCGGTCTTGCCACTAAACAGAGGTAGGGATGAGGCCTTAATCAGATGGTGTGGGATCAATGTTGGGCTGGGGAAAACTGTCCTTGCCCTGCAGAGTCCTTCTCCCTGGAAGCCACCTGATGCCTGTCAAGATTTCCTGAGCCTCCACTTGCTCTGTCCCACACTTGTCACGTCAACTCAAATCCCCTAGAGGTTTTGCCTTCAACTACGCTATTAAACCCAACTACCTTTTTCCAGACCCCGGCATAGCAGTGCATCTCTTCCTCTTTAGAAAAGTCAGGATGACCGAGGAGTGGTGACCGGTGAATAAACACTCCTGAATATCTCTCACAAAGACGGGACAAGACAAACAGAGGAGGATTCTGTCCCACTTCTCACTACACTCTCCCATATGGCTCTTAAGGTAGAAATGCACTTTCCTGAGGATCTAGTACACGCTGGAGAACAGCAAGGATGGCATCCTGTTTGTACAACAAATGGGCATCCCCATTTGTTATTAGAAACATGCTCTCTTGGATAAGGCATTTAGTATTTTTTGGTATTTAGAGGAACACAAAGGGAAGAGTACAGTACACTGCTCCTGAGCACAAAACACGGGGCAAATAAGAGAGAAAAACATGTTCCTTTCTCAATAGTGTTTTTATTTCCCTAAAGTAGAAGCAGATGTGATCCCTGGAATGAATGGTTCTGCCTTGGTTAAGACAGTAAAACAGAGAAGCTGAGTATCTCCAGATCCCAGCTGATACGCAATTATAGACCAGTCGGGAGCTGCTCCCCAGGCAGCTCACTGAGTCACTTCACCCCGACAAGGAAGCCCACTGAGCATAATGCCCTCGGGGAAGGCCACCAGCCCTGCAAACACCACAAATCACGGGCATATAGGCACCTCTGTGGAAAACTCAACCCACACGTAAGAGCACAAGGCCGCGCTACATTATATAGGTGTCATTTATGGCAACTATAAGGAACCACAGAAACCATTAGCAGCCAGAGAAAAAAAAAAAGCAAACATACCCACATGATAATCTACCAACCAAAGACGGGGTTACGAAGATAGTGTAGGTTATGGTTTAACGTAGGTGTAAGGTTAGGGTAAATCCCAGTTAGGGATCACAGAATCATTACGGTTGGAAAAGAGCTTCAAGATCAAGTACAGCTGTAAGCTCTTCCACACCAGGCTCACTAAACCACGTCCATAAGTACCTCAGCTAAACATTTCCTGAGCGCTGACAGGGATGGTGACTCCACCACTACCTATCCCACCACTACCCATCCAGCCTTGACTGCTCTTTACGTGTAGATTTTTTTCCTAATATCTAACCTGAACCTCCCCTGGCACAACTCAAGGCTATTTCCTCCTGTCCTACGCATAGTTATTCTGCAGAAGAGGTCAACTCCCGCCTCACTACAGCCTTCTTTCAGGCAGCTGCAGAGCGTGACAAGGTCTCTACAAGGGATGTGCACTGTGTTTCCTCGTCTGCTCACACAGCTCTCCCACTCCAAGGTCCACATAGTGCTACTCCTTCTTGGAGCAAGGAGGACCAAAACTCACTTGGACATATATAAACATCCAGCTACTCTGAACTAAGCCTTGAGCCCAGACTTCTTACTATTCCTCAGCAAAATCTCCCAGCAAGGATAGAGATGAGTCTTTCAGGACAGCCCTGCAGGTTTTTCTTGGCTGCATTAGGACTTCTAAACCAAGTTCGCTGCCTCCTAGGGCTTTTTATCTTCAAAGCACATTACAGATATCACCCAAATGAAAAAAAAATCTCCCTGACATGACAGCATTTGCCTGTAACTCCTGGGATCTCCATGAATGCGTGAAGATAGTTTAGCACCCTTCTCTGCACTGTGCTCAGGCAGAGTGCAGCTCTTCTTGCTGTTTTGGGAAATCAGAAGAGCTTTTGTGCAGTATCAGCTCCTTTCAGTTTTTACAGGCACTCACATGCAGGCTAAAAGTTTGACCTGATGATGAAGCTAAACTGACGGAGCACCAGCAGTCCCTTCTACCCAGCAGTCCCATCCCCTTCCTTCTGCTTATGCTTCAGCTGATCCCCCGTAAGCAGATTGCAAAGTGCCCTGGTGAGAACTGCTCACCGGGTTCCTGCTCCTGGAAGCACCCCCGGCCTGTTCATCGCAGTGTGGGCGAGCCCCACGGTGCCTCCCTGCGGGGCAGGGTGCAGGGCTGCACTGCTGCCCGCGGAGCGCAGACGAGCGGGTGCTGCCTGGTTTCCAGACCTCCCTGAGACTCGTCTTTCACCAGCATCCGATTCACTCCTCAGGTCCCCAAGGGCAACAGCGAATAGCTGCCAGAGAAGTGGCCTTTTGTTACCCACACAGAAACAGCTGAAAGACTCAATGGCGGAGGAGAAGGATGGAAGAGGCTTCTACAGCTTCTCAAGCAAGCCCTGAATGGCAGTCAGATGTCCTAGCCTTGGTGGCACTGCCCCTGAGGAGCAGCGGTGCTGCTCAACGTTTCCTCTCAGCCTGCAGAGATGGTTGTCAGCCTGGCAGAATGGGGAAGAGCTCCCCAAATCAGAGGTCTTTAATCTACGTGGATAAACAGGGTGACTGAGCACTGGCACACGTTGGCCAGAGGGGCTGTGGATTTTCCATCCTTGGAGATGCTCAGAAGCCATCTGGACATGGTCCTGGCCAGCCTGCTCTGCGAGATTTGCCTTAAGCAGAGGGTCTGGACCAGGGGATCTCTAAAAAGTCCTTCCAATTTCAACCATTCCATAACTCTGATGGTGACATATCGCCTTTCATCTCCAAGATGCTGCACAAAGCCATTTCCATCAAGCCATCAAACTATATTCGTGGTCTCCTTAGCACGGACACATGACCCTGGCTGCCTCTTTTCTCCCTCTCTGCAAGCAGACCAGAGCTTCCCAACGGCCCAGGCTCCTGGGAGTTCTCTCCATGCTGGCTCCCCTGCTGCTCCCCAGGAACCTGTCGCTCTCCTGGGGACCATCTGTGCTTCAAATGTGTCCTTGTGCGATCCAGGATAGACTGAAACATGCGGCAGCTGCAGTGAGGAACAAGCTCGGCTGTCTCTATAAGACAAAGAAACCAGCAAGCCTCATTCCCACCACAGGAACGTAGATTGGAGCTGCTGGTTAAGCCTGAACCCCCCACATGCCACTGGCTACCGGCACAGGCAGCCCATGGCATGTGGGGGGATTCAGGCACAACCAGGTTAATCTCGACCTTTTCACATGGTTGGGACTTGGGAGCTGTTCAAAAGAAAGCGTTGATCTGCATTCTCAGCCTAAATTTCAAAATTTCATCCAAACCTTGAAAAGCTCAAAGCGTGAACCTTCTGCAACATCTCCTGTGTGACTACATGTATTTTGAACTTTCAGAGTCTGGAAGAGCATTTAGAATCCGAGCTCTGCTCCTTGATGAAAACCAGATCAAGTCAATGAGGTCCAGATGGGGGCCTAGGTCTCTTGCATTCACTGCCCTGTCCCTTGTTGCATTCAACCTTTACAGGATAGAAATTAAAGACCCTAAAAGGCCCAAGTAGACCCCAAACCCAGATGACAAGTCACAATCCCAATCCCCATAGCCTCCAAACATCATCATCACTCTGGGATCTGTACTGCTCAATGCCTGAACCCAATGGCCATACCCAGGAATGATCCCATAAAATTAAAGCACTTCCATTCCTATCTCACAGCTCTCAGCCCAGAGTTATTGGTGGTCACAGTCTAAGGTCAATTATTGGAAAAATTAGTATGCCAGCATTTAAATCAGGCCTGGCATTCATCTGGATGACACAGCATGAGTGAGGCAGCCATGCTAATCCTTTCCCTGAATATTCCTCTCCATAAAAAGCATCAGGAACAGCTCTAGCCCACTCCCGACATTACTCCTTCAAAAAATGATCTACAGCTTGGTTTTAGTCTCTGGCAGTCCTCCAGCTTTCCCTTTTTTGCTATTTTATGCTCATCCCAGGGAATACACCCAGAACCTTGCTGCTGGTTGCCTACAAATCCCCAGGGTCTGCTCTTGCCCCTTGCACTCCAAAGTTTCTAGTGCTCCAAAACTTAATAAGAGAACTGTGATGGAAAAGATGAAGCAGGGCTGACCGGTGCAAGGTTAGTAGGGAAAGCAAGCTGGAGGGAGACAAGAATAAGGCAGCTTTTCACACAGCTATTGGCTAGCACTGCCTCTGAGACACACTAGCCCTGTTTTGGAGGCCACAAGGTGCTTTTTAAGCCTTCTGCACCTACACCTTGAAGCAGTCTCTACCCAGGAGGCTCCATTCATATACATATACCAAATGAAAAAGCCCGGTAGATACATGACACAGGCATACAATAACCACATTTTCTCATGCATTTCACATGCTTTACCTGTGCTCGAGGTTCTCACCCTCTTCCCCGTTACTGACTGCATTGAAGGGGCACTCGGTAGGGAAGAGACTACTTCCCTCTCTGCTGACACCCTGCCTAACACTGAGGGGTGCAGGACAAGCCAGCAGGCACCCCTGACCCGTCACAGAGGGGAAGAGGCAGCTCATGGTAGGAAACTGCAGTTTCCCTTATCCCAACCTTCCTTCTGCAAGTGGGAAACCTCTACTTTAAGGGAAAAAAAAAAAAAAAAAAAAAAAAAAAAAAAAAAAAGGCAAATCGAGTCTAGGATTTCTAACCTGGGTCTCATCTACAGGATTTGCAAGAGGCATTGAAAAAAGCCAGCCACCTTTCAGAGATCCATGTTGCCAACAGGATTCTGCAGCTGCCCATGGGATTGGATAAGGAGGAACTGTCTCTGCTTGTGGGCATTGCATCTCTGAGAGCAACCAGCACCACCAGGCTGGGCCACCGCCTGGGCCTCTGGCTGCTGAGATACGTGTCCAGTCCCAACTATCCCTCCTTCACTGCGTAACTCCTGAAAATGCACTGTAAATACAGAAATAATAGCATCTTTCTTGGTTGCATGCAAGGCATGCCAAAGCCTTGGTGCTACAAAGGCTCTGCCTGCTTTCTTTGGAAGGAACTTCCATTTCTATCTTGTTTCTCCATTGAAAAATGGCCACAACCCAACTTCCGGATAAGCAGATTTTTATCACGCAGCTCAGCCTGCCCTAGCTAACGTCAAATCCTCCCCCTACATCCACACCTATGCACAGTATTAACACAGTGGTTGTGCGTCATTTATAACAACACAGGCAAACACTGGTCACATTTTTTTTTCTAACATTTCTAACATTACAGACAGAATCAGAAGAGAAAAATAAATGATTCAATATCTCATCCTGGTAGAATTAAGTGCCAGTTTGCAATATGAAATGTTATAGCAATGTAAATACCTCAGATTTCTCTTTGCCTTTTGAATGTCTCTGGGTTATTTCTTGTTTTAGTTTTCTGCGCTTATAATAATGTCTCTCACATGCAGCACCTTTCTTTCTTTTGAGCTTCAAAAGATTAATATCCAGATTCCAGGTAAGTGTACTGAAATACCAGCAGAATTGATTTGATTTATTAATTTGAGCATTTTTTGGAAGGTGATCAAACAAGTGAGTCATTCTGGATGCTCTTTTGATTAGCCAGACCCTCATAACTTTCCTTTTGATGGAGCTGCTCTGTGAGTAGCTCAGCTCCCTGAGGGCTGTGAGTGGAAACTCGCCTGGGCTGTGTCTCCTGCCCACTGCAGCAGCCCAGCACCCAGCGCTGCTACTGCCAACCCCACCCCAGCTTGGGGGCTTTGCATCTCTGGCTGCCTTTGCCTTCAAACGTTTAGAGATACGTCAGACCTTCCAGGAAATAATATAAAATAAAAACATCACACTTTGCCCCACTTCCATACGCAGTAGCTATTATTAAAACCGTATTTTAATTGGAGCCTGAGCCATTTGCTCTAAAGAAACAATAGGCACTTATACATGGGTCATACTACCCACAAACAGGACAGGAGCTTATCTACTGCAACAAAAGCAATCAAACACAAGCAGGGTAATTTACGGAACGACAAGTTCAAAGGGCACATGCTCCAAGACCCCATGAGCAAACTCCCAATTTATTTATGTCATTGAGCTCCAGTGGTGAAGTCTCCGCAGGGACAAGGGAAGCAGTTGTCCCCAAGACACAGGGAGAGGAGATGGTTTTATATCATGTTTCCCTGGCTTCTTGTTCTGGGAACCCATGAACTGACAGAACCTCCACCAAGAAGAAAGGGCTGCCACAGAGCCAGTCTCCTCTCACCAGCAGGGGACACTGAGGAGAAGAATACGAGGAAATGCTCTGCACAGGATGTAATGGATCTACCAAAATCCATGTCAGAGCAGGTCACCAGCTCAAATTCCAATCCAGCTTTGGAAAGCATGGACAATTTGAGCCTGTGAACATCCTCTGGCACGAACTGGGCGAGATGCCCATGACCATCTCCTGGGCAGGACAGAACCCTTCCTGTTTGCCCATGAGTTTTCAGAATTGCTTTTTAGATGCTTTGTTGATATGCAGTTTGAAACCTCTGGTAGGACCTATGCAGACAACTGGGAATGTCTGCAACAGGCTAGTCCTGACTGGACTTCTAAAGCTGCCCTGCCTTTAGGAAACACAAACCCCAGCAGGAAGAGGGTTGCTATACCACAAGCAGACAGTGGGACTGCCCTATACATCCTGAGTAGTGATAGCCCTCAGCTGCTACAGTAAGAGGTGGATGTGCTACCACATTCTGCAGCCGTCAGCTAATGTTAGTATCTCCTAGAAAAGGGCAAGAAGAGCAGCTCAGCTGCAGCACAGACAACAGCTTGAGAGATACATCACCATCAAGCGATGGAGGGGTCTGCCAAGAGGCAGTTCTGTCACCGACAGAAACAGCCTCAACCTTTCATTCTTCTGTGACAGACAAAAGGTGTTTTCAAAACATTCGTAGCTCAGCCCGAAGCATGTGTCTCACGGATGTTTAGGAGTTCAGAGCACTTATTTCAAGAAAAGTGTCCAGCTAAGTGTGCAGAAGTGTCCAGCCAAGAGTCCTAGTGAAGAGTACATTTCCCTTCTCAATCCCTCCTTAAAGACACAAGGCTGACCTACAGCAAGGAGACCTTCCCTCCCACAACAAAGGCCTCTGTATATTCAGTTCGCCCAAGGATTTGGATGAAGCCTCTAAAATGTCTGAGGATTATCTGTGTTCATTGTAATCAAAAACTGCAACAGGGGAAAGGCCAAACCTTAACCTACAGGAAATATTTTAATTAAAAACAATAAATAAATAAATAAATGCTGTGTCTCTGTTCTCTAAAAATCTCTTGAAAACAAACTGTATCAGAGCAAGAGGGCTTACGTTTCACAGATCTGGTAATACTTCTCATCCTGGATGCCATCTTGAATAGGCACATTCACGCTGTAATAGCGACCTTTCCCCAGGCCAACATCCGTCACGTCACCAGTGCCTGGCCAACAGAAAAGTCCCACAGTTAGTTTAGGTAAAAAAAAAGGGATCAGCAGCAAGAGAAAGAAGGTTGGACGTCTCACACGATAACAGGTAGCCAGGGCTTGGCCTGCTGGTGGCCCTCTTGTCATCTCCAAAAGGAAGAGCTTTGATGCACCTCGTTCTAGATGTCTGTCCTATCCCAGAACTAAGTTTTCAAGTCCTGCAGGTTCTGGCTTTCAAGGGAGCTCTAACTGAGGGCAGAAACTACATCATCCAGAGAAAGGCTGCCACAGGCAAGGGCTCACGGCACCTCGGAAAGGGCTCTTGGACTCTGCGCATCAACCATAATCCAGCTGGGAGAGTTCAGAGACCGTCATTTTTTAAGAGCAGAAGATGGTTAAGGGACAGGCCAGGACTCAATGTCCTGGACAGGGAGGTAGTGAGGAACCTCTGCTGAACCAAGGGGACATGAGTTCCCTTCCCTGGTGCCTTGTCAGTGATGTGTAAACTGAGTTAACACAAACCTCACAAGTTCAACTTGCCTGGAAAAAATCCAGGTGAAAACTTGTGCAGAGAAACAGTCATGACTTTCGAAGTGAAACTAAAGGCATCTTCAACACCTGTGGAAAGAGAGAAGATAAAAAAAAAAAATCACGGAACTTTCAGGTAAGTGGCAGAGCCCAAACACCTAAAGGAGCGGCTCAACAAGTAAGGGGCAGCAAGTGGAGCAGAACGAATGAAACAGAAAACCAGATGTGGCTCAGTGAGTCTGTCCTTAGTAAGTGGAGACCTGCATTCAGATGTAGCAAAGGTCACAACTGAAATGAATTTGGCAGTTCTCATGCTAACCATAACTGAATGAATCACAATACCTCGGGGCAGCGCCTGCATTAGCAGCACTGGGAGATTGAGGGAGGGAGCTGAGGGAGGCTGCCTTGACCCAGGCTTGGCTTTCATTAGAGCCATGGGCTGTCTATTGGGCTGTCGTTCTCAGCACTGCTGCAAATCAACACAGTGTTCTTTTTGTTTGTTTGGTTGGTTGGTTGGTTCTCTCTCTCTCTCTCTCTCTAAAAGACATATTAAAATAGCAAGGGTAGAAAAAGAAAGAACAGGATAATTTAACAGAAACCAAATGTGTGGGGGGGAAATGGAGCAAAATGAAACACGACATCGAGTTAAGAAAGCAGGAAGTGTTAAATGGTGTTGAAATAAAGTCCCTGAAGCAAAGAGCAGCTTCAGCAAGGCCCGCTCTGGCTTTAAGAGCATCAGGCCTTCTTTTAAGACTATGATTTATTACTGACTGCTTCCCTCTCACAATCCTGCACTGGTGACAATAAACAACACTGGATGGGAGACAAGAGGCTGGGAAAGGTCTTATTGCTGCAGAGCCTCTGACAGAGGTAATTAGCACGCATCATTAATGCAGTTTGCCGCTTCAGATACAAGACTGCTGCCCAGAAGATCCTTGGGATACTCCAGCAACACTAAACCGACGAGCTGGCTCATCTGTAATCTGGGACAAGGCAGAAGGAGATTGAGGGAATCTGATTGCACTGAAAGGAGATAAAGCCACTGCTGTTGCAGCAGATAAACCCCACTGCACCAACAGGCTTGCAGCTCTGCTGCTCCTCCCTCAGTCTGTGCTGCTCTGCTGTGTGCACCCTGCACTGGCCTTACCGTCCCCATGATGCAAATCCAAGTCGATGTAAAGGACACGGTCAAACTTCTGGCGCAGCCGCAGGATGCCCAGGACAGCATCGTTCAGGTAGCAAAACCCGGAAGCTTCGTCTCTGTGAAAAACAAAGGTCACGAGGCTGAGCATCACCACCACGACCAGCACTGCCCTCGCCTTTCCCACCCTCATTGTGGGGATAGAGAAGGATATGCAGCTCTGCTGAGGCTCAGCAGCTGTCAAGGGATGGGTTGGGACAGCAGAAATCAGAGGACAGACAACATGACAGCTCATGCCGGCACTGCGGAGGCACGGGCTCCCACCAGCCAGCTCTGTGGAGGAGAGACTCTGCGAGGTGTCTCTGCCCACTGCACAAACCAAGGCCCAGCTTTCTGCAGCTGAAGTATTTCCAAGCAATTCAGGGCCACTGGAAATGTCAAGGCTGCTACCTAGCGTGCCTTCCTCTGTCTCAGCCCCACTGTGGAGCCCCAACTGGTGATCTTTCTTTGAGTCCAGGCCACTAGCCACCCTGATGCTGCGCGTTCTGGGTCACAGCTCCTGAGAAGGGCAATGCTGAAAGAGTGAGGCAAGCACATCCCTCCAAAGAGGCAGCTTGGATTCAAAGCCCAGGAAGCGGGGAATTACTGAGACCAGCAACTACTGGAGCTAGAAACATTAAGCAGGGCAAAGATGTAACCTGCAGAAAATTCAAACCTGGTATTTTTATTAAAAAGACAGAGTGGGCGGACTCTGCATTAGGAACAACTAGATTTTAGCTGGTATGCAAGATAAAGTATCTCAGATTAAGAAGTCACATACATTTAGACAGAGATGTCATCTGATCATTAACAAAATCAGAAAGCAAGGGGCAGTAACTGCACTTCTCAATGGAAGGAAGTGGGTGGAAGATGCAATGAGACTGCTGCCAAGGACCTGCTCATGCTGAGCTCCACTGCATCTCACAGGGGAGTCTTCTCCCAGTTACTGGGTTACACACACAAGTCTGGTGGCAGTCAGTCACCAAACACTCCACAGGGCCCTAAAAATAAAGCTGAAAGGGCACATCTTTAATTTGTTGGAGTATGTGTGGAAAAAAATCCTCTCATTTCTGCCGATGCACCTGATAAACAGCATGACCTCAGGACTGCCCCGAGAGGCAAGTACCAGCACCCCTCACACCCACCAGCTGAGGCCAAGGTCGCCACAGAATGAGAAAAGAACTGTTCAACTGTTCATGACAGGTTCTTGGCCCATATCCCATCCCCAGTCCAGAGGGAATTGCACCCAGGATGAAACAGAGCCCTCTCTATGCCAAGCAAGACTTTTGAAAGGTTTTGCCCATAAATGCAAATTTTGGGGCCCTTTGGTACGAATAAAAATAGTTCACAACATGCTTCAAACAGCTGCTAAATGCAGCACAGGACTCTTCAACCTAGAAGAGAGATGACTCATGATGGATATGACAAAGGTTTGAAAAAATCATGAGCAGCACAGGAAAGGCTTGTAGGGAACAAACACGCATTCTGCCTCACTGCAGGAGAAGTAGGAGGCGTGCAATTAAGCTCGCAGCTGACAGGTTGAAAGCAAACAAAAGGGAATACAAGGCTTACTGACACCACAGGCTCTGCGCGACAAGAAGTCATGAGTGCAGTGATTTAGAAACAAGTGTTTTTAGCCCTGAAGAACCACAGTACTCAGGGACAAAATTTCTACCTCCTCCGCTGCTGTTCCGGAGTTTTAACTATTGAGAGTAGAGTTCAGAGCAAACAGCCACTCTCAGAGCATGGAAAAAAAAAGCAGAGGTCAGTGCTGCACTCCCTCATTCCTCTTAAGAAATCAAAAAGGAAAAAAAAAGCCACAAAAGACAAACATTCCCATTCTTTTCCTTGCTTGAAGTAATACCCATCATTTGCCTTTTCATAGCTCTTCTTCTAGGGACCACAATGTGCTTGGCCAAATCAATTCTCCCTTGGCCCCCAGGCAATTAGCGGGCATTGCTGGATGGAGGACTCAAAAAAAAAACGTGGAATAGGATTGCCTGAGAGCCCCATTTCAGTCCATGACAGGATCAGCGCTGGCAGAAACCAGTGGGCACTCAGGTCTCTGTCCCAACCAGGACCTTTGTTATCTACCTCCTGTCTTCCCACCTTCCTCTCTCTCTTCTACTCAATTGCTTCACCCCGAGGGTTCCCAGGGCAGAGCTGGGAGTTAAGAGGGTCAGACACCAGGTGAAAAATTTTAAGGGAAGAGATTGTTTTCTTACTTCTTTGCATGATGCCACCCTCCAGGCCAGTTAATCGCTACCTTGCACTTGCCGTCCAGCAGGCACTGGGCTGCCGTGATGGTGGCTCCTCCTACAGCTGCTGCGTAGTCAAAGATCCCCTCTGTAGCAGGGCAGTCATAACCTGCAGGCAAGAATCAGACCGTCACACACAGGCGCCCATTCCCTCCGGGAGAAGCACATCCCCCTTGCTCAGAGCTACCAGTCCACAGGCACAGCTCTAGCTTTCTGTTTGGAGCACGTGGGAAGGATGGCACACGGTTCCCATAGCAGATACCACATGTGGATGCATACAGCAGATCCAGGTGCCATAGGTAGTACAGATAGATATGCCAGCAATCAAAATGTTTTCTTGTGCTCAAATAGCTCCCAGAAAGGTCTTGAGCCAACTTCTAATACGTGTGCCAGGCCTGCTTGGACCCAAAAACCAACTTTGAAAAAAAAAATAGAAACAAACAAAAAAAAAGTGCTTCTTTGACTAGTCCTGACATAGCAACTGAAATACCTTGTCCTTCTAGAAACTGAGATGTCCACAAGGAAGCCCAGCCTCCTTAGAACACAATCTCTAGAACATGATCTTATCCCTACAGCAGCCTCCTTGGAGACATCCCCCACCTCATCTCAAGCCCAGGGCTGCACCCAAGGAGCAGCAAAAGGCTCTGACTCCCAGAGGCTGCGAGAGCACGAGGAGACCCTCTGCAGGCCACACGGAAAACGCAGGTGGCTGCTCCTGGCTGGAAGTGGGGTGCCTGGCTACATCGAATCAGGCTGATCCCCTTTGGGACCCACCAGGCTGCTACAGTTTGACGCCTGTAGCTCTCTAGTGAGTGTTCCTGAAAAGCCAGAAAGTATGTCATCATTTGTTTAGATATTAGGCAACAAAATTCAATTCAGCCATGAAACACAAACTTTTAATCTGTCTGTTCTGGACCAGAGCGTTCTCGCAATGTTTACAGTTCCTGAGTGAAACCACGTCCTTCACCTGCAATCACACCCTCACAACCCAGTAGCCAACTTCCTCTCATTTCCTGCCTCACATCAGCCTCAGCAAAAAGCTTTTTAGATCTCACGCACAGCTAATCTCCTGCAAAGATACAAGAGGTAAAGCAGAATTCAGCTACCCACTGATTCTGCAAGCTCTGGAGGAGAGATTTTTTTAGTTGGCATGAAGCAATTAAGCACCTTGTTCAGGCAATTAATGCACACTGGAACCAAACGGTGAACAGTTCTCAAAGCAAGAAGGCACTACAGTAAATCAAGAAACATTGAAGAGAAGAAAGGCTCTTCTCTCCAGGCAGCACACAAAGCTTCAGGCTGAAAGTGAACTGAGCACCTTCCCTTCCTCCACCGCCAGAGGCTCTTACCCAGTCCATACTCCGTGGACTCAGGGTGGTCGTCATCTCCCTCCTCGCTGACCTTCTGCAGATGCTGCAGGTAGGCGTCCGTGTGGAAGCTCGCCATCTCCTCCATGGATGCCACTTTGGGCTTGACTATCCTAGCCGGAGAGGGTAAGGAGGGCAGTCAGCACAGCAGGCTCCAGGATATCAGCAGGATTGCTAACCAGTAGCCCAAGATTCTTTTAAGATGTTGGGAGATACTATGCAAGGAAAGCCACGCGAGGCCTTTCGCTTCCCCTTCCCGTCCCCAATTTCAAGAGCCTGACAGGCAACTAAAGAGTCACTGGCCTTCTTCATCAAACTTCAATTTGAACATCATCTCTCTCTTAGACCCTTTCCCAAACTACAACACAGCAAAAGTTTCCTAAACTACAACACGGCAAAGCAACGTGATTGCTCTGTCTCAGAGCTGTTCGGGGGACTCGGAGTGGCACCAGCAGGGATGGCTTCCCTGTCCCCAGCGCTGCGCGAGGCGCAGAGTGCCACACTGGGACGGCGCGAGCAGCGCACCGCAGGGGAAGGGCAATATCGATACCATCTGCCTCACTCGCTGTAACGATCTCGATGCCGTCTGCCTCACCCACTGCAATCTCGCCTGCGCAGCGGAGCGGACGGCCTCCTTCTCGCCCCTAGGAGGGACACGAGTGCCCCGTAACCTGCCACCAGCGCAGGCGGCACGAGCCCGGCAGCTGCTCCGCGCCACCGAGCCCCGGCAGGGCAGGAAACGGCAACGGAGCCGCTCACCTCATCTGGTCGAGCAAGGAATACGCCTCAATGAGCGAGTGCACCATGCTGGCCTAGAGAGGAAAAAGAGCGAGGTCAGTGCCGCCCCCGGGAGCGCCGCTACGGGCTGACCCGCCACCCAACCGGCAGCAAACGGAGCCCGTGGCGGGCCCAGCGCCTGCTCCGGGCAGCCCCCCGTCCCGATCCCCCGTCCCGGCAGGGCCCCGTGGCGGCGCTGACCCGCTTGGGCACTTTGCAGAGGGAGTCGCAGAGGGCCACGTACTCGGCGCTGTGCACGTACACGGGCGGCGGCGCCGCCATGACGGCACCGAGCACCGCCCGCTCGCCCGCCCGCGCGCGGGGCACGCCGGGACGGGTAGTGCCGCCGGGCACGCCGGGAGTTGTAGTCCCCGAGGGAGCTGTAGTCCACGGTGGAGACCGCCCCCCCTCCGCCCCCGCCGGGGCCGCCCCGTGTCCGCGTTGCCGCCAGGCCCGGGGGAGGGGGCGGCTCATTGCAGCCTTCCACCGCCACCATCAACCCCCACGGTGCGTGCTTGGTTTTAATATCATTTTTATTACAAAAGAAGGAGAAAGAAACAAACCCGAGCCCCACGGGGATCGTCTGTTCTGCTCCCCTCCTAAAGACAGGGCAGCAGGGGATGGTACTGGGGCCATAGTGGGGTGGCGAGGGCCGGCTGCAGGCCGAGGGGGCCCTGCCAGAGCCGTGGGGCTGGGGCCAACGGCCTCCCCAGCCTCCTCGTGTGGAGCCTGAGCCCCACACTGCCCCCGAAGCCGCTATGGGGCTGCCCCATGGGCCTGACTTCCATAACAGCCCTGTCCAACATGCCCTGAGCAGTGGGACGGGCTCCAGCATCTGCTCAAGCCCCAGGACAGGGGCAAGGCCAAACCAAGCAGCTCCGTGAGCCACTTCAGAGGGCAAGGCCACATTTTCCAGCAGTAGCAGCACATAAGTAAAGTCACCCTCTTACAGAGCCAGCAGGCTTGGAGCAAAAAGCAGCACAGAGCAGATAAATCAAACCCAAATCTGCTGGAGGTGGCAGGGAGTATCAGCGGGCTGGGCACTGCAGCAATGTAGGTGGTTCCAGGGCCACGGGTCCTCGTGCCTCGTCCCCTGACCACTGTCCTGCCGGGGGTGACAGCCCAAGAAGCCATGCAAACAGACACTCCTGACACACGCGGGCTCCAGAGCCCGGGCACTGTGAGCGCCGCAGTCTGTGCTCACACACGGGCCAGGGCGGACACACGCAGAGCTCTCGGGAGAGCCACTCTCCCCTCGGGAGCAGCAGCATGGCCAGGGCCCGCAGGCAGGGTAACTACGAAGGCTGCTCGCAAACTAGCCTAAGGCCGGGCTGGGAAAGCTGTCTGAAACACCCCTCGTCTGCAAGGAGCGCCAGGAGCTACTGCATGGAGCAGCCCTCATGGGGTAGGAAGTCGTAGACGTAGATGGCCACCGATTTGGAGAGGTAGGCCATGGTGCCGAACCTCCCGCTGGGCGCGCTGTCGTACAGCAGGATGCAGATGCCGGTGGTGGGATCTTTCTCCAGCATGTGGTCATCAGCACCCAGTGCCTTCTGCGTTTTGGACATGAAAGGAGATCAGTAGTGCTAGGAATGGGGGCAGCACTGCCGACAGCCCCCAGCTGTGTCCACCCCGCGCAAGGGCTGGCGCCGTACCTGCTCCTCGTAGAACATGTCGTTGGCAATGTGCAAGATCTTCTCCACAGCAATGATGCCGCCGATGGTGTGGACCTCCATGTCCACCAGCATGGTGAGAACCAGGATGGCTTCCACCAGCAGCTGCCGGTACTCCGGCTGCGGCACACGGTTGAGGACGGACTCCACATGCACCGCGAACTTCAGCTCTCCCGGGGTCATCTGCAAGAGGCAGTGGAAGAAATGGGCCTCGAGCACAGTGTCACCAGCACAAGCCGTGACTGCCCTCTGCCCCGCGCTGCTCCCCACCAGCGCCAGCCCAGCCGCCCCGTTTTCCCCACATAAACCTCTTACCTCCCTGGTTGTGGAAGAGGGGAGGACAAATCCCTCCACAGAGAGGCCATGGCACTGCAGAACAAGACAGAAGGACCATGGTTATGGCACTGCCAGGCAGTGCTGATCAGCAGGTTTAACACACACACACAGTCCCATCCCAAGGGCTGTGTGCGCTGCCCCAGCTCCACCTCCCAGCTTTCCTCACAGCGCTCGGATCAGTTTGTCATTCTTCTTCCCATCAGTCACACTCCAGAGGGTGGGATGGAGCCCTCCCGCTTGGATCATCGGGCTCTGCTCCCTGGCTTACAGTGCACAGGCAGCACCTTGGAGCTGCCCCAGCTGTGTCTCCAGCACTGGCCCCCACAGCCCACAGTGCAGCTCCTGGGCTAACACAAGAAGCACCTGAGCAGACCCAGCCCTGTCTGCAAGGATGATGCAGTAGGTGCTGCCTGCCTCCATGGCAGCTCCAGCTGCAGAACCATCCGGCTTTTCCCCATCAGGTCTCAGCCATGAAGCCTGCATCTACCCACCCCTGGCAGCCACCCCTGGGTGCCCAAGTCCCCTGTGGAGACCAGTGATTGGGACCACAGGTTCACGTGCACGGAGGGAAGCCAGACTCGCAGCTCACCTTCTGCAGGACCTTCCAGACCTTCTGGTAGAAGCCCACGGGGACACGGTTGAGGGCCCCATCCAGCCGCCGTCTGCGCTGCCATTGCCCTTGACGACTGTCCTTGGCAGCCTGGCCTTCCGGCAAGCTTGTGACAGAGCCCTTGCCTGGCAGCTCTGTGTGCCCAGGAGACTGGGTGGACAAAACAGGGAGCACAGAGACCATGGCAGTGTTAAGACACCCCACAAGGGCACATCCTGCAGCTGCTAAGGGCTCATGCTCCCAGGGCCAAAGAGCATCGACTCTGGCCTCCAACACCACTCTGTTCCCCTGCCCTCCTCCACTCTGCTGTTTTTCTGGTACCTAAGCATGAAAGAGCAGCCTGGGCCACTGTTAAGACAAGAGGCCACCAACTGCGTCTGTTGTGGATGCCTCAACGCCTGCATGCCCAAGCCCCAGCACATGATATTGCTGTTTGTCATCACAAGGGTGGCCGGGGCCCCCTCCAAATGCCCCCATGGGGAAATCAGGCCATGCTCCAGGGCCAGCTCTGCACTGTTGGCACTAGCCTGCGGTCACACTGCCCGGGCAGTGCACGCTCTTCCCTCCTGGACGGCGCGGAGGACAAGAGCCCTCGCCTGAGCACAGCTACACGCAGGACGCGCCATAGACCGATCCACCAAGCGCACATTACCAGAGGAGCCTTCACATCCGCCTCCCCGGACAGCACATCAATGGCCTACAGGAGAGAAGGAGAGAAATGAGACCCTGATCCTGCAGAGCAGGTCCCGGGGCAAGCAGAGCAGCAGCAGCAGCGCAGACCAAGCTTGGATCACAGGGTGGTTATCCCAGGGGCTGTGGTTAGCTGGAGACGGAGAGGAGATTTTGAAAGTCGAGCTGTGGAGAATCTCACGTTAGTGTCAGAGGGGAAGGGATGCCCCAGGGCACAGAGCAGCTACAGGGTCCCCATGTGCCAGCACCAAGGTGACAGTGGCACTCTCCTGTAGCAGGGCTGCCACTGCTCCCTTGGCAGCTAACACAGGCAAAGAGGACTCGGTTACAGATCTGAGGGCTGAGCCTTCCTGCCACGCACCTTGCTTCCTTGTGACACCAGGCTCCACACTGCAGCAGCTTGACCATATGCAGAGAGGCCTGTTGAACCCCATAGTGACCATAAGGAGAGGACTTCCCCCCCAACCCCAACCCCACGGGGGCTCAGAACCCCTCCAGGAAACAGGCCAGACATGAGACATGGTCCCTCATCATGTACAGCTGGGCACCAGCCTCTCTTCTCTGCACAAAACAGTCCAGGGAGGCTGCAGGCCAGCTCCCAAGGTAGTATGTTTGCCATCAAAGTCCTCAGCAGGGCCGCAGCTGGTCACAGCACTGGGGACATCATGCCATGCTGCTCAGCACTTTTTTTTTTTTTTTTTTTTTTTTTCAGGTATAACAAGATCTGTCCAGCCCCAGGGCACAGCTCCCATCTCCCAGGTGCCCTTCTGCAAGGGGAGCTCCCCCAAAGGGCGATGTTCCAGCGTGTTCTGCCACGCTGGCCTCTTCCCGGGAAGCCAGACCTCCTTCCCGGGGCTGAACAGAGCAGCTCGGAGCTCAGGGCTGGCCAGGAGGGAAGCAGCTCCCTGCTGCGGCAGCCCGCTCCGCAAAGCTGGTTAGTTCAGGCGTGCGTGGAAGCTGCCTTGGGGGCTGCTGTTAGGGATAAAAGCTGAGGCTGTAGGAGGACCGGGGTGGGTTCACCTTAATCCCAGGCAGAGACTGCCTACGTCTATCCAGTTGCTGAAAGAGAAGAAGGAAATGAAGTTTCCGCTCCTGGAAGAAGCCCACCAGGATACTGTCCACACCTGGCCCCCTGTGAGGTCCTTCCCATCCCTACGTTCCCCACTTACTGCATTCTTCCACCCCCGCAACAACAGATTTACACCACAGCCCCCATGGTGCAGGGCTGGAGCTGGAGGGAGGTCCCCGAAGCAGCTGTGACCTCTCTAAAGCCCAGGACTCAACTCCTCCTGTTCTCCCATGGAGCACTGTTCACGTGTCGCTGGTCTCTCACACTTGTCCAAGGAAGCAGCCAGCACCGCCTGCGCTTACCTGTTTGATCTCACTTTTCAGCTGGACGATGCCGGCCCGCTCGGGCTTGGTGGCCCCGCCAGCCCCCACTTCACGGATGGAGATGGCAGTGGTCAGAGCCGAGTCGACTGATCGCACTGGAGCAGAGCAGAGAGCGCAGGTCAGTACCACAGCTCCAAGGAAGCCTCTCATTGCTGTCTGGGTGCCTTGTGCTGAGACCTGCACCCAGCCTTGCCCTCTCTCCCAACCAGCACCACAAAGAGGCCCGTGGCCTTGTGCTTCAGGCCTGGCTTAGACTACAGTGCTGAGCTAAGGAAGCACAGAGAGCCACCCCATAGGACAGATTCAGGAAACCTGCTGAGGAGCAGGGTTTCTTGCTGGAGCACTGCCGTGCAGAACAAGCCCATGTGCTGCACACGCAGCAGGACACACACAGTTGTACCCCATACAAGAATGATTTGAAAGCCTCAAGTTGACCATGCTCCTCTCTGAGGTTCAGTTTGCCCAGAGACACTCACCACCCAGAGATGCTCTCAAAGCCCTGGGGAGACACTCACCGCTCTTTTCCACCCCAAACTCCTTTCCAGAGAGAATGTGGAAGAGAAGATTCTTCACATCTGATGGACTGAGATTCATCAGGCTCTCAGTGGCTTCTCCAGCTAGGAAGAACAGAGTTGGGATAGTATCCCCCATCTAGAGCCCCACTGGGTGATTTCTAGCCTACACAGCAGCCTGTGTGTCAACAGAGTAAGTACTGGTACAGGAGGTGTCTCCAAAGACACCCTAACTCCGGGTGTAGTCCATCACAAGAACTCTTTCCCATGCCAGCCCAGCATGTCTGAATGGAGATAGCAGCAGAGCTGCCTGTCTGTGCTGCCAGGCAGCAGTCCCAGCTGAAGCCCCGGGGCCCTTAACGCAAGCTCCTGGCCTGGTGCCAATAGCTGCCCTTTCTAATGGCAGTTAACCAAGTGCTCTGGTAACAACACCCTCACCCAGCTGGGATGCCCGTCCGGCTGCACATACCCGAGCAGTGTAGGGAGTGCGCCAGCTCCGTTACCATCACCTGGATGATGAGCCCAACGCGGATGCGGAACATCTCAGCGAAGAGTGAGGGCTGCGTGCGGATGTACATGGCCAAGTACACCAGGATCTCCTGGAGGGGAAGGGACAGGTCACCCCACAGCTGCTCACCGGAGCAGGCAGCCAGCCCCCAGCTCCAGCAATGGGGCTTCCCTGCTGCCCTTACCTGGGTCAGGATGGAGACACTGAGGTTCTTCTCACTGGCTTCCTCAATGAGGTGAACGAGCTCCTCATAGGGCATCGGGCTAGGGATATAATGACAGGATGGGTAAGGTGCTACAGTCTCAGGAGCAGAGAGACACCCATGTTTCTCCTGGCCTGTTCAGCTGAGGCACAGAATGCCTCATCCTGCAACACCCAGAAGCTCACACCACACAGCCCGGACAAGATGTGGGCAGCCATCCAAAACGACCTGCACCCACGGATCCCAGAGCAGACAGAGCAAGGGGCTCCCATGTGGCTCAGCCCAGCATACGTCGGGAGAGGGAAGTGCCACACTCACGCAGAGATGGTCTTCTCGCGAGGCTCGGGGGGTAACCCCACGGTCAGGTGCTTCTGGTGAGACAACAAGTTGGTGCAGGCCTAGGAAAGAAAAGGGTCACCTCAGGTGTTGGCCTTCCAGCTCAGCCACAGGGACACCAGAACCTGGGGCCCTGGCATGAGTAACGGTCTGGGACATGTCCCCTGAGCGGATGCAGCCAAGATTCAGCAGCCCTCTTTGCCACATCCTCCCCTATGCATCTCACCCCACTCCCTGGAGCTTGGCTGCAGGGTTTTACCTCGTCCAGAGCTTCCACCTTCTTCTTGAGGATGCTGGAGATGTAACGGATCAGGGCCCACTGGCGCGTGGCCCCAACACGTGCATACAGCTCAGTGAGGAGCTCCTTCACGGTGGGCCCGGGCTGGCTCTCAAGCCCAGTGTGCCAATCAGGCCCTCTGCAATAAAGGAGATCACAGAATCACAGACTGGTTAAGGTTAGAAGGGACCTCTAGAGATCATCTAGTCCAACCCCCCTTCTCCAGCATGGGGCATCCAGGACATGGGTGGCATCCAGGTGGGTTTTGAAGATCTCCAGAGAAGGAGCCTCCACAACCTCTATGGGCAGCCTGTTCCAGTGCTCTGTCACCCATGTCGCATTATAGACATGGGTTATAGGCATGATCTGAGATGTCGGGTTATAGGCGGCAGCTCCCACCAGGGCAGCTTGCAGCAGCACATGGGCACTGCAGGTCACCACATGCATTGCCAGCCCTGTTTCTCAAGGTGCCCTGCTCAGTGCACGCACTGTGGGTTATCTGGCCACATGCTGCTGTGGAAAGAGGTGTGATCAGACCTGCCGTTAAGCTTTAGGGTGTGCTTTGAGCCACAGGATGGACTGTAAACCCAGGACTAGCCCTGGATGCTCAAGCCCAGGTCCTTGGGCTGGAGTAGCACCACAGATGGTACCCTCAGCAGGCAGGCTGCCCAGAGAAGCGTGGTCAAGACAAAGGTGGCAATGCGAGGGGCAGAGCAGTGGGACTGAGCATTCATACTTGAGAGTGTGGAGCATATAGAGGATGTCTGCTTGCTCCTGCAGCGTGGGGCACACGCGTAGCTGGTCCACCAGTGCCTTGAAGTCCACTTCGCCAGCTTCATCTCTGGGTAGGTTCATCTCTGCGTGGAGCACGTAGCTCTAAGGCAAGGGAGAGACACAGTCCTGGTTAACACTCCCAGCACCCACTACTCGCAGGGCAGTCAGGATGGAGAGCCAAGGCTGCTGCTCCATAGCCATCCCATCCAAAAGGCCAAGCTTGCCCAAGGCAGCCCCATAAGGACCATCCCGCTCCACAGGAAGGGACATCTCTCCTTGGTCAGGCCCTGTGCAGGGAGGGGACATGCTCACCTTGCCATCCATATCATGCTGGAGAGGAGAGCTCAGCAAGTTGACAGACTGCTGGGATGCCTGGAAGATCTTGCTGGGGATGTACATCCCAACATCTAAAAGAAACCTGGAGTTAGCATGGACACCTCTCCATCCTAACTCCCATCCCCACGTGACAAAGCAACTCAAAGGAGGTCTAACACTCTGCTTCTTCCCAGGAATCCCAGCGGAGGAGTCAGCAGTTCTGTCCACAAAGCCACAGAGGAACAGCACAGCGAGCTGGCAGCTCGTGACCTGTTTCTGCTCAGGAGTTTCCACGAGCAGACACTGGCTCCAAGATACTCTGTGGCCAGAGCTAACAATGTGAGCTTTAAAGCATGTGGCTTTGTTTGTTTGTTTGTTTTCCTCAGGCAAATTTGCCAGTCAGTCCTACAGCCCCGGGACACAGAGAAGGAAGCTAAGAGGTTCACAGTCTGCCTTTGAGCACACCTTTGGTTTTCCCCCAAACACCAGCCTGCCATTTCCAGTAGCCTTCTCCATGCTGGATGCAGAATCGAGGAACACTCGGGGAGGATGGCTGCAGCGCTGCCAGCAGCAGCCCCGTGTCCCCACAGGACTCTCATCTGCTGCCTGTGCCACAAGGTTTCATCTGCGCTTTGTGATGCTGGCACGGTAGCCAGCACAGCCTGGGCCACCAGCCTTTGGCAACTGCCTGGTTTTAGAGCCAGGGAAGCAACCAGGTCTGTAGTGAGAGACCCAGGCAGAAGAAGCCAATGGCTGGAGCAGAGCTGGAGACAAGCACAGCCTGAGGGACCAGCTTGATCCCAGGAGCACATGAAGAGATGGAATGAGACACACAGGTAGGATGGGTGCCTGAGCACAAGAATCACCTCCATCAGCAGCTGCCCGTGTTAGTAACACAGCAGCTATGGAGGCAAAACAGTCCCAGGAGAGCAGGGAGGGCGACCGAAACATGCTAGACCTCGGGCTGTGTTTTGTCATGTTGCCTTCTGCTAGAAACAGCCCCAAGGACACGTTCATAAAGCTATGGGAGAGGAGGCATCTTGGTGCCTCCTGCTGCTCCAAGCCACCTTTTGCTGTCACCTCACCCAAGAAGCCATCACCACCAAAGCCAGCAGCACATCCCTAGAGCATCACACAGCGTCCTGGATTCCTAGGAAGATTCTTCAAGGCACTTCAGCCTCTCATAGCCCCACAGCCTGGCTTGACCTCACACTTGGAGGGTGCCAAGTACACCGAGCCTGGGAGGACGGAAGGGGCTGTTACTCACTCTGCACATGAAGGTCTTTAGCTTTGGACGCCAGGGACATGAGATCACGGGTGGTGTGGATGGCAGCTCGGAAGCGATTCAGCCCTCCCCGCTGGGCGGTGGGAGGGAGGCTGGAATGGGGAGCCGTGCGCTTCAGCAGGTGGTCTAAGTACTGAGCGACTTCATCGAACGAGTCGTCTGCAAGGGCAGGTACAAGAGAGGGCTGGCGTCACGCGGCACCTCGGCATCCGCCCCCACGGCGAGGGCAGAGCTCCCCAGCTGCACCCCGGTGTGGCAAAGCTCCACTTGCTGCAGGAAGCAACCGCGCAGGGCTAGCACCAGCGGGACAATGCTGGCAACAGGACTCACGAAGCGCAGAAGCTGTGACACCCCTGTTCCCAAACTGCCTCGGCTTCCCAGGACACAGCTACCAGCTCTAAGCTTGGGTTCCCTCAGAGTCCGGCCTGAAGGCCCTGCCTTCAGACCTGCCCAGCTGAAGGACATGCCCCGTTTGAGCTGTCTAGGCTCCTGCTGGGGACTGAAGGGTTCACTCAGCTCTGCATTTCTAGCAGTGCCATCAGGTCCCAGCCCCGCCGAGAAACTGCTCTGTCCACACGCTCCTGCCTGCACAAGGACACCAGGGTTGCTCGAAGGACATCCAGGTGGTAACAGGAGTGCCAAAGCCACTACACGCAGCACGGAGGGTGGCTTTTGGAAGCTACATCTCTGCTCACCCAGGAGAAGGCAGGCAGTGCCACACAGCAGGGGATGCCCCTGCAGGGCCCACATGTTCAAACCTGCCATCAGGCAGGCCAGCACACTCCTGAGCTGTCAGCACACACTCCCATTGTCACAAGAGTCCCCAGACACTGTGCGGTTCTGCTCCAGGGACCTAGGCCACCTGGTTCAGAGAGCCAAGGCCCAGCTAGGACACGGGGTAGGTTGCAGCTTTCCATGCAGCCTTGGCATTGTCTCTGAGGGCTTTAGGCTCCAACAGGTGAACTGGGGGCTCTCCGAGGCCACCACGGCACAGCATCCCCTGCAGCATGTGCTGGGGATGCTCTCAGCCAGCCCTGGGAGGCTCTAACAGGCAGAGTGGCCACTCAGGCTCACTGTGCAGGGGACTCTGCTGAGACTGACATACTGGAGAAGCCCCTAACAGCATCGGCCTTGAGAACACCCTCTCCTTTGGCTGTCTGGATGCAGCATCCAATCATAGGATAAACTGAAAACTGAGCATCTTTAAGCTGCTGCAGAGGCAAAAGTGGGTACTGTCCCCCACTGAGGCTGGAGATGCAGATACCTTAGGGCCTGCAAAAGGCCTAGAGGCTATGGCATAGCCCAAGAGCAGACACGGTGAGAGGAGCACAGTTATGCAGGAAAAGCATGAGAGTCTTCTCTATGCTGGCTACAGACGTGCTGACAGAGCAGGGCAGAGCAGATGCTGGGAAGGCTGGGAAGAGGACCAGCATCAAGTCGTGGGATGCATCCAGACCTGTTTGCAAGGGGCGCAGCGTAACGTGCACCCTCTCAGGGCAAGATCAGCCTACCACGGCACAGGTACAGAGCAGGTCCCCAGTGGGCGACGTGTCCATGGCAGCAGTTTCAATTCAGCATACACTGGAGCAGCTGCCCAACAGCTCTGCTCAGGAAAAGCTAAAGACCTTGTGAAAACAACACCCAGATACTGCTCTAGGACATGGAAACTGTCTTTTCTTCCCTGCCAGCTCAGGCACTTTCTGTGTCTTCTGTGCCAACATCACTTGCTGTGCTTCACTAGTAGTGACCGCACCAAAACACTGGAGGCAAAGCCCCAGCGCAGACCTGGCACGCTGAGGCTTCCTCTCCTCCCTGTGAAAGGGGCTATAGAGGTTTGGAAGGTGCGTTCAAGAACATGTCCTGGACTCTCCATGGCCCCATCTATCCACCTCAGCAACACGTGTCCGGGAAGGGCCGCGGGCAAGGGGGCTACCACAGCCGCAATAGATCACGCAGTGCTCCACCCTGCTAATGTCACTCTAAATGTCACACAGGCAAGGTTAATGGATGGAGGGTCAGATGGAAACAAAGCTGTGGTGGAAACCAAGTGTATTAAGAACATGATGGCAGGCTCTGGCGGGAAGGCCAGGAGTTAGGGGTTTACTGGTGAGTTTAGCATTTTCCAGCTCACAGAAACAACTGGTCTGTTCCCCCTTACCATCATCTGCTAACTGCAAGCCATGCAGCCATTCCTCAGGATCTAGCTCCTCAAAGCTGTCAATGCCGAGCTCGTAATCGTTGGCAAAGACCTTACCCTCCGGCCCGGGGTCCATGAAGCTGAGGTGTGTTCGGCATGATGTTGTCAGGAACTCAGACAACTTACCCGTCTGGGTCCTGGGCGAGAGGAGGGGAAGTCATGGAGAGGGGAGTTGGGAGGCAGCGCACCCTTGGGCTCACCTCCTAGATTCAGGGCAGGCCCCTCCAGCGGGGTCAGACGCGCTTGCCAGGGAGTGTGCACAAGCAACCCAGTGCCTGCTCGGCATCCCCACTCAGATGGAGGCATTGGAGAGCACACAATACGAGGCACTAAAACGGCTGCCGGAAGTGGAAGGGGAATCCCACAGCTGTGGATTGAACAGCGTGAAGAGATATCTCTTCTCTTGTACCTCCGCTGCCGGGACTGTGGCCCCAGGGTGCACCCGTGGCCCAACACATCCTGCCCCACAGACCCACTCAACAGCAGCGCTCAGGCCCAGCTGGCACGCACCCCACCAGGCGCTACGAGACCACCAGCCTCCTGGTCTCCTGCAGCCTGGGAAGCCACACTCACCTTGCGCCACCAAAATACCCATCCTGCAGCTTGCGCAGTGTCGCCAGAACAGCGGGGTGCACGCTGTTGCCCGTCTCATCTGTTGGGGACAGAAACAGGCACTTGGATGGGTGGGAACTCAAGACTCTGTCTAGTCTGGATTCCCAGCAAAGCCCAGAGAAACCATGTGCCAAGGCCCTGGGATCTCACAGCCCCTCATTCCCTCCCTGGGTTTCTACGCATCAGCAGATGAGGAGCTGATGAGGGGGAAAAGGGGCAATAGAGGGACCACAGCATGTTTTAGACATTTAAAGGGTTTCTGAGTTCAAAATGGAAGTTGAAATAGCCCAATAGCAAAAGGGATTCAGAAGGGAGAGGGCTACTCCAGGGAAGGCAGTTTTGCTCTGAGCCATTGCAGAGCTTTCTGTACTTTCCGGCTTGCTATTTTCTCTGCCTTGTCCTCTAGAAGAAAAAAAGCCTTGAACAGACAAGCTTGGTGAAGAGTCAAACCAGGATGCAGGAACAGCCCCAAGAACACTTTCACAACAGGGGGATTATGTTCTTGACCTAAAAATCTCTCTCTTGCTCCCCTAAGACCTCCCAAAAGGCCTAGCTGCTTGGAGATCCAACAGCACTTTGCCAGGGAACATCCTTTGAGCTGTGTGTGCTACAGCTTGGCCAGCCGCCCTGCTCGCTACCAGGAGAACTGCCATCTCAGCACAATTCCTTGGGATAGGGAGCTCTTTCCAGGATGCTGTTGGCTGGCCAATTCCTGCCATGTCCCTGTCACCTACATGGTCCCACACTCATCTGCGCAACCTCCAGCAGAGGCTGCTTTCTGGGGCAGTTTTAACCAAACTCATGGGGCAGGAGGAGCTGTACCAAGCATGGTGTGAGAGACAGGGAAAGTAATGATTGGCCGCCCAGTCATCCTCCAGCGGCTGCAGAGGTACGAGAGGTCCGTCCGCAGCATCTCCACAATCATCTTGTTGTCAAGGGCCAGGTAGAATTGCTGCTGGTCTATGAACTGCAAGGACAACAGGAGACATCAACAGCCCTTTCCAGAGCCACCAGGCCCCGCAAACAGGCACCAGCCACCCCAGTCATGAATTGGAGAGCTTGGCTAGGAGTTCACAAGGAGAAATCTCCATGCCCACATGACTCAACTCCATTGTCATTGCCCCCCCATCCTCTGGAAGCCTGGAATTAACACTCCATGTTACTCCTGGGACATCCACAAGCTGGAAACAAGCCCTCTCGGCCCTACAGGGCCACTCACCTGAGGGGTAAAGGTAAAGATGTTCTTCCTGATGTTATAGAGCTTGGAGGTGCCAAGGACGCCCATGTGCCGGAAGGGACGTCCTGTGAGGGACATTTCCTTGTTGCGGCCTGTGGGGAAGAAAATAATATAATTTTCCCAAGCCATCAGGCAAAACGGCATATGGTATCAGGTTGAACATCATGCTACCAGGCTGCAAGAAAAGCTTGGTTTCTGGTTCAGGAGCCCCAAAGCCAGCTTTCCACCAGCAAAACTCTTAAGGGACAATCATGTCCTGGCCCCCTAAACCCTCCCCAGGGACCTTTGTTGGAGCAGGGGCATAGAGCCAGTCCTGACCCCAAAAAAATGACCCACTTCCAGGCATTCCAGACACTTCTATGTCTTTGCAGGTGTCAGATCCTGGGGCAGAATTTCCCCACTGCACCTGGCAGCTGACACCTGTGTCAGCACCCCCAGGCTCCCGGGTGGCTCCTAGAGCCCATCACAGCCTCTTGGCCATGGCCAGCCCATGGGGAGATGCTCTGGCACTTGCCAGACAGCACTTGCCTCCATCTCGGCACACAGATCCTCCCTGCTCCCTTTACCAATGTCACATTTGGCCTTTTGGGGGCTTAAATTAGCCAGTGCTTGCAGCCTGTCACAGATTAGGTTTCTCCTTTGGCCCAGGCTAGATCTGCAGCTCCTGCAAAACAAGCTCCGTGCCTAAGGAGTTGCTGCATTAGGGAATAAGCATGGAAAGCTCTCAACACACACATCCCTTCGTGCTCTTACTGTCTCCCCTTGCAACAACATCCCTACAGGCTCTTCTGCCAGAGGCTACCAAGGGACCCTTTCCTGGTGTCTGACTTGCTCCCAACACTGTGATGTGGGTGCAGGAACAAGAGCTGCTTCATGCCCATACCAGGTCCATCCCAAAGGCACCTGCTGAGAATATCTGTCTATCCTGGGCTAAATCTGAAACCACAACACCAGAGCTTTGTCCCCTCCAGAATCCCCCTGAACAGCACTGGCTGCCACCCTTGTTGCTCTTCTGGCAGGAGCAGTGTTCCTATACCCAGGGATCTATGGAAGAGTCCTGATCAGCCAGGCAGGGAGCAACAGGACATCACCAGGGGATGGGACCAACCCTTCCTCATCCCCTTTGCTTCGGAAGTCCACAGTGTAGCTTACCCAGGCGGGCATAGATGTGGCTGAGGATGCGGGCAGGTTGGACTCTGATGGGGTACACATCAGCCACGGTCTCCACGTGGATGCCCTCCTTCCTCAGGATGGCTTTGATGCCCTCCGTCTCTGCCAGGATGCACACTATGGAGCAAGTAGAGCAGGCTCAGTGCAGGCAGGAGCACAGTGGGGTGACTGTGCTGCCCCAATGCTTTGAGGACCCAAGGTGTCACATATGTAGAGAGCTGTCTGGGGCCCAGTGGCCTTTCAGGGACAAGTTCCCACTACAGAGAAGGCCACCCTTGCTCCCTCTTCCAGTAAGTTACTTATCCCAAGCCTCCCTATTAAGCAGCTAGGGGATAGGACAGTTTTCAGCCTGCCCCTGGGACAGCATGGGGACCACAAGAAGGACTTACATCCCATCTTCTCCCCCTTTGCAATCTTCAGACCCCCAAAAGGACTTCATGAGCATTAAATACATCCCATCTCCTTTCAGCTGCAGCTCAGACGCAGCCACCTTTGGGTATGAGCCCACAGCTAGTCAGAGGGAGAAAATTCCTCTAAATCAGGGTCCTGGCTTGTCAGACCTGAGATCTTGCTGCACTTGTGTCTCCCCAGAAGCAGAGCCACCCACATCAATTTGGCATGGGCAGAGGCCCCAGTTTGGTGGTCACAGAAATCTGCTCAAGATGAGGGAGTTTGGGACCAGTCTGCTCCGCTCACCTTGGACCACGACGTCGGGTTTGGGGACAGTCGCAAACCTGCGGTTGAGGGGATCAATTTCTCCAGGAGCTAGAAACCCCTAGAGAAAGAAAAAGCACAAGGAGATGGACATTGCATGGGCAGAGCTGGTGATGCCCACTGCAAATCCAAACACAATCATCTCTAAGAGGTCCTGGGGAAACTTTCCTCTTTCCAACAACATGCATTGGTAGGTGGCCCATTTAGGGCTCAGAGCCTGGCCAGCTCAGCACTCCGCAGAGCCAGGGGTAAACATACCTCAGCCATCAGGCAACCCAGGATATAGAGGGACTGGCCCCACATCAGCGGGAGCTTCCCCATGGGTATTCTGTCCACAGTGTGGGGGTTCCTGCACTCCTCATCCACCTGCAAGATGAGGCAAGAGGTCAGGTAGGAAGCCCATACTCACAGCATGGATAAGAAAACATATAATTTTATAGATATGTATAGATAAGAAAAATGTGCATTTAGAGCCCAATAATTTCAGGCCTAAAGCAAGAACCTCCAAGAGCATTTGCCACAGAGGGTTGGAAATATCCTGGCTACATTCCTTCCTCCAGGCACATGCTTCAGGCAATACAGTCAGCTGGCTGTAGAGCCCATCTCAAAAGAATGACTGACATGTGCCAGGAACACCGAGGAACACAAACGCCAGCGAGGAGAGCACTGCTCTTGCACCACCAAGGGAGCAGGAGACCAACGCTTTCAGCCTAGGCACACACAGCCACTCCATTGACATTGAATGGGAGTTTAGCAGGAGCTCCTAACACAGTTCTGCTCATCCCGAGGTCTCAGAGGACTTCAGAACAGACTGGGTCACCAAAGCAGGCCTTTCTCAGTTGGCAAGGCATGCTTTGGAGAGAAAAAAAAAAAAGTATTTTATCTACCAAACATATTTAAAATAGTTTTAAGGACTCCAAGCCATACCTAACCACCCTTTTTACATGGGGTTTCCATGCAGAACATTTGCTGGTTTACTATCAATTTGGGTAAAGCATCTGGTAAAATCTTAGTTGTCTGGCAATGGGACAGTTGCCACCCTATGCCTCTGTACGGGAGATCCGCACTGTAGGCCAGGGCAGCTCACCTTATCCGCTGGGACGCTGTACAGCTCCGGCAGCAGGCGCACACCATTCTTCCCCTTGATGAGGACTCCCTCGAGGGCTTCGCGGTACTCCTGCACCTGGGAGGAAAAGAGATGGGAATCAAGATCCAGGCAGGGCTCCTGGCAACCTCCCCACTCCTGCACCCCTTGCTAGGGACTCCCTTCCCCTCTCTACATGTGTTGCATCCATTACCTGCTCCATGTTGCCACTGAAAACCCCATCGATCATCAGGTACGTCCAGAACAGAGGCCACTCACACTCAATGTTCTCAAAGAGCTGCAGCTCAGCGGGCTCGTAGTAAGGGCGGTTGGGGTCCTGCAAAGAGGACACAAGAGCAGGCTCAGCCACCTTACACAGTCTCCTCAAGCTAACTGATTTCCTGCTCTACAGAGCTTCCAGCCCCACCATCGTCCTCTGTGGATGACGGCTAGTGGCAGAGTCAAGAAGCAGTTTCACCTCCAATACACGGCCTGTTTGACTGACACAAAAGTGGTCAGGATGGAGAGATGCCCTCCTATATCCTGATACGGGCAGCACACAGTGCTCCAAGAGCCTCCGCTTGAGCCTCCGCTATGTGCATCAGAGAAGGAGCAAACAACCAGGCCAAGAAGACTCAAGGAGCAGAGGTTTTCCTGGCAACAAGCTCCAAAGCTCCCACTTGACTCCAGGCAAAAGCAATGCTGCTGCTCCTGGGCCTCAAAGGGGCTCAGCTCCTCAGCAGGACCGCTGGCAAAGCTCGCAAGTGCTGGGAGAAACAAGACTGGAGATGCTGTGGCTCTTCCCTGGCTCTGGAGAGCCCTAGGGATGCACGTTGCCTATTATGGTCAGGTTTGAAGAGACAGAGCAGAGGAGTAGCTTTTAGAGGCGCTCACGCTGATGTTATGCACAGAAGAGTCCCAGGCAGGGTAAGTACCCGCAGCAGCCCCATCATGTTAAGGACCCGCCAGTTATTGACATACAAAGAGCCTCCAAGCACTGTTTCCTGATTCGAGGGTTATTAAATGCCCATTGCCTATAAAACTTCCTGTTTTTCCTCTCCAAAGTAGTAACTCTCCCTTGGCTCCGTGCAGACAAGCTGGGCAGGGCACAAGCTGCACGCAAGCCTGGTAGAGGCAGATGCAGCTCTGTGATCCAAGGGATGCTGCAAACTGGGGGTTGTTGGAAAGGGGCACTGCACTGTCCCCTCCGGGTGCCTCTGGTCCTTGCTTCGTGCCAAGAGAGCCCTGGCTAGCTGGCGCAGGGCTCTCACATGGGGCAACAGTCTCAATGCCTCTCAAACCTGGGAGATATGCGATGACAAGAGCTGGGACGTGTGCAGAGACACACAAGTGCCAGGGCTGCTGCCAGGGCAGTTACCTCTTTGGGGGTCCTGTATCCATCGCGGAGAAAACGGCAGCAACCGTAGCGCCCCTGGAAGGGAGGCAAAGAGTTAGTGAACAGGAGAAGCATGAGGCCCTCACCGAGAAAAGGAGGAGATTGCCCTGGCAACCCTTCCTAGGGTGAGTATTGGAGGAGACGAGCAGTTCAGGGTTTGGGCAGGTCACCTCAGTTGGGTTCTGCCATTGTTCCCCATCAAGGTCAAGACAAGGCAGCCGCTCACCTGCAGCTTCGTGATGATCTCTTGCTTGGTGATTTCCACCAGCTCATTGTCCTCCACAGCAAACGCCGGGTAGGAGATGACGGAGAGAACACTGGCATCCACCTCCTTGGACGTAGAGGCCCTCGGCAGCATTGAATGGAGGATGGACTGGGCAGAGAGGAAGGAGAGCTGCTTAGGCACTGGGAAGCCCTGTGCACACCAGTAACAGGTCCGCTCACACTGTAACCCCACCGGATCAAAGTTAATCCTATGACATGACACGTTAGCCACGTGAAAGGATCAAGGAGCAAGTATGGCATGGAATAGAGGGGTGATCTGCGATACTTGTGGGCCCATTGCTAGGACCAGCACCCACTCCACAGGGAGTGCTTTGCTGTAGCATTGACACAGCTTGTGGAACAGGCTGATCCCAGACCTGGGGCAATACCAGGGTACCCAAGACTGCCCCACGTGAGGCTCTTCCCTGAAGGTGCATCTGCTGCAGGCACCCTGTGCTCTGCTGAGCAGCCAGGCATGGGCAGCACTTGCTTCCTGGGGCTCTGGAGCAGGAGGAGGCAGCCAGGACTCACCTGGCAGTGCTGCACCTCATCAGACAGCACCCGTATCACGGACTGCGGGCCTCCCTTCGCTCCAAAGAGGTCCAGCTCATCCAGCGCCTCCAGGGCAGCCTGCGAGCAGGGAGAGACCCAAGGCAGTGAGTCCTCCCACAGGCTACTCTTCCGTAAGAGCTCACCCCCACGCCAGCCCCTCTGCAGAATACGCAGCCCAACTTCAAACAGGGAAAGAGAAGCCAACAGGACCCATGAGGCGAATGATTATTCCTGCTGAACAATCCAGTTCATTCCTTCCTCCCAGCAAAGGCACAGATCAGCTGACAGAAACATGGTTTTATCCTGGCACACTAGTAGAAAGGGTTTCTTGCCCAGGAACTGATGATTATCCAGCATGGCTCTGTGGTCAGCATCCTCCACTCCAACACTTAAGTTCAGCCTTCCCCATACACCCACTGAGTGGAAAGAGGCCACTGGTCGTTCAAATCCAGCTGTGGCAGCAGTGTCACCCCTCTTCCTCCTGGCCTCCCAGCACCTCTCCCCAGCTCACCTTGGCCATGCCGACAGAGCTGGCGTTCAGCTCGGTGATGCCCTGGTTTGTCTTGTCTCCACGCTCCCATATGCCAAAGTCCTGTGCAAAGACACAGGGGTTCACAGCACTCTTGGGAAGCCCTCAAGCCACACTGCCTTGGCCCCAGGGAACCTGCTCCCTCTGCTGCAGAGCATGGCCCGCTGGAGAGCTTCCCTTGGCCCTGCAGCACCCCAGCACGAAGCCAGCAGCACCCCGCAGTCGTGGGGCTCCCAGCAGGACTTTGCATCCAGTTCGCGGGAGCCCTGTAAGTGCCCCAGGCACCAGCTGGCTGTCCTGCCACCCCAGGAAACCCAAGCACCATCCTGCTGGTCCATGACACTACTCACCGCTGTTTTGTAGGCTGCCTCAATGTAGAACACCAGGTTCTGGATGAAGTTGACCTCATCCAGGCTGTAAATGATGTGAAGGCCTGCAGAGGAGAGAACTCGCTTGAGTCCCTTTAAGCTGCTAGGAGAGGGCTGCAGCAATTGAGACCCGACTCCTCTCCTCCTCCCTGCATATCTGCTCTAGGTCTGTCTTGCCTTGGTAGGCCCCAGCACTCCCACCCCCATGGGGTTTCAGAGAAATGGGGTCTTTTCAGGAGTGTGAACAACCCCTGTTTGCCTCAGGGGTAGTGAGTACCCAACAACAGTGAGGTTGGGGTGATGACTCTGGTAGCCTCACCATGGACACGCTGAGGATGTGGGAAGTGCTGGAGATTCGCGCATCCCAGCTTTCCTCCCTCCTCTGTGGAGGGGCCTGCCTGAACAGCAGCTGCCCTGGGAGCCTCAGGGCTGCTTCACGCAGGCAGCAGAAGCCCTTTTCCCTCCGAGATGGGAGGTCCGAAGCGGCGCTCCTGCAGCAGCATCACCTGAGGCCGTCATTTGTGCCAGCATGAGCAGGTAGAGGGAAGTGGCGTCCATCTGCAGGTGACCCCACTCGTTGTCCCCCACCACCGTGGCACACGTGTGGGTGTTGTACTTGGCGTGCAAGCAGTCCCTGGTGCTCTGGCTGTACTTGAATGCCTCCACCTTGTCCACCTAGAGAAAAGGGATGCAGGTGTCAAACACAAGCACCAGGGAGGTGCTCCCGGCCTTTCTGCCCGAGCCACAGGTCTGAGCCCCTGCAACGCGGAGACAGCAGGTCTCAGCTGGCGCACCACCCTCAGCATGGGGTACCACTGCAGCAAATCTGTGAGCTACAGAGAGGACACGTTTGCTCTTGTACCACACTGGGAGATAAGGGTGGCCTAAACTGCCTCAAGGGACAGGAGCTATACAGCCCCAGGGCCAGCCAGGCCCCAGGAGAGGGAGCAGCTGGCAAAACCTCTACTGGACCCTATCCCACAGCACTAGGACTCCAAGGAAATGCTCAGCAGGAGGACAGATGCCAGCTTGGCTTATTTTAAGACTTCTTGGAAGGGGGCCATTCCTCTGCTCACTGGGGACGGATGGGGAGACCCAGCGTAGCTGGTTCTGGCTGACCTGGTGATGGATCAGAGCTGCAAGGAGATGGTTTGATTCACAGAAATGACCCCGAGCCCCTACCTGTCTCATCATGCACTGGAGCAGTCCACGCATCAGCTTCACCACACTCTGCAGGAAGAAGGAAAACAAACTTGTAAACCCCCACGCAGGGAAGAGAAGCCCTGACTCAGGACCAGCTGGTCCCTGACCTTTGCAGGACTCCGGTGTCTGTAATCAGAGCCCCTGCTCACATTTCCAGTCCTTACTCTCTAGGCAAGCGGCAGCGCTCTTGGCCAAGCTGCGGGGCTGGAGGGCAAGCCGGTGGGACACAGCTCCTCCACCTCAGGGAAACGGGGCTGAGTCCCTGTATCACTCTCAGGCTGGATTTAAACACTAAGTCCAGAACAGAGCAGCCTCTGGGACCCTCTCCTATGGCCTCTGCAGCCTCCCCAGTCCTCAGGGCAGCCCTGTCCCCATATTGTCACTTGCCACAGCTCCCCATGTTCTTTCAGACCTACAGCTGGGCCACATAAACAGCAAATCAGTCAGAGGGTCTCAAACAGCTCCAGGTGGGGAGGAGCCCTGTCCCGCACCAGGTTCCCCCTACCTGCTCCAGCTCGTAGGCTTTCGCCTTGTCCTCATCGCGGTCGGCGTTCTTGCGATACGCCAGGCCCAGGCCCCACACGGCCAGGATGCTGTAGACGTTGTCGCGCACCCAGGCATCTTTGTGGTCCTCGCTGGCGGGAAGCAAGCCCGTCACCGGGTCCTGTGGGGAAGGAGGCAACACGGTTGACGGGCTTACGGCTGGACTCGATGATCTTGAAGGTCTTTTCCAACCGTAACAATCCTATGATCTATGAAGCTACTGATCTGGGTGGCAGCTCAGTCCCAGTGGCAGCTCCCGGCCACCAACACCCCCGTGCTCCCCTGCCCTCCACCAGCCCGCCCTGGCCACACAGGTGCCCAGCCCGGGGCAAACCCTCCCGTGGAACCCCAGGACCCCGGGGCGACCCCGTCGAGGGGCACTAGGTCGGGGCCGCCGCGGCGCCGGCGCCCACCTGGTGCCGGAGGATGGTCTGCTGCACCAGGCGGCCGTAGCCGTCCAGCCGCACGCCCGAGTTGCTCCGGCTGCGCATGGCGATGGCGGCGGCAGCAGCGGCGCCCGGGGTGACCTGGGGACAGCGCCGCCCGCCCCGGCCC
>JAWLRI010000229.1:3103745-3117520 GCA_034781795.1 Crypturellus tataupa
TTGCGGCGGCCGGGGGGCGTCGGGCCGGGGGGTGCCGGGGCCGCCGCGTGGGCTGCCGCAGACACAGGGGGCGTGTTGGAGCGCTCGGCGCGGCCAGGGGAGCAGCCCCGGGGCGCCCACCCCCCCCCGTACAGCACACACTGGTGCTGTGGGGAGGGGGCAGCGCCTGCCCGGGCCCTGCGCCGGAAAGAACGGGGGTGTGTGGGGGGGCATGTCCCATCCTGCTCCGGCTTCCGATGCCGCTTTGGCTGGGAGCCCTCGCTCCGAGTGCAGCCCTGCAATGGGGTAGGCACAGGGGCTGGTGCCCCAGCGCGGCCACTGACCATGGCATGGTGCAGGGAGCGGGTCTGCAGGGCGGGCATGACTTGGGCATCGCATTGCAGTTCCCTCCGTAAAAGCAAAGCCCCCAAGTGGGCACTTAGCTGTACTGGCCCGTCGATGCCGCCCGGCGCACTGTTGGTGCCCGCAGTGCCCGCTGGCAGTGTGGCAGGGCTGCTGCCGCCCTGCTCCCTTCATGGCCTCTGCCCTGCCCTTGACAGTGCCAGGAGGTGCCAGGCAAGGACAGAGTGCAGTAGCTGAGGCTGCTTCCAGTCCCCCTGTGGCTCCCCCTGAGCCTTGGCAGGATTGCGTGTGGCTTGGCCAGCTGCCTGCGGGGGTCTGGTGGAAAGGGGTCTGGCAGTGCCACCATTAGTGCCCAGAGTGAACACGGAGGGGCAGCATCTGGGGAAATGCCCCCGAGCAGGGCTGGCCAGGCGAGGCCCCGCAGGCAGTGAGGCTCAGCTGCCAGCGCTGAGTTCATCGGCGGCGGAGGCAGAACAAGGAGCTGTTTGTGCCAGATTTAGTTCCTGGACGGAGATGCCAGCTCTGCGCCCTGCCTGCCTGTCGCAGTGTGCGCAGCGGCCCCGTACAGCTCCGGCCCTGGCGGCGCCCGTCACCCAGTGACTCGGCTTCTGTAGCGCCTGGGCAGGCCGGGGTGGGCGCTTGCCTGTGCCAGGCACTACCCGGATCCTGGGCTTGGAAATGGGGGGCGAAGCTGCCATCTGCCCTGCCCACTCTGGGTTCCTGGGGCTGGGAGGCGCAGCCACCGCGGGCAGGTCGGTGGGTCAGCAGTGGGGCAGTGGGTAGCGGGCAGTGTCCAGGCTACTGCCCTGCACCTCCTGCCCAGATGCCCTGCGATGCTCTTGCAGATGTCGGGGGTGTCCTGTGCCCCACCGTCCTGCTGCGTCGCAGAGCTGGGAATGGTGCCGCGGGGCACATGCAGGGCGGCCAGGCTGCTCGGCAGCTGCAGCTGCCCCTGGGCACGGGGGCCTGGCAGCCGCCCAGGCGCGGGCTGTGGCAGCGGGGCCGCGGGTGCTGTGGGCAGAGCTCGTTCCTCCGCTGGGCTTCGGGCGCCGGGACAGGCTAGGGGAGCCACATGTGCGAGGAATGCAGGAGAGCTGGCACGAGGCCCTGCTGGTTTGCATGTCCCCCTCAAGGTGGCTTTAGGAGGCAGCCTGGCCCAGGTGCTGCAGTTGGGCAGGGCATGGAGGGGGTCTGCAGGCACAGCCTCCCGTGACTGCTCATGCTAGGGGCTGCTGCAGTGGGGCAAGCCCTGGTGACAGGCAACCGTGCCTGACAAGGGCTGGGACATGCATGGGTGTTCATGGAGGCGGTGAGTCTGGGGGATCAGAGCAGGATCTGTTGCCCCACATGAGGCTGGGGTGGGTGGCAGGGACACTGTGCAGTGCTGGGCTAGGCTTGGAGATGCCCCATCCAGCCTTTTACCCTGCCCCCTGGCACAGCAGAGCTGGCAGGTGGCCTGGGACTGCATCTCGAGCCAACCATGCCCAGCAGGGAGCTGAGCTCAGCCTGCCCCTGGGCTCCGCTCTGCTTCGGGGGATGAGACAGTGCCCTGGGCGTCCCGCGCTGTGCAGGGGCACGAGGGGATTGGAGCAAGTGCAGATTGCTATGCTGCCCTGTGCCCGCTGCCTGCACTGGGAAGCGCTGGGGCTCCTGCTGCTGCAGCTGGCAGCGGGCAGAGGCTACGGCTTGGCCAGCTCCGTGCTGCCTGTTGTGTCACCGCTCTACCTTAGCACTCTGCGGCCTGGCAACAAGTTGGGGGGTGCAAAGGGTTGAGCACAGGCATTCCCGGTACCTCCAAAGCAGCGTATTTGATGGGAAAGCGTGTGCCAAGCCCCAGGAACAGGTTGCCCATCCTCCCTCCTGCCCGCCCGCCCTCCCTCGGGCGGCCGCTGTGCCAGGGCTGCCGCAGCCGCACCTACCTGCAGCCTCCGCCAGCTGTGGACGGCCTCGTGTGCGACCTGGTGGCATCTGGGGGGCTGACAGACCCCGTGTCCCGAGATACCTGCATGCCCGGGCTCGGCCGGCTGCCTGTGCTGCCGGGGCGGCCGGCAGCGGCGAGCGGGGGGCTCTGTGTGCTGTCTGGGGCTGGCATCGGAGCTGCACAAAGGGCCCTTGTGCTGCCCGCGCTTGCGGGGGAATCTGCTGGGAAGGGACATTTTTCTTCTTCCCCCGATGCCCTTTATTTGCTCAGAAATTCATGTGACCAGGCAGACGGGGAGAGCCGAGCGGCTGGCCCGGCAGACCTACTGTGCTCTTTGCGGAGAGAGGGGTGCCCTGTTTGTGGCCCCCGGCGCCGCGGGAGAGGGGTGAGCCGCGGGCACAGGCGAGCATGGCAGGAGGGGTATTTCCAAACGTGAGTGTCCTGGATGCCCCCACGATGCCCGTCTGTGTCCCCCAGGTGGAGGATGGCGGGAAGGCGGCCCTGTCCCGCAAACTGCAGCCAGGTGACGAGCTGGTGAACATCAGTGGGACGCCGCTGTACGGCTCGCGCCAGGAGGCCCTCATCCTCATCAAGGGCTCCTACCGCACCCTCAAGATGATCGTCCGCAGGTCAGCAGGGCTATGGGCGGCTGCTGGGGGAACATGGCCCTCCATGTGTGGGGACCTGGCAGTGGGCACTGGCAGGGAGTGGGGGTCCTGGCTGGTGTTGAGCACTGGGCCCAGGGGCTATTTACAACCCTTCTACCCAGCGGGGATGCAGGGAGGCTGCAGCACCCCGTGCCCTGTGGCACTCAGCCCCTGTGCCCTGGGCTCAGGCAGGAGGTGAGTACAGGCCCCCCAAGGCCCTGAGCAGTGCCAGGAGGCAGAGCCGCCGGCTCCCATCCCTCTTGCGGCGCCTGGGCGTTAGCTCTGGGCTTGCTCGCTCCTCTCCCTTCCTGCCGCCTCTCGGCGCCCGCCCCTGCGCTGGCCGCCCAGGGAAGGAAGGGGAGGCTGGGCTGCCCCCCCCGCCGCTGTCCCAGCTGCCGGATTCACTCCCGTGGCCGCCGCAGAGCCGATCGCCGGCTCCCACGCCCGGGTGGCCGCTCACAGGGCACGGGGAGGCTGTCGCGGTCGAGGGTGGCGAAGGGGGCCACGGGGTTGTGCCACTGGGGGCTGGCAGGATTCGGCCTCATCCATGGTGAGTTTGGGGGCCCCAGGGCAGGGAGGGACCCCGCATCGCCAGGCTCCCCACTCCGTCAAGCTGTGCTGTTTGCCTGGGACAAGCACTCACTGACCCCTTGTCCTGCCCCTCAGGGACATGGCAGCTCCTCCCTGGCATCCTCCGTGCCTGCTTGGGGGATACCAAGGCTGGGGATGGTGCCGCGGTGCCTGGCCCTTGACGGGGGTGGCATTTGCCTGCGTGTTTGGGCAGTGCTGGATGCAGCAACGTGGGTGCGTGGGGCTACGAGGGTCCCATGCGCCCTGGGGCGGCAGGGCGCCGGAGCAGCCTCCCTGCCCCATGTTGCTGCGGGTGCTGCGACCTCCAGGCATGTGAGCCCCTGGGCAGAAGGAGCTCTGTGGATGGGCCTCCTGGCCCCTTGTGCCCATGCACACCAAAGATACCCCTGAGTGTGCCCACTGAGCGATTAGGGCTAGATGGAGCTTGTGGTGGGGACATGGAGGTGTCCCCAAGGTGCCTTTGGAGGGCACTGCCCTCTCTTTTCTCCTCTGGAGGCCAAGATGTGGCCTGCAGGAAAGGCAGGGGAATGAGGAGTGGGGAGAAGGGGACGGGGATCCCTGCAAGGTGCTGGGTGCTTCATGCCGTGCTGGAGACCAGCCCTGCAGGGTGGGAGCGCTGCCCGCCTGCCGCAGGGTACCATGCTTCTAAGTGCAAAAGCCCATGGTGGCCACAGCGGTGTCAAATCCCAGGGCTCCAGCAGCTGAGGCTCTGGGGGGCTCGAGGGCTGCAGGAGAAGCAAGTGGAGGTCATGGCCACCAGGGCTCCTTGTATGGCCCGGCACACCGTGCCCCATGGCCGTCTGCCCGCTGGGTCATTGCCCAGGCAAGTTGTGTCCCAGGGGCTGCTTCGGGGCTATGTTTAGCTTGGTCCCTTGTTGAAGCTGGCACTAAGGACGCTTTAGGAAGAGACTCAAGCCTCCCCTTCCCACGGTTCCCACGGCCCGCGGGTAGTGTTGGGCCGCCCCTTGCCTGGGCCGGGAGATGCTGGGGTGGCCGGGCAGGCAGGGGAGCGGGGCGGCCGCTGGAGCAGCGGCTGCTCCCACCTTCCCGGAGCTAGGCGCACTCGGAGCTGGACCCTCCTCTTCCCTGCCGTTCCCCCCGGGGGGGTGCTGGCCTGGGGGGCCAGGAAGCCCTGTAGGAAGTGACTTCAGCTCCGGTTCCTCGGCCCGGCTTCCTCCCCATTCTTGTCCTCTCCCGTTGTTGCTCTTGGCAGGAGGAACGTGCCCATTCTCCGGCCCCATTCTTGGCACATGGCCAAGCTCTCCGAGCTCCATCCCGATGCCGCTGCCATGCAGTGCCCCGCCGACACCTTCAGCCTCTCCTGGCCCTCGGGGTGTGATGTCAGGTGAGCCCGTGGCACGAATGTGGGACGTGGGAAGGGGGCAGGACAAGGGGCCTTGAGTCGTTGCAGTGTGGTGGGGTGGGGAGCCCGGGGCTCTCAGCCTCCCTCTCCCAACCTCAGAGCCTTTATGGCCCAGAGACGCAGGATCGGTGGGGCCCAGGCTCTTGGGTTACTCGTGGGGCCCTCTGCACCCTGTCCCCCTGGTATCGGCTCCTGGGCTTGCCGTTCTGCACAGGAAGGGGTGGTGGCGGCCACAGGAGCCAGGGAGAAGCGTTCCCCCTGTCCGGAGCCAGGCAGCCCCCGGGCCAGGGCGGGCTGATAGACAGAGCCACGCGTGTCCTTGGTGTCCTGTGTGTGCCGCGCTGGCAGCAGTGCCCACCCGGCCCGGCGTGGGGCCTGGGCTCTCGTGGCTGGTGTGGGGCTGGGCAGGGGACCGGGTTGCTGTGGGCACCGCTGACGCCGGCGCCCCGCGGCCGCAGCGAGTTGTCGCTGCAGTGGAACCCGCTGTCCCGGCACTGCAGCACGGACAAGAGCAGCTCCATTGGGAGCATGGAGAGCCTGGACCAGCCCAGCCAGGCCTACTACGAAGGGAACCCCTCGCCTGTTGACCAGGGCCTGTACCACAACAAGCGCGACTCGGCCTACAGCTCCTTCTCCGCCAGCTCCAACACATCCGACTGCGCCCTCTCCCTCCGTCCTGAGGAGACGTCCTCCACCGACTCCATCCTCCAGGGCCTGGCCCCCTGCAAGCACCCGGACGGGCGCTACCTGCAGACGGGCGCCGACGGCGCCGAGTCGCCGGGCCACGTGAGCCGCCACGCCGAGCCGTGCCCGCGTGACGGCAGCCCCGCGGGCTCCTGGCGAGTGCCCGCGCCACCCCAGCCACCCGTGAGGAGAGACAGCCTGCGGGCGGCCCCGGCTGGCAGCGCAGAGCGACGCCGCACCTCCGTGCCCGCTGACTCCCTGCAGAACAAGTGCAGGTGGAGCTCCGACACCTTCCTGTGCCAGCGCGACAAGGACCTGGAGGGCTCCTGCGGGCAGGTGCCAGGGGCCTGTCCCGGGCAGGCGAAGGAGCGTCTCTCCTCTGAGCAGTATTACATGCTGAGCTCCCACTCGGAGCGGTGCCTGGCTGGCCCTGAGCAGCTCCTGGCAGAGAACGTGGAGCACGTGCGTGGGGACGGGACCTACGAGGACGGTGGTGGGTGCCCGATACCTGACACCAGACCAGAGATGGCGGGCGACAGCCCGGCGCGAGCTCCGCTGAGCTGCCCCGCGCCGCACCGGCACAGCGCCCCCGAGCAGCTGCTGGCCTCCCAGCTGCGCTGCCTGCATGTGGCGGCGGGTGGCAGCGGACGGGCCTCACCGGCCTCACCGGCCCATGATGGCCACCGTTGGACACTGTCCCCACTGCACGCAGAGCACCGGCTGGAGAGCAGCCGCGTGCCCAGCGCTGGGGAAGCGACAGCCTCCGAGGTGCCTGGGGGCTGTGCCGCAGACCCACCGCGCTGCCAGGAGATGTACCACCGCCTGCCGCCCTGCCACTGCTGCCCGGAGCCGCCACGAGCCTGCGGGCATGGTGGAGAGCCACCCACTGCCAGCCTGACCCCGGCTCACAGTATGGAGACGCTGGCGGAGGAGGAGAGCAAGGAGGGCCGGGCAGGGGGCCGGCGGGTGGGTGCCCCTCAGCACCGCTCGGCGCAGCTGCGGCGTCGCAGTGACCGCTTCGCCACTAACCTGCGCAATGAGATCCAGCGCCGGAAAGCCCAGCTGCAGAAGAGCAGGGGCTCCGCAGCACTGCTGCGCGGCGAGGAGCCCGTGGAGGAGACAGACGAGCCCGCTGAGCTTGGCTGTGCGGAGGGGCCGCGGGCCCGTGCGGAGTGCCTGAGCCCCGCGCCGAGCGAGGATGGCCGGCGACCTGCCTGCGCTGGTGAGCAAGACGCCGCCACCCCGGAGCCAGCACCCGTCCCCCAAGCGCCACCGTCCCCCAAGTGCGAGCGGCAGCAGACAGCACCATCAGGCAGGGGACGCTGGCGCTGGTCTCCTGAGCGCAAGCTGCAGCCGCAGCGCTCCCCAAGCCCCCGGGAGCCAGAGGGCTACGGCAAGGGCCAGGAGACAGCGGTGTCCCCGCTGCGGGCTGGTGATGAGGCTGTCCTGTTGCCCTTTGCCGACCGGCGCCGCTTCTTCGAGGAGAGCAGCCGGCCCCTGCCCGCTCGGCACATCAAGCCTGGCATGTACCAGCCCAAGGCGGCCGAGCCCGACGCCTTCCAGCCAGTGGGCACTGAGTGCCGTGACCCCCGGCGCCTCTCCCTCGACCAGCCGTACGGGCCACCCTCACCCGCTCGCCCCGGCTCTGCTGGCCTCTATGCCGAGTGCTGCCGGGAGCAGCCCACCTACTACCAGCCACTGCCGCGACGCGGGGACTACGAGTACCTGCGGGCCTTGCCATACGCCTACGGAGGCGCAGGCGCCGTGCTCCGTGAGCCCTGCCACTACTGCTCCGGGGACCTCTGCCCCTCACTGCTGCCCCACGGCCATGGCTACCGCTGCCCACCACCGCCCTGGGCCCGCTACTCTGACTGCTACTGCCCAGCCCCCCATGCCGTGCGGGAGGAGAGCGACTCGTGGTCAGCCCGGAAAGCCTTCCCGCCGGTGAGTGAGCGCCTTGCATGTTCCCACAGTGCCCCGGCACAGCCCCAGGCCCTCCCCTTGACATCCCTATGTTCCCTTGATGGGACCCATCACGCTGGGAGACACAGTTCCCTCTGCATCTCTGCCCCTCTCCTTGGACTTGTGGCAACGCTGCGACACCTGCACCGGCACTCTCCTCCTGTCCCAGTTGGGGGAGGCGCTGTGGCGCTGGAGGGAGGGCTGATCCCACCATTCACGCTCCCTCTGATTCCCCCGCCTAGGAATTTCCTCTGGACGAGTGGGAGCCGCCGGCAATAAACAGGAAAACCAGCCAGTCCGTGAGGTGAGGGGGAGCGCAGGGGGGCGCGCGTGCCACTCGCAGGAAACCTGCTGAGGCGGCCACCGCAAGGAGACTGGTGCCGAGCGGTCAGCTCCGCATGCCGACTGCCCCTGGGGTCCTGCGCCTGGGTGTTCACAGGGGCTGTACGTGATGCATCGGTGTCATGGCGTGCTTGGCGCGCACACCTGTATGCTGGCTCCTGTGTAGGGAGGCTTGTTGCCCACCCTGGGGCAAATGGGGGCCCGGGGCTGCAGATGAGGTGCCTGAGGGGTGTGTGGAGACGCTCCGCAGGGAGTGACGGCGCTGGG
This sequence comes from Crypturellus tataupa, assembly GCA_034781795.1. Taxonomy (NCBI): domain Eukaryota; kingdom Metazoa; phylum Chordata; class Aves; order Tinamiformes; family Tinamidae; genus Crypturellus; species Crypturellus tataupa. The sequence continues at coordinate 3,111,865 of JAWLRI010000229.1, forward strand.
GTGTGGGTGTCCTCTTGCCTCCGCAGCGAGCTCTCCCGCTACAAAACGAGCTTCCAGCGCTACGGCCCCTTCCGCCCCTGCTTCGAGGACGCCGAGCAGGAGTGGCTGCCGTGCTACCGGACCACGTCCACACACGACCTGTCGTGGGATGGTGACCGGCCTGCCCGCTCCCCCGAGAGCCCCCTGGAGCCCCTGCAGCGCCCGCTGCGTGGCAGGGCCTTCTCTGAGAGCCACCTCAATGTGCAGCCCCCCAGCCCGTGGGGCAGGGACCGCAGGGAGCTTCCCCGCGCCAAACCGCAGCCTGCTGCCCCCCCCAAAAAGAAGGGCCCGCCGCCCCCCCGGCCTCCGCCCCCCAACTGGGAGAAGTACAGGCCGCGCCGGCCATCCCACCACCAGCCCTTCCCGGCAGATGGCCCCGGATCCGGCTCAGCAGCAGCACTGGAGCAGCCGCGGGCGCCGTCACGCAGCATCGCTGAGGTGGTGCGGGAGCGCTCGCGGAGCCTCCCCGCGGAGCATGCGCGTCCCCGTGGGCATGGCGCCGCTGCCGTGGATGTCTGGCCCCCGCTAGAGCGCCCCAGTGCCCGCCCTTGTGGTCCCAGCTCCCTGCGGAGGACACCAGAGCCTGACGCCGGCACTGCCGACCTTAGCAGGCAAGTTGTGTCTCCTTGGTGCATGGTGGGATGGAGTCCTTGTGACCCTGGGAGTGTTTCACGTCCCTGCAGGGCATTGGAGCGGGTGCTGGGGCCTCCCTTCATCCTGCTTTGGTGCTGCAGGCTTCAGGGGAGAACAGTTCTTGGGCTGGGTGCTCTGGGCCCACTACCACTCCGCTGCTCATGTCATGCACCATGGGACAGGCTGGGTGTCTGGGTGCAGGGTGGATTTTGGGGATCTGTTTTACAAGTGGCATATTCCCCATTTGCTGAGTGTTTGAACCTGTGCTCCTGCACCCATATGTGCTTTTTTGAGAGGGGAATTTCCCCCACTCCCCCTCTACACTGCTGGGTCCAGGGTGCCATTGCCCCAGCTGCTGGCACCCCTGATCCCTGGGCTTGGGTCCACAGGCTGGATGAGGCTGATGAAGAGCAAGCGAAGGTGAGACCCCCTTGGGAAAAGGAAGAGCCTCCCCAGAGGGTCGGTCAGAGCCAGGACCAGGGCTGGACCAGCTCCTGCAGTGCTGGTGAGTGCTCCCTGCCTGTGCCCAGGGCCGTGCTGCCAAGGGCCACCCTTCACGCCGGGCCCGTCTCCTCTCCCCACAGCCCCCGAGGAGCCGGAGGGGAGCCCGGAGGGAGCTGGCCACCGGGCGAGCGCGCCGAGCCGGCCCCAGCCGCGCCGCATGAACTCGGAGGAGCTCATGTGGGATGTGGCGGGCAGGGACCGCTCACTCGCCAGCATCCTCGTGCCGCCGGCCGCCCTGGTCACCGCCGCCGAGCTCATGGGTGAGCTGCTGGCCGGCGGTGAGCGGCAGGCCTGGAAGGAGCGTTTCCAGCAGGACTGGCGCCTGGAGGCCACAGCACAGGACAGGTAGGACTGGCGAGGCACCGGGCCCGTGGGTGGGTAGAGCCCCAGTGGCTGTAGCGGGTAGAGCCGTAGGGCCTGCCCCAGTTCCACAGCAAGCTGCAATCCTTGCAGGCAGGGCTTCGAGCCCATCTCGCCGCCCCCTGCCAGCCCCACCTCCTACTCGGCCTACTACAACACGTCGGCGGGCAAAGCTGAGCTGCTCAACAAGATGAAGGAGCTGCCGGAGGTGGTGGAGGGCAGCTCAGAGGATGACGAGGTGGATCACGAGCTGGTGGAGAAGAAGGTAAAGCGGGCGCTTGCTCGGGATGCAGGATGAGACCCGGGGAGGGGAACGCCGGCAGTCCTTGCTCCTCCATGCCTGCCAAGCCGGAGGGGTGGCTCAGCCCCATACCAGCTTAGAGCCCTGGGGCATCCCGGTCTCGCTCCCTGCCCCTGCCTGATGTGGGGATGGAGCCCATGTGCCCAGGGCTCCCTGACCCCTTTGCTGGTGCAGATGCAGCTGATCGAGAGCCTGAGCCGGAAGCTGTCGGTGCTGCAGGAGGCGCAGCGGGGACTGCAGGAGGACATCAGTGCCAACGGGGCACTAGGGGAGGATGTGGCATCCCGCCTGCAGGCCCTCTGCACGCCCGGCGAGTTCGACAAGTACCGCCTCTTTGTGGGCGACCTGGACAAGGTGGTGAACCTGCTGCTCTCCCTCTCGGGGCGCCTGGCCCGTGTGGAGAATGCGCTTAACAGCCTGGGGCCGCACACCTCTGCCGAGGACAAGGTGAGCATGTGCCAGCCTGGGGGCGGCCGGGCAGCCTGCAGGCACCGGGGTGGCCCGCAGTGCTGGGGCTGGTGCTGGGTCCTCAACGCTGCCCATCTCCAGGTGGCCCTGCGGGAGAAGAAGCGGCAGCTGGCAGCGCAGCTGGAGGACGCCAAGGAGCTGAAGGAGCATGTGGGGCGGCGGGAGAAGGCGGTGGGTGCCATGGTGGCGCGCTACCTGCGCGACGAGCACCTCCAGGACTACCAGCACTTTGTCAAGATGAAGTCAGCCCTCATCACTGAGCAGAGGGAGCTGGAGGAGAAGATCAAACTGGGACAGGAGCAGCTCCGCTGCCTCCAGGAGAGTCTAGGCCAGGCCCCTGTAGGCTGTTAGCCCTCATGCCCAGGCCGCCTGGTCTCCCCTTGCCAGGGCAATGCAAGCTCGTCTCTGCTCGCAACCGCGCTCCAAGCTTGCCAATGCCTTGTAGCGGTAAGGGGGGCCTGTCTGCCCCCAAGAGGAGGGTGGTGGCAGAGCCAGAGGGTTCCTGGGACCCACGTGGCAGAGGGGCGCTCGCAGCTCCCTGCTGCCCGCATGGAGAACCGCTCTACCAAAGCAGACCCAGCCCCACACTGGCTCTCTCTGTCTGTCCATCCCCTGCAGATTATTTATTTTTCTACTTCAGCAAGCAAGGGAAGGGGCACCAGGACTTTACTCTGGCCATGGGCACCCACAGAGGAGGGAACCTGGTGCTACCCTTCAGCCCTGCGCAAGTAGCAGCTCTCGCCCCAGGGCCCAGATGCCAAAGGGATGGACCCTGCACACTGGGTTTGCCTCTGTGCACCCCGGCTGCATCCACCTCCTTTTCCTGGACACTGGAGCCCGCCTCAGGGCTGGCACTGCACCGTGTGCCTTAAACCCTAGAGACTCCTTAGGGTGTCACCAAGCAGCTCCCGCAAGGGTTAAACCGTCCCCTCTTTCTCCGTCCGGTCACTCTGTCCAGCTCCAGCTCTGTCCATCTGCCGAGCCGGAGCCAGAGGAATGTGCTGGGGACCTGCCCCAGCCCCTCGGCCCCCAGCGTCCTCTTCCTCCCCATTGTGTCCAAGACAATGGCCCTGGCGCGGGGGCACTTAACCCGCTCCCCTCCGGCCCTGCAGCGGGCACAGGGAGGCCCGTGTGACTGGGACCATGCCCTGGGGGGAGGGATGCGGAGGGGCACCAGGCAACGCCATGGCATGGGGCTGTGCACAGAAAGTGAACTCCCCTGTAGACACCAAAGAGGGCTCATGCCCCCCACCCCTACTCTCCCTATGTCCATGCCTGTCCTGGCATCCAAAAATAGCACTTAAACCTCCCCCTTGGTCCTGGCTTCTGACCCACAGGAGCTGCACCCATGGGAGGCTCCTGGCACCACCAGGGCTGCAGTATCCAGCCATGGCAGCACCAGCTGCCGGTTCCGCAAAGCCCCTGTCCCGAGGCAGCAGGTGGTGCCAGTGAAGACAGGGGCTCCATCATGCCGAGAGGTCATTCCTTGGGCTGCCTAGTCCAGACCAGCTGGGCCTCCCCCAGGCTTCCTCGCTGGCCACGCAGGGCGGGTACCCACAGGCCCTGGTCACTGAGGGCAGAGGGTGTTGAGCCCCCAGCCTTGCTCTGGATGCTGCTTCTTGGCAGGAGCTGCTCCCCGCCCTGTCCCTCATCTCAGCTGCCCCCAATACCTGCACGGGACCATTGCTAGGACCAAAGAGTGCCTATGTGTGGCTGCAGCCCCGCCGAGCGCACAGGGCGGTTGGGTGCGATCTGCTGCCCAGGGCGGGTGCCGTGCTGCCAGCCCTGGGCACGTGCTTGCAGGAGGCAGCACCGGGACAAACGCTGCTCGCTGTCCCTCGGCGCTGACCTCTGCCACACTAAAGGCGCAGCGGGTGCTGCACAGCCCACCCAGCAGTGTCGTCTGGTTTCTCATTGCATCTCCATGCGTTGCGGCCGGCCCTAGGGACGGGACTGGGGAGGGACTGGGGATGGGAGTCCTGGCAGAGACTTGCTTAGCTCAAACCTGCTGGGGCTCTGACACCCGCCAGTGCTGCCCTGCAGAGCCAGATGGAGCCCGGGCAGTGCGGGAGCCGCAGGCGGAGGGTGCTCTGTGAGGGTGACGTCGGGTCCTGTGTGCCCCATTGTGCCGGAGTGGGTCAGAGGACAGAGCCTACACTCGTGCTGTGCAGAGGTGACACAGGCAGCATCTGGGAGCGTTTCTGCCCACAGCTTGGCCCATGGCACTCGCTGCCTTGGCATCGCTGGATCCCAAGGACCCCCACCCCGGGCGGGAAGGGGTGTATTGGAGGTGCCTGTCTGCACTGGGTACAAATGCCAGGGCCGGATTGGGAGTAGCACTGGCAAGGGTGGCACCATGGGGCATGGCCTCTGTCCCCTGCTCCCAGGGGTTGTTGGTGCCCATGGGGTGCTGTGGCTGGGTATCCCCTCCCATGGCAGGCGGCCCTGCACCCAACCGGCGGTACACGCGTGGCAGGGCCACGCTGCAAGGTGGCTGCTGGCCACTGGATGGCACCAGCACATGCGTGTGAGCACGCACTGCAGGTGAGTCCATGCCGGGGGGTGCACATGTGTGGGTCCAAGCACACGGGTGACAGCGAGCATGCACACGCATGCGGCTGGGCCTCGGCAACCAGAGGTGGGTGCCCAGGTGTGCGCTGGAGCACATGGCCTGTGCAAGCTGGCGCAGGCACACGGGGGCGTGCGTGCACCCGCCTGCGCCTGCTCACACCCCTGGCTGGGCACATGCAAGGGGATGTGTGCACACGCTCGGGCAAGTGTGTGCGCGCACATGGCAGCGCAGGGCACGCGGAGCTGGAAGCGGGTGTGTGTGCGAGCACGGGGCCTCCCGTGAGAACCTGTGCACACAAGGGAGCCCACGTGGACGCTGGTGAAGACGGACACACGTGGACGGGCTCCTGCACGTGTGACTGCACGCGTGTGCAGGTGTGAGTGCATGCACAAATGTTGGTCTGTGCCTCGTGGCAAGGTGGAGACGCGCTTGGCCCTCCATGGAGACTTGGTGTGTGTCTGGCCTAGCGCTGCAGGCCCGGATCTCCTGGCTTCCTAGAGTGCAGGCAGAGGTGGGACGTGATACGATCTGTCTCTGTTATCAAACCTGCGCCACAGCCCTTCTCTGCCCAGGGTACTGCAGCCTCAGTGGCAAAGCCATGAGCAAGGTACCCCTGGCCCAGCTTCCCCCTGGGCTGGCGCAGGCAAATCAGCGCCGGGGCCTGCAGGATGCCGAACTTGCTGGGCATGGGTTATCCTGGAATAGCCAGGGGTGAAAGGGCTGGCCGCACCACTGGCACCCATGGGCTTCCTGAGCCACAGCTCTGGGGTAAAGGCAAA
>JAWLRI010000229.1:3117773-3176697 GCA_034781795.1 Crypturellus tataupa
CGGGCGGGGGCGGCGCGTAGCCCCCGCGCAGCTCCGCGCAGCCCCCGCGCACGGCAGCGCGGCGCAGGTAGGTGCCCCCTCTCCCGCGTTTGCCCCGCTTTGCTCCCCGCCTCGCGGCGCGGGTTCCGAGCTGCGGTATGGGGCTGCGGCTGCCCAACCACCCCCCTCCGCCCCGACCCCAGCCCTGCCCCTTCTCCCGCTCTTCCCGCCGCCACCTGTTCGGGACCCCCAGCAATGGGGCTGCTTCCCCCTCACACCCTGCTCCTTGCCGCAAATGCTCCCGTGGCTTCCCGGCCGCCGGAGCAAGATGCGGCGCAAGGAGGTGGTTGCTGCTTTCCATGGAGAAAACAGCCCCCCTTCTCCTCCCCTGCACCCCCTCGCCATGAACACAAGTCCCCTGCAAGGTGGCCCGGCCACCAGGGAAGGGCAAGGGAGATGCGGGTATGAGGTGGCTCCCAGGCCAGGGCACGGGATGGCTGCAGCCCCTGCCACCCGCAGCGCAGAGCAGGGCTCGCAATAGGGACGATATGTGGCCACTCGGTACATGGGGAGAGGAGGGCGAGGAAAGAGTTTGGACACCCCCCCAAAAAAAAAATAAAAAAAGAAAAGGAAAGGGAGGGAGGGAGGGAGAGAGGGAGGGAAAAGTTGGCGTGGGAGCCACCTCGAGCAGCGTTCCTAGGTGAGGAGGCGCCGCCTCCCCCTGCTTCCCAGGCACGTGCCGCCCTGCTGGCTGCGTACCCCGTTTTGGGGCTCTGCCTCCAGTGCTGCGTGTCCTTGTCCCCTCAAGGCTGTCACTGGACACGGCATAGCCCTGAGTAGAGCCGGGTGGGAAGATGGCTGAGAAACTGGTGTCCGGAGACCTGTTCCTGAGGAAGACCCGGGACTCGGTGTCCTCCCTGGACTCGGATAAGCTGGCGCCCATCTCACCTGAGGCGGGAGGAGAGGAGTCATCTGACAGCGAGGGCGAGCAGGAGGACAGTTCCCACAAGCTCATCCGCAAGGTTTCCACATCTGGGCAGATGAGGAGCAAGGTCAGTGGCGCGCGGGCTTGAGGTGGGGGGACCATCTTGTGCGCGGGGTCCTGCAGGGACCACCAATCTCGTGGGTTGCTTTCATGCAGCCCTGGGGTGGAAATTGCTGGGACATAATTGATTATTGCTTGTAACCCTGGAAAACCCCTTGCAGGGCTGGGGTATAGCCAGGAGGGCTCTGAGCCCTGGTAGTGAGGCCATGTGTCTTGGTGAGGGCATGGGCATGGTGCTGGAAACCCGCTGGTCCCAGAGGACTTAACAAAATTATGAGGTGCCAGCTCTGCTGTACAAGTGAGCACAACAAAATGGCCAGGCACTTTCTGCAAAAAGGCCTGGAAGGTTGTTATTTTGGGGTTGTAAAAGCGAGATGATGGTGAGGATGGAGAAGTGAGAAGAGTGGCTAGCCATGGTGGCTCACAAGGTGCCTGTGTTGACAAGAGGGCCTGGGGCCGATGCAAGGAGTGAAGGAGTGCCAGGCACTCAAAAGGCAGGTGGCCTTTTGAAGCTGCCCCAGGGTTTCCCAGAGCCTGGAGCTGGAAGGAGCCGGTGGTGGCATGAAGGAAGTGTATCCGGGGTGTTTCATGCTAGCCACGGCCTAAGCAGTGGCAGCGCCTCACCTACCCCCGGCCACTCTCGGCACTGCTGCTGTCAGCCCCACTGCACCATCCCATGCCCATTGGTCACTCCCGCAGGGTGGGCTGCGCTGGAGCAAGGTCCGAGGGGAGCACCGTGAGCTCAGGCGCCCTCACACCATCTCCCGGGGCAGCCAAGGATGTCAGCGGGCACCAAGGGATACAGCAGAGGCGGGGAGGGAGGCTCCAGGCAGGGTGGGCAGCAAGGGCTTGTCTGGGGCCAGGACTGGCCCTGGGCTCAGCTCCTCACACACTGGCCCTGCACCACCGTGCCGAGCCCGGTGTGTTGGCACTGAGGGCCAAAGGGCAGTTTGCTGGATGTGCGGAAGTCACACGCTCCAGGCTGGAGACATTTCCGAGCACAGCAGTGGCGGGGGCTCTCATGGAGCCCTTCAGGATGCCAGGGGCTCTGCACAAGGGGTGTGCCTCAACCTCCCCATCTCTGCAGCGGGACAGGCACCTCCTCAGCCTCCCCCCATCTCCGGCTGCCAGGTGGGTGCTGGCAGCTGCGCTGGGGCACAGGCACTGTTGGAGGTGTGGAGTGGCACGGTGGAAGGAGCCGGGCTGGGACAGGCAGTGTTGGGTGGACAAGGACCTTCCCTGGCTTGCGGATGTCTTGTCAAGAATGGGTATTCACATGAGACACGGTGTCCGCATGGGATGTCCCCCTGCTCCCTCCGCTCGCAGGGCTGAGCAGGTGCCAGCGGGCGCAGTTCCGCGGAGGCTGCCGGATCCAGGCCGGCTGGCAGTGATTATCCATGCAGGAGGCGATGTCGCACGGCGGCGGCGCGGTGCTGGGGGAGGCAGGCAGCGTGATGGATGGGCGGGCGGAAAGGACGCCGCTGGGCTTGTGGCTGGGAGAGAGGCACTGCCAGGGTGGGATGCGTGCGGGGCCGGTGGGTGGCTGCATTGGGGCTGCGTCGGCAGAGGTGGGAGGCTGGAGGGGGCTGACGTGGGGCCCTGAGAGCAAGACGGGTCGTCCTGGTCCCTGCCACATCCCGAGGGAGCTGGCGCTCCCCCGCGGGCCCTGTGCACCAGTGCCTTCAGCCATCCCTCCATCCCCACCTGCATCTCTCCCTGCTGCTGCTGCCTCTCTCCACCTCCAGCTTTGCTTTCTCTGCGCTGCCATCTCTGGGCGCCCCGCGAGGCGCGGGGGCAGTGGGGACATTGTGCCCGGGCCGGCTCCGGCACGGCCCCCGTTGTGTTGCGGGTGAGCAGAGGTGGGTGGCGAGCAGGAGCGTGCAGCGAGGCAGGCGGCTGCGGAGGCCGTGGGGATGCCTCTGGGACGGGACCTGGGATGGGACCTGGAGCGTCCAGAGTCGGGGACCATCACAGTCTGCGTGGCTGTGGCTGACTCTGACCAGGCATTGGGTGTATGGGGAATGCTGGGTGCTGCCGCGGGGGCCGGGCCATGGGAGGGCTGAGCGGGCAGGACTGGCTCCTGGCCCTGGGAAAAGCAAAGCAAGGCGGCACCCACGGGGCCAAGCCTGGAAACCTCTTTCCTAAAGCAGCAAGGCGGCCACGACCCATCTCCGTCACCCTGATCCAAGCTCACTTGGGCCGGAGGAGAGCTTGGCAGGACTGGCCTTGCTCTACAGGGGCAGCACGTGCCCCACTGGAATGTCTGCTATAGGCTTGTTATTAAATGTGGGGGGACCCCAGGATGAGCCGCCCCAGCACAGTGCACCCAGCTCCTGGCCCCGCAGCCCTGCCGGGCTCGCATTCCTCGTCAGGGCTCGTCGAGCTGCCGCCTGGGGTGCAAAGATAGCCCGGTGACACCAGCCGGATGTTGGTGCGGTTGCTCAAACGCGCTGCCCTCTCGCCGCTCACATTTTCCATTATGCAAGAAGCGCAAGCGCCTTGGCCGCAAGGCGCTGGGCCGGGCAGGAGCGCCACGGCGGGACCCCGTGTGCCTGCGCCCGGTCGCGTCCTGGGCGTCTCTCCTGCAAAAGAGGCTTCACATCCAGCCTGGGGAGTGCAAGCTCGTGGCGAGAAAGCAGCTCGGGGCTGTCCCGGACGGAGGCCAAGCTGCAAGGGAGGGCAAAGGGGAAGTTCCCTGGGAGCAAAGCCGCCGCTTCCCTCATTCCTGGAGTCGCTGTTAATCTGTTAGCCCGCGTTGGTGCCTTCCAGTGCCCTGGTTGGGGTGGTGTCGCGGGGACTCTGTGCCGCCCAGCGCGGTCCCGGAAACGCCCTGCCGTATCTCAGGCACCTGAGGGCGAGAGGGTTTCCCGGTGCCTCGGGCCCTGCTGTGGCCACTGCGGTCCCCCACTCATGGGACCCGTGCAGTTGGCAGAGGGGATCCAACCCATCTGAATCCCAGTATGTGTCCAGAGTGGGCGCAGGCTGGTGGACTCGGAGCGGGGCGAGCGGGGGACGATGCTTGCGCAATGCAGGTTGGTGCATTGCCTGGCCTTTGGGCTCCTCTCTTTCTCTTTCTCCTGGGTTTGGGCTTCACATCAGCTCTGGGAGTGCAGGAGCATTCCCTGGGCTGGGATCCAGCGCTGTCCCTGCTGGTGTGCCCAGCTCCTCAACTCACAGGCAGCGTCCCGCGGAGCAGCCTTGCCCTCTGAGTCCTGGGCACGGCTGCAGCTGAGGTTGCGGGGCCATCCTGGAGGGATGGGAGCATCCCGAGACATGTGACTGGCAAAACGTTGCTCCAGAGCCACCAAAGGGATGAGAGCTTCAAGACCTGCTGCACTTGGAGCTGTGAGCACATGGGGCAAGGGGCAGCGGGAGCAGTGGCCAGCACCGGAGCGTGCCGGAGTGCCGGGGTCCCAGTGGACCCTCTGCAGCCGCCGGGGAGAGCCCCGCTGCTCGCAGCCCATGGAGCGTCCCTCGCTGGGGCCGCGGCACGACAGAGGTTGGCCGCCCCTGCACGCGGGGACGCGCTCCGGAAAGGGAAGCTATTTATAGAAAGCAGGGCAGGCGAGCAACTACTGCACCACCCGCGTGTGCCAGGCATGGCCCCCACTGGCACCGTGCTCGCCAGCCCCGCAGCACCAACCCTGGCCCAGCAGGGCCAAGGCCATGGTGCAAGGGCTGCTCCGCATGGCCGGTGCAGGGATGCCCCTGCTGCAGCCACGTGTGTGCAGCCTGCGGGCAGCCAAGATGCTCCCGTGCTTGCCATGGACCTTGGAAAGGGCTTTGCCCTTGCAAGCTGTGTCTTGGCCCGCTTGCGGGCTGCTCCGTGGCCTGAATCCTGCAGCCAAGCTGCGGCTGGGCTGCCTGAGGCTGGCGCAGTGCTGGTGTCCCTGTCCCCGAGGCTGAGCAGCATGGGGACCATGCAGTGCCAGCAGAGCACAGCACGGGGAACACGCTGAGTGCGAGTCCGTAGTGCAGCGCCTTGGGGCTGCAGCTCCCCGCGATGCCCGCGGTGCCCAGCGGCAGCTCACGGTTAAACATCTATTTAATTGTCTGCCAGGATCAGCTACCACCGCCACTGTTCCGGCTAATTGGTGCAGAGCGCCCAAACGGGGCTGCCGGCAGCGTGCGATGAAGATACAATCAAAGATTAGGTAGTGCCAGCGCATCTCTGCCACCCCGCTCAGTGGCAGCTCATGGCCTTGTTGCAAGCACTAATTAATTGAGCTGTGTAAACACTGCTGTGAGGAGGGTAAATATTGGCAGGTACTGGGAGGGAAGAGCAGTGCTGGGACTGCAGGCTGGGCACTGCGGAGCCAGAAGCACCATGAGGTGCCACTGCTCCACGAACCCCCTTGCTCTGCCCGTTGGTCCCCGCCACAGGGTTGTCCTCTCGTGGGGACACCAGTGCTGGCCTCCCTGCGCTGCCGTGCTCTTCCCTGTGTACTCAGGGAGCTGCAGCAGCTTGAGGCTACTCAGGGTGCAGCCTCTGGGGCCAGGGAGGAGGAAGCCTGGCACAGGGGGCAGGAAGCGGCACTTTTGCATAGCTGGAAAGCTCCCGGCACCCGCTCCTGTCGTGCCTGGCAGTGTCCCCTCCAAACACCCACTTCAGGAGCTGTTTGCATGCGTCCAGCATCCTGGCTCCAGTTAGCCCTGGAGAACTATAAGAGCAGGGAGCCCGTGTCCAGGGTGCAGCCATCAGGAGAGGGATGTCCTTGCTGTCACTAGTCAGCACTGGTGACACCTATGGGGACGTGGCTGCTCCCAAGCTGGAGGTGCTGGGGCTCTGCACAGGCAGAGGTGCTGGAGAGCACCCACGTGTAGGCACATGGCTGCAGAGCAGCTGGGGGTGGGCACCCCCGTCAAGTGACGGGGTGAAGGCTGGGGGTGCTGGGCAGCCCCCTGTGCACAGACTGTGCTGGATTTATGGCCCCTCTCGTGTTTCTTGTGCTGGGCACGATGCCAAATCCGGCATCCCTGGACATCCTGTACCACATGCATCCAGCACAGTGCAATCGCCCAAATGTCCTACCCGTGTCCTGTGTCCTGCTTTACTCCTGGCCACAGGACTATAGGGGAACAGCATCGCTTGGAGGGTCTTCATCAGGCTGGGGGCTCCCAGGGACTCAGGGCCAGGCTGTGCTGTGGGAGCTCAGCGCTTCGGTGCTCTCTGTGCAGAAAAGCGTGAAGGAAGGGCTGTTGCTGAAGCAGACGAGCTCCTTCCAGAGGTGGAAGAGGCGATACTTCAAGCTGCGGGGCAGGACGCTGTATTACGCCAAGGACTCCAAGGTAGGCTGGGCACCCGCTGCGCAGGAAGTGCAAGGCCTCGGGCAGCAAGGAGGCTGCGGCTGCCCCTTTGCTTCCAGCCCTGTCCCTCCCTGGGCAGCTCTGGGGCCATCTCTGCCCTAGTGCCACAGGACGGGAGGCTTTGCTGCCCCTCTGTTTGCACTCCGGCACCTGTCGCTGTCCGTGAGGCTGAACGTGGGGCTCCCATTTCTCCCCTTCAGTCCCTGATCTTCGATGAGGTGGACCTGTCTGACGCCAGCGTGGCGGAGACCAGCACCAAGAACATCAACAACAGCTTCACGGTGAGGCTGGCGCAGGGTGCCCCCGCTCTGTCCCCGCTGCAGAGAGGCTCTGCAGCCGTGGGCACGGAGCCGTGGCGCGTGGGCAGCCACCAGGGGCTCATCTCCCGCGCTGTCAGGGCTGGGGGTGGCAAGAGCTGCAGGATGCTAGTGTATGACAGCTCCGTGCTGTGGGATTTGCCAGGGGGCTGTGCAGGGGCCAGGCTCCTTGGGGGGCACTTTGCAAGGGGACACGGTGTTGTGGCTTTCCTAGGTTATCACGCCTTTTCGGAAGCTCATCCTGTGCGCAGAGAACCGTAAGGAGATGGAAGACTGGATCGGTGCCCTGAAGTCTGTGCAGAAGTGGGAAATCCATGAGGTGAAGGAGCCCGCGAGCGTGTGGGTAGCTGTGCTGGTGACGGATGATCCGTGGTGACAGGCAGGACCAGGCCGTGTGGGCACAGTGCCCAGGCAGATAGCCCCAAGGAGCTGATGCTCCAGATGAGGGTGGGCTCCACCAGTGTCCCCAGCCCTCCAGCTCTGATGATGAGCCAGATGCGATGGGAACAGGCCTGGATGCATCTGGTGGAGCTGGGACAGGGCTAAGCCCACTCCATTCTGGCCAGTCCTTAGGGGACCATGGCACAAGGAGGGAAGAGGTGTCTGCATGGGGCTGGCTGGGGTTTTGGGACCACAGGCCTTATGGGCCAGGGCTGTGTCCCCGCAGGCCACCCAGTTCAACATGGAGCATTTCTCGGGCATGCACAACTGGTACGCCTGCTCCCACGCCAGGCCCACCTTCTGCAACGTGTGCCGCGAAGCCCTCTCCGGGGTCACCTCCCATGGCCTCTCCTGTGAAGGTAGGTGCCACAGGGCCCGGGCTGGGGCCGGTGTGGGGCTGCACCCCTCCAGCGCAGGGGGATGAAGGCTCACCTGGATGGAGATCAAAGCAGGGTGATGTCCATGGCAGCTTTGCTTGGGTGGCGGTGTTTCCTGGCTCCAGGATTTGGGCCAGGGGAGCACATCCCTTGGGGACCATCCCTGCTCCTCACCCACTCTTCCTCCCAGTCTGCAAGTTCAAGGCCCACAAGCGCTGCGCGGTGAGAGCCACCAACAACTGCAAGTGGACGACCCTGGCCTCCATCGGCACGGAAATCATCGAGGATGAGGATGGGGTAAGCAGCTCCGGTCTGTGCACGGCTCCCATCTATCCCAGCAGAACAGAACAGCCAGTGCTGGAGCACCTGGCAGAAGCGGCCTTTTAGTGCCCGAATGGGGAGCAGGGACAGTCCTGACAGCCTGGTGTCCCCTGCCCTGTGCTGGCACCTGCAAGGGACTGGGTGGGAGGAGGCATGATGCCTTCCAGGACTGGTTTACCGGCCAAAGCTATGGGCACTCCCTGTGTTCCTGTCCCCATTGCCAGCATCGCTGATCCTCAGGCACACGAGGAGCTGTCCTGGGACATTGGTGGCCAGCTGCCCTTCTTCACAGGTGGCCATGCCCCACCAGTGGCTGGAGGGGAACCTGCCTGTGAGCGCACGCTGCGCCGTGTGCGACCGAACCTGCGGGAGCGTCCGGCGGCTGCAGGACTGGCGGTGTCTCTGGTGCAAGGCCATTGTAAGGACGGACCCCAGCAGAGCCTCCCACCCCGATTGCTCCTCTGTCGCGTGCAGCATTGTGCACCTGTGGCCATCCTGGGCACGGTCGTGGGCTGGTTGGGGTCCCTGTCTGAGGCCACCGGACCTCTCCTGGGCTGTTGGCAGAGCAAGAACTTGGCTTTGGGAAAGATGACCCCAATGTTAGCAGCCAAATCAGGCAGCCAAAGAGCCAGGACTGAGATTGGGTCTGCCCTTCTCCTCCCAGTCCTGGCACTCGTTGGTCACTGCTAAAACATCAGTGCTCCCTCTAGCCCATGGGGAAACTGAGGCTCGCTGGGGAACGCTCAGCAAAGCCGGGGTTATCGCTGGGTCCACTGCTGCCGCGGCTCAGCCCGTGTCCCTGTGCCACCAGGTCCACAGTGCCTGCAAGGAGCTTTTTGGGAAGAGATGCCCCCTTGGGCAGTACAAAGTTTCCATCATCCCACCAACTGCCTTGAACAGCATCGATTCAGACGGTGAGTCCTGGAGCGGGGAGTGACTGGTCTGTGGATGTGAGGAACAGGCCCCTTTCTCGGGCTGTCTGGGACAGGGTCTCTTGAGTCCTGTGAACTGCAGCTCATCTGCAGCAGACCTTGATGGCACTCTTGCTCACTGCGCCTGCTTTCCTGCACAGTACCAGCAGCACCGTGCCCAGTAGGTTCCAGAGTCAATGTCCCAATGCCTCGGCTGCTTGTTGCGGTGTGCTCTGGCTCAGGGCTGCAGCAGTGCCCTGCTTCTTCCCCAGCTATTTTCTTGGTGACTCCTGCCCAGGCTGCCCTCGCAGTGGCCTCTTCTCCATCCTCCGGGCATATCCATACTGCTTCCCATCCCTTTCCTGGGATAACTGCTGCTCATCCCCTCGCAGAGCAAAGTGAGAGCCTTGCTCGAATTATATCTTCATTCCCAAATGATGATGGCAGCGGGAGATGTTGGCAGGAGAAACACTTTCTATGCCCCAGTCTCCTGGCGGTGGAGAGAAGCAGTACCTGGCCCACAGAGACTCCCCTCCCCCTTCTCCCTCCCCATCTCCGGAGGGTCCAGCTGGTCTCCGCTGAGCAAAATCTGTTCTTCTCCTCCAGATAGTTCTTTCCTTGTTCTTTAATGATTTTCGCCGCTTCCCTCAGCCGGTGGCTCATCTGCTTCTCCTTACTCATCGGGATGCTGTCAGGGCAACCAGCACGCGGCAGCTTTTCTGTCCTAAGAAGAGCCATGTCTGCTTGGGGCCAGGCGCCCTGAGCGTCGCTGTTCAGTGCCCCCGGCCGCAGCCCCATCGCAGCTGGCCAGCGGCGGCTGCAGTGCCCCAGAGTCCAGTCAGGCTCTCCAGCCATGGTGCTCGCCCTCCTCCTGCTCCCGCTCCCTGCTGGCCTCTCCCCCGCCGTACATGTGTGCTCGGCAGCCGGCTCTTCCGCTCGCAGCCCACACACTGACTCAGCAGCCCCCAGTGTTTTCATTCTCAGATCCACTCCGCTTGTTCCTGGGCAGCAGCAGAGAGCGGACAATGCCCGGGTCCACCGGAGGCACCAGCTGGCCCCGCAGCAGCCCCCTCTGCCGCCTCCCCATGGATTGGCTGCCCCAGGGCTCTCACAGGCTCTGGACCTGGGGGCTGAGCGTAGCAGGACTGCGGGGTCCTGCTGGAGGAGCTGGGGAAGGGGCAGCGCCTGCGGTGGTGCCGCAGCGAGTGGTCGCGCTGCCAGCGAACACCTGCAGCGCCGCCGAGGCAGAGGCCAGACGGGTGGGATGTGTCTGGATTACCAAGTGCCCCAGGTCCCTGCACGGAGCGGTGGCTGGAGCAGGGTGGCCCGACCGGGCCGCCCGGAGCCGCAGGTGGATGCGGCAGCAGTGTGAACGCGGGAGCGTCCCTGAGCCAGGGCAGCAGCCACCGTCTCCCGGGGCGCCAGGGCTGGGACGGGATGTGCCATGGGCGGCTGCAGGCTCCAGGCCAGCGATCAATTCTCCTCTGCCTCGGGCACATTTCATCCCCCATCTAATTTCTCTGAGAGCTGCGTGGTCGCTGCCAAGCTGCCCTCAGCCTCTGCGTCATTCCCCTCTGCCCTGCCAGCACGAGCAGGCAGGAGAGCTGGGGGGCTGCTCCTCAGCAGGTACCCGTGGTGATGCCACCCTGCCAGTGCCACTCTGGGTTTCAGAGGGTGCCCTGCTGCAGAGAGGGTTGGCTGGGTTGGTCCCAGTTGGGTTACTGGTGCTGGGAGGGGTTGTCCGTTCTGTGCTTCTCACCTTTGGAGCAACAGTCCAAGCCCTGGTTTCAGCCAGTGACTTGCTTAGGTCCTTGCTCCATCACTGCCTTTGTGGGCACAAATGTAACTCTGCCCTTGGGCCAGTCTGACACGGCCTTGACTCTTCCCCTATCCCTATTGCCATTCCAATATCCTTTCCCATCCCCATTCCTTTCTTCATCACCACCTCTATCCCCTCCTCGTCTGTATCCCTATTCCCATTCCTTTCCTCGTCCCCCTTCCCATTCCTATCTCCATCTCCATTTCCCTCCCCATCCCTATTCCCAGCTCCAACCCTCTTCCCATCCATTACCATCTCTTAGCTCACTCCTCCTTCCTCCCCTCTCCATCCCTTGAGCATCCTCGTTGCCATTTCCTCAGCCATGTCTTGACCCCAGCAGCCCCAGTTTCGTCTTAGCACAGTCCAGGTGTCTGCGTGGCCTCTGGTCTTCTAAGCTGTTTCCTCTAATGTCCTCCGGGACAGAAGAGCCAGGGACAGGGTCCCTGCTTGGGTCTCATATGTGTGGAATGCCACAGGTTTCTGGAAGGCCACCTGCCCCTCGTCCTGCTCCAGCCCTCTCCTGGCCTTCGTCAACTCCAAAAGTGGGGACAACCAAGGCGTCAAGTTCCTGCGGAAGTTCAAGCAGTTCCTCAACCCGGCCCAAGTCTTTGACCTCATGAATGGGGGCCCACACCTGGGGTAAGCAGTAAGCTTGGCGTCGGGCCGGCATCAGCATAGGCCCCATGCAAGATGATGATGCAGCCCCTCAGCCCCCTCTCTCCTGCCCTTGGCCAGGCTGCGGCTCTTCCAGAAGTTTTCCACATTCCGCATCTTGGTGTGTGGAGGAGACGGCAGCGTGGGCTGGGTCCTCTCCGAAATCGATGCCCTCGGCCTGCACAAGCAAGTGAGTGCGAGCGCGCCCGCGTGGTGTTGCCTAGGAAAGCCCAGGCCTCTCACGAGCACCAGCGCCCATGGGATAGGGTGTTGATGGGTCACCCCTCCCAGCATGCCCAGGGTGCATGGCGGGGCTGGGGTGCAAAGGACGGATGTGGAGCTAAGCTTCAGAGCTGGGGGTGCTGCAGGTGGTTGCTCCCACTGCCTGGCTGGGTGCCCCCAGCTTGCTCAGAGCAGTCGGGGTCTTCTGCAGTGCCAACTGGGGGTGCTACCCCTGGGGACCGGCAACGACCTGGCACGGGTCCTGGGCTGGGGCAGCCTGTGTGACGATGACACGCAGCTGCTGCAGATCCTGGAGAAGCTGGAAAGGGCCACCACAAAGATGCTGGACCGGTGAGTGTGTTGGGAGGCACGGGGGCTGGGGCAGGAGCTCACTGCTTGGCACTGTCACCTCCTGTGTCTCTTACCCTTGTCCTGTCACCCCTTACCCTTGTGGTCTCCCCACATGTCCCAGGCCTCTGGCCTCTGCCAGGGCGCCCGGGCTGGGCTGGGTGACAGTGAGTGTCTGTCTCTGCTCGGCAGCTGGAGCGTGCTGACCTATGAGGCGCCCAAACAGTCTCCCCCGGCTGTGAAGGACGAGGAGGAGGGGGACGCCAACATCCAGGTAGGCCACGCGGGTGGCAGGGGGCTATGAGGCGGGCAAGGCTGGCAGTGGGTTCCCTTATGTGCAAGTCCCCAGAGGGGCTGTGCTCAGGGTCCCTGGGACACGAGGCTGCGGAGGGGCTGCCAGCTGGCAGGGCTTAGTGAAATGAGCCTGGCAGGTCTCAGCACAACACGCGCAGAACCACCAGGATGCATTTTGCCACCTGCCAAGGGGTAGGCTAGCCAGGAGATGTGGAACTGGTTGGCAAAGTTGCAACTCAGGAGGTTACTTATGACTCTTCCGTGTATTCCTCCACCTTCCCCATGCCTCAGTTTCCCACTGGGTGTGTTGGAGCATCCCCTCTGCCTGGAGGGGACAGGCTGAGGATGGCTGCTGCTCAGCCCTGCTCCGGGGTGCCCTGGGCACGTCTCCACCGTCGATGGGGCTCTGCTCAGGTAGTCCAGCCCCAGCTGTGCCCCCTGTTCCCCCAGGCCCAGATCTCCCACTACGCCGATTCCGTTGCCTTCCACTTGGCCAAGATCCTGGAGTCCGACAAGCACTCAGTGGTGATCTCGTCTGCAAAGTAAGGGATGTGCTGGGGACAGGGGTGCGGGTGCCACCCCTGCCCAGGGTGCTGAGCCCTCCCAGGATCACATTAACGCCCTGCTGAGGATGCTTGTGCCAGGATAGTCCTGGTGCTGCCCCGCTGGTGCGAGGGAGGCTCATCCCGGGGGTCCCCCGGAGACAGTACCCATGCCCAGCCTGCACTGTGTCCCTGCCACCACCCCGGCCCTTTCCCTGGCAGGTTCCTGTGCGGCACTGTGAATGACTTTGTAGCCGAGGTTGGCCGGGCTTACAAGAGATCCACGGAGAACAAGCAGGAGGCTGAGCTGATGGCACGGAAGGTGAGCTGGAGGTGGAGCTGCACATGCTGGGGCTATGGAGAGCCCAACCTGTCCCAAGCTGGGTCCCCGCGCTCCTGATGCCCATGGTGCGTGGGGCACCCTGCAAGCACGCTGTGTGGGCCATGTGTGAGTACTGCACATCCCACAGTGCGCCATGCTCAATGAGAAGCTGGACTCGCTGGTGCGGGAGCTCAATGAGGAGGCCCAGGCCATCACGGTCCCTGAGGGACCGTCGCAAGCCCTGCTGGGCGACACCAAGGAGCACGACAAAGAGAGCGGCTTCCACCCCAGCCCCGTGCCCCGCATTTTCAAATCCAAGGAGCAGCTCATGCTGCGGGCGAACAGCCTCAAGAAGGCCCTGCGGCAGATCATCGAGCAGGCAGAGAAAGGTGAGGGTGTTGAGCCCTGCGCAGTGCTGGTGCTAAACCTGCCCTGGGTGCCTGCCCCTTCTCCCAGCACCAGTGTGGCAGGTGCCCAAGGGGGAAAATTGCTGCGGCACGTGGTGATGCTTGGGGTCTCCACCCAGCTGTGGACGAGCAGAACAAGCAGACCCAAGCCTACTGTGGCACAGTGGGCCCCACCAAGAAGGACAGCTTGGAGGAGTGCAACAAGGAGGCGGAGCGGCTCAGTAAGATGTGGTGGGGGCACTGAGAGGGTACGGGGCTGAGCCGTGGCATGCGGACGCTCAGGAGCTCAGGGAAGAGCGCACGTACTAACTGTCTCTTCTCCAGGCTCCCGGCGGGAGACTGTGACCTCCGCCACCTCCTCCATCCTCCTCGACAGGCCTGACACCTTCGGCACCTTGCAGTTCCCTGAAGATCCCAGCGCCCTGTGAGTCAGAGTCTGGGTCCCCCATGGGGCTCTCAAGACCCTGGCTGCCCACACATGCCCATCGTGCAGGAGGGAACACAAGCAGCAGCCCCACAGTTGGCTTTCGCTGCTGGCCCCCACTGCCCCTGAGAATAGCACTGCCTAGAGGCACCCTCTGGCTGGCACCGGAGGTGTCCCCCATGTTCAGCCCTCCCTTGCATTGCCTGAGTGCCAGACACCCCTGGGACATGTATGCCAGCGCGTGCTCCGCACTGGTAAACCCTCAGCCAGCATCTTTGCCAGGCTAAAGTTAGTGTAGCTGCTGAAGCTGATATAGATGCTGAAGTTTGGAGCGCTTGATCCCCTCCAGGCAGGTCCTAGCAGGGAGTCACAATATGGGGATCAAACTGGCCCTAGCTACAGCTGCTCGATCACTGGTGTCTTGGGTTGAGCTTTTGCATGTTTGGTCCTGGCAGCCTTTTCCTGGTCCATGCCAAGCCCCCATCCCTTGCTCGCACTGCAACTCTGGCTATTTTTATTCTGCTCCCGTTTCCCAGTTCCACCCCGGCAATCGCCTGTGCGTGGCTCTCTTCCCAACCTGCCTTCCCTGTCTGCTGCTTTCAGCCAATTCTCTGAGAAATGTGTCATGAATAACTACTTCGGCATCGGCCTGGATGCGAAGATTTCCTTGGAGTTCAACAACAAGCGGGATGAGCATCCCAAGAAATGCAGGTGGGCTGAGCCCTCAGGAATACCCTGTGCAGCTTGGTCTCCTCCCAGTTACCTGTCTCAGGGGTTCCTGAAGCAGGAGGGACTGTCTGGATAGCGGGAACCGGGGGGGTCAGAGCTGTTACGCTGATGCACGAGTACAATGCTCAATGAGTTTTGCTTGCTGAGCATGATCCTGCCTATCTTGAGGGAGGTCTTTAGCATGCTCCTGTGGCGGAGCACTGCAGCCTGCGTCTCCTCAGAGGTGCCAAGCAGCATCCGGTCCCAAAAGTGGGGAAACCGAAGCACAGAGCAGGAACTGGGAAACGGAGCCAGGTGTAAGCTCATGTGGGGACCAAGCCCTAGAGCTTGCCTTCGGGAGCCTGAGTGGTAGAGGCTGCTGGTCACTGGCTGCAAAGGGGATAGGGATCCTGCATGAGGCTGTTCTGGAGCTGCTGGCAGAGCAGGGTGGGCAGTGCGGGAGCCTCCAGGGTAGGGGTGCAGGGTGCTGCCCCGCTCACCCTGCGCCTTCTGCCCCTGCAGCAGCCGCACCAAGAACATGATGTGGTACGGGGTGCTGGGCACCAAGGAGCTCCTGCAGCGCACCTACAAGAACCTGGAGCAGCGGGTGCAGCTAGAGGTAGGAGAGCGAGGGCAGCTGTGCCCTCGTGAGCAGGACAACATGGAGGCTGCGCATACAAGGAGGCCGGTGTCCTCCTGCCTCGGCCTTCTCTTCCAGTGCGACGGGGTGCCCATCTCCTTGCCCAGCCTGCAGGGCATTGCTGTCCTCAACATCCCCAGCTACGCTGGGGGCATCAACTTCTGGGGAGGCACCAAGGAGGACAACGTGAGTGTGAGCGCTGTGGGGTGGAAAGGAGGGCCCGGGGAGCCCTTCCTGTGCTCCTGAAGATCCTGCGGTCCCCGGAGCAGGCAGTGGTCTGGGTTGTCCCTGCATTGGGCCCATGCTTGGGAGTGGTCAGGGAGGCATGGAGGGAGGGAGTGGGTTCCCAAGAAGCTTGGGTTGACCCCAGCCTGGGGTCTGAGTTGTGCTGACCCCTTGCAGAACTTTGGGGCCCCATCCTTTGACGACAAGAAGCTGGAGGTGGTGGCCGTCTTTGGCAGCATCCAGATGGCCGTGTCGCGTGTCATCAATCTCCAGCACCACCGCATAGCACAGGTAGGAGCCACTGGGGCTGAACAGGGACAAGGACACTTTGGGACCTGTGTGTGCCCACACTTACACAAGTGGGCAAGAACGAGACCCCATGTGGTGCCAGAGTGCTCCGGGACACCTCAGCCCCAATGTGTCTGAGGTCCTGGAGGTGGTGTGGGCTTCTGCTGGGCCCATGAAGGTCATAGGTGGTGGCAGGGGACTATTCAACCTCAGTCCGGATACTGAATGAAGCAGAAGCCTGCAGCGGGCAGTGCCAGCCTGGCGATGTCAGCTCCGGGCTGTCTGCCCCACAGTGCCGCATGGTGAAGATCACAATCCGGGGTGACGAGGGTGTCCCAGTGCAAGTAGATGGAGAAGCCTGGATCCAGCCACCGGGAATCATCAAGATCCAGCACAAGAACCGAGCCCAGATGCTGACAAGAGATCGGGTGAGCTTTGCCCTCCAGCCTGTTCATGGGCCATGTTCAGGTTGGGTCTGGAGCAGACGCCCACAGGACAGCCAGGAAAAGCCCCTTCTTCCTCGCCTTGGCCCCACTTGTCATGCAGAGGGTGGGCACCGTGTCCCTTCTGTACTGTCCTGCTCTGCCCCAGGGGCACCTCAGGGACAGGAGCGACATGCTGAGGGCTGGCATCCTGGTGAAGCCCAGCAATTCCAGGACAAGGGCTGGTCTAAGAGGCATCCTGAGGGCCTCTCTCTGCCCACAGGCCTTCGAAAGCACCCTCAAGTCCTGGGAGGACAAGCAGAAAGGCGAGAGCTACCGAGCGGCGGCGCGTCCCCGGCTCAGCTCCCAGCAGTCCATGGAGTACCTGACGGACGAGGAGACGGGCCTATTGCTGCAGGTCTCGCAGGTCGCTGAGACCCTCATTGCCAGGTGGGGCAGTGGGCACGGGGCAGTGACTTGGTTGTAGGCACTGAGAGCACAAGGGAAGGGTGCCCAGGCTGGGAGGAAGAGGGACACTTTGCTGCAGCACCACCTGCCTCAGTGTCCTACCACGTCCCAGGGCACTGTGGGTGGGTGAGCCGGGCTCCCCTGCCCCACTCGTGTGCCGGGGAAGAGGGGTGGGCACCTTCCTCCTCCTGGCAGCCCTGGGGTGTACGCCTAGCCCGGCTCTGCCTGTCCCACAGGATCCACGAGGCCGCCAAGGCGCACCGAGTCGTGGAGCAGGAGCTGGCGCACGCCGTCAACACCAGCTCGCTGGCGCTCAGCGAGGCACTGTCCAACAAGGCCGCTGGCAGCCCTGAGGTGAGCGGGGGGACAAGGGCCGCAGGGGCAGCCCTGGCGGCGCGCGGCCCCAGTGCTCAGGCCTCCCTCCCTGCCACTGTCTCCCAGTTCCTCAGCAGGAACGCGGCTGTGGAGGTGGTGCTGAGCATCAAGGCTCTCTACACAGAGACCAGGGCATTCCTGGAAGGGAAGGCGGTGAGTGTGGGGTCGGACGGCACCCCCAGCCCCCTGACGGAGGAGGGCACCGCGCCCTGGGCTGGCGCCCTGGCACGCGGCAGGGGGGCTGGGGACGGTGCCTGTGCCCCGCAGCTGGACTCGCCGCAGGAGGAGGAGGCGCTGAGCGGCCCCCTCAGCGCGCTCGGCCACGAGCTGCACAGGCTGCTTGACGTCCACTGGCTGGCACCCATCGCCCACTCTGCGGAGGAGGTGGGTGGCGCGTGGGGCCTCAACACGGGAGGCCACATTGGGTGGGCAGTGGAAGCCCAGTTGGCTCCTTCTTCCTCTCCACTGTGCTCCCATCCCTCCTTCCTTCTCTTAGGAAAACGTGGGCACGGCTAACAAAGGCAGCTTCAAGCTTCGCCTCAACATCTCCAAGCCCAGGAAAGAGAAAGACAAAGCGTCCAAGCAGAAATCCAACAGCAGCCTGCCAGGTAAAGGGGGTCTTGCTCCAGAGTGGAAGAAGGGAGCTTGAGGTGCCCCGGACCTCAATCCTGTATGAGAGGGTTGAGGCACTGAGTCCCTTGAGGTAGGCTCAGACTAGGGAGCCTGAGGACCCTGGAGCACTCCATGAGGATGAATGGTCAGTAAGATGTCCAGACCCCGCCAGCCAAAGAGTTAGCAGTAGCCCCTTACAGAACTGAATTCTTCCCCGCTCCCAGCAGCATAACTCCACCACCTCCGTCCTCGTGGGAAAGAGGTGGGTTCTGGTAAAGCTCAGCCCAGCCCTGCAGGTCAGGGCCTGTGCTGGGGGCTTCATGGTTGGGGAGGAATACAGCAGTAAAAATATGTCCACTTTGTAAGAAAACTATGGAGAAGAGCAACCTCATCTCCAGCCTGAGCTGCCTGGGACTTCAGGCCTGTCCAAAGCGGAGCTGGAAGATGCTGCCCGCTGCTGCCTGCCTGGCCTTGGCCTGTCACGTGTGGCTGCCTGCAGCAGGGCTCCCCCAACATCCGTGGTTTTCCTCCCTGCCAGCAGACAAGTGGAGCTCTGAAGAGGTGGCAGCCTGGCTGGAGACGCTTGGCTTGGGGGAGTACAGAGACATTTTTGTGCGTCATGACATCCAGGGCTCTGAGTTGATCCTGCTGGAGAGGAGAGACTTGAAGGTACAAGATCCCCTCATCCACCCCACTGGATTCTCAGCCTGAGTAGCACCAGTGCCCCAGCTCTCTCCTCTTCCTCCTTCAGCTGGGCTTAGGCAGAGGGTGACAGGGCCAGGCACATACTTACCCCACTTCAGATTGGGAAGTGTTGCAGGGCAACCCTGGCATGGCTTGCACCAGCTTGCATGCGAGCAGGGGCTGGAAGCAGGGAAGGGGGTGTTGCTTTGGGAGCCCTGGCTTGCAAAATGCTGCCTTGCCCCAGCATCCAAGCACAGAGAGATGTTTCCACAGGGGATGGGGGGAGAGCATGCAGAGATGCTTACAAGGGGGTAAAACCCCTTCTGTAGGGCTGGAGGTAAGCCCTGTCCTTGCACAGAACATGCTTGCAAGGGGGAGGAAGGGCCCGCAGACAGGTGCTTACAAACAGAACAAAGGGCTGCTGGTCACTACAGGGCTTGGCTACACTCCTGCCTGGAGAGCAAGGGCAGCAGCTGCTCTCTGTCCCTCCATTTCATGGCCAGCTGAGGAGAGCTGAGCCAAGGCCTCATGCTACAATAAAGTCAAGCTTCATTTCTCCTCCCTGCAGGACCTGGGGATCACCAAAGTGGGCCACATGAAGAGAATCCTCCAAGCCATTAAGGAGCTCAGCAGCATGCCCTAGACCAATGGCCCAGCATGGCAGCTGAGCCCATGCCCTGGGCCCCTGTCCCAGGACATCTAGCCCCTAGGGACTGGTGCCCAGGGGCTGGGTGCCAGAAGCAGGGAAGCCCAGATCCCCTGTGTGCCCCTGTGTGCAGAGCCCCCCTGCTTGCCTTGCTTTGTCTGTTCATCCCCCAGTGCCCCTGGAGCCGCTGCTTCTCCCACAGCCTGTGGGGCTGAAGACACTAAGGTGGAGATATGGTGCGGTAGGCGATACTGGCCCACACTTAGGTCACTACAGGAACCAGAGGGCCTGGGCCCCTGTGCATCAGTCCAAGCTGGGACCAAAGCAAAGATCCCTGTCCCCTACCTCTCAGATGTGGGTATTTAAGCTATGTAAATACTTGGAGAAAAGATATTTATTGATGGTGCTTGCATTGTGTCCTTGCTTCAGGGAAATGGAGTGGGGTGGGAAGGGGATGAAGACCTTGCCCTTTCCAGCCCTCAGCCCCAAGCTTTCTGCCCTCCCTCCTTCCTCCCTGCACCCCCCAAGGGGGACCAAGCCTGTACTCACTTTCTGCGCTGAGGGGCTGTGCTTCCCCTTGCCCTAAGAGGCTCAGTATAGCCTCTACCCTTGTGCCATATCCAGCACCGAAGCCTGGGGCGGTAAACCCTGTTCCAGCAGCCACTACCAGCCCAGAGCACATGTACAAAATATTTTATTGACAATTCTACTTTTTTTTTTCCCCCCTCCCACCCACCCCCTCACATGTAGTTAAAACAATTGTGTTTTCTATATACACAGTGTCCCTTGGCCAGAGAGCACCTAGCTATTTACAGCCTATGTACAGAGGCAGCGCTAGCTCTTCAGCATCTCCTCCAGCTTCAGCATGTCCAGGGGGGTGGTCTTTGCAACCTCAAAGAAGACCCTGAAAGGAGCCACAATGTCTTAGAGCTCAGCTTCAGTCCTGCCACCCTTGTGCCATCTGCCACAGTTGCCTGCACTCCTGGTGACACCCATGGCAGTCCCAGAAAGGAAGCAGGCCCAGGGCAGAGGCCCTGACACTCACCTGTGTGAGTACTTGGTGTGCACAGCCTTCAGCTTGTCGTGGGGTTGATATGTAAATAGGAAGTTCAACCTCTTCACTAGGGGATGCAAGTCCTGGGAGCAGTACCCACTGTAATACTCTAGTGTAGGGGTCTGCCAAGAGAGAGAGGGTGAGCAAGGGCTTCCCTTTTAAGGCACAACTATCACCTTCTCCCCTGGCCCGAGCTCCAGCCCCACAAAAATCTGAGGGCTTCTCCTGGGCTGGCCCCCTGTGGGCCAGCTGCAGCAGAGCCCAGTGCCAGCTGAACCAGGCCCACCCCATGCCATGGCACAGCTGTGCCCAGGGGCAGAGCTGCATGCACAGCCCCCAGGAGGGTGCCAGGGCACCACAAGCCATGTGGCACTGACCCAGCCTCCGAGATTCCTCATGGTGAGCGCCAGGAGCAGGCAGCTGGCAGCCAGCTTGGAGGGGCTCTCACGGGCGTAGTCGTACTCCTGCAGGGTCATCTCGCAGAGGAAGCGGGCCAGCGTCAGCGTCTCCATGTTGGCACGGGCACACTGCAGCCAGGCAGGCAAGGAAAGGCTCAGCACCCTGAGCAACAACCTCCTGGCCTTTGGGGGATCCAGAGCATGACACTGCCAGACCTCTGCACCAGCAGACAGAAGGGGGCACAGTATCTAACTGGTGGATGCCATGGGGCACAAGTATTCCCTACTAATAGGAGGGCAAAGGGTATTATGTGTGTGCAGGGTAAGCTCAGGGACAAAACACCCCATAGCCCCCAAACCAGCCCATTTTCCTGCTGGACCCACCTTGGCAAAGCGTCGCAGGAAGCGGTAGGGGATGGGGATGTTGATATCGAACTTGAGCGTGCGGAGGATGCTCATCTCCATGGCAATAAGCTCTTCCCGCTTGTAGGCATCGTCACAGATGTACAGGAAGTCATCCACGCACGGGGGGCACCGTTCCTGCCAGGGCACAACCTGCTCAGTACCCTCACAGGAACTCCTCCTGGCAACGCTCAGGAGATCCCGCCACTTGCAAAAGAGGTACAAAACCCTCAAGGCTTGCAAATACCACAAAGGGCTGCCCTGCTAGGTCCCAAAAGAACTACTGCAGTGTTTAGTGGGTCCCATGCAAAGAGGCACCATTAGTTCACACTCTCTGTACCTACCCAAACTCTTTCACTCCACAGCCAAGCTCACCACTCACCACCTCTAGCTCCTAATCCTGCTTGCACAGGATGAACCCAGGTGTCCTGATGGTCCCTTTAGTGCAGGGGGAAGACCCAGGTCACCTGTAGGCAGCATCCAGGCCACCTAGCCTGCATTCACAGCCCCAGGGAGAGGCTGCAAATTGTCACATAAGCCACACTGGCATCCCTCATTAGCACAATCTGGCACTTCAGCCATCATCTAACTCACAGCTGTGGAGGGTTTGGAGAAAAAAAAAAAAAAAAAAAAAAAAAAAAAAAAAAAAAAAAAAAAAAACACAGCCCCTTCTGCCCCTAGCACTTAGATGCAGCACATTGCAAAGAGTCACCTCGAATTTGGACGCAATGAGGATGGCTGTAGAGCCGATGAGCTGCAGCTTGTCCCTCATGCTCACCACCTCCACCAGGTAGTGGTCCACCAGCTTCACTGCCAAGTACAGCGTCTCATGGCTTAGCTCAAAGTTCTCCTGCAACGATGCAAGCAGTGGGAAATCACACAAGAGCCAGACTATCCCTCTACTCCAGCCTGACTGCTGAATGCCCCATAAGTGTCAGACTGGTGCCCACAGGGCCAGGTTGGGAGTAGTATCCTCGGAGATCATCCCCAACCTGGTGCGGTGGGGAAGTCGTCTCTGCCCTGGGAACACTCGCAGGAGCCTCCATCTAAGCAATGAGACTCCATATGCCAAATGCCCTGGGCCTTGCAGGGACAGGGGGCTGCAACCCTTCCCCATGTCCATGTACCTGCACTTCCACCATCCAGTCCACCAGGATGGCCCTCATGTCCCCACTGATGTCTGTCTGCTTCTCCATGTAGTTGGGGAGCACAAACTTCTCCTGTCAAGGCAGGGGTTATAAGAGAGTTGCTGGACACCCTTTAGCCCAAGATGAGGCAGAGCAGCAACAGCTCCACTGCTGCCAGGCGCTCAGAGCCTCTGGCTGCTCCCTGAGGGCGGGCAGCCTTGCCAGGGCTCAGCCCTGGCTGCCACTGCACCCTGTACCCACCTCTCTCTCCCGCATATAGTCAAAGATCTCCTTGGCGTACTCAGCACTGGCGTAGGGGTCACCCAACTGCTCCTGGTCTATGTCCTCCACAACCAGAGCCTGGAAGGATGTTCCCAGGCATCAGTGAGAGGCAACTGCATGCAGTCAGCTATGCCAGGGTGCCTGCAGGTCACCTCTTCAGGGCAAAGCAGCTGTACATATAACTGCCCTCCCTTGCCCTGCAGCTCCCATCCTGCTCTTTTCCCCACAAGAGACCTTCAAAGGAAGGTGCAGGGGGTTATTCCCCCAGGTCCTGTCACACTGGGCACACGCATGAGACTTAAAGCCTCCTGGTGCCCCAGTGCCACAAGCCTGGGTCACCAGCAAGTGCAGCATGAGAGCAGTAGCCAGGCCACATCCCAGGGTGCCTGCCCTCTCCTTGGGCAACTGCAGTACCTGCACAGGCTCAGGCTCCTCCGGCACAGGAACCTTCGTGGGCTCTGCAGGAGACTCTTTCGGCGGAGTTTTTCTTGAAGACCTGAACAGGACAAGAGCACAAGTCACGACTGGGAGTGAGTCCATTTCTCCCAGCTCTAAGGGCTCTTCCAGCCCCTTGTCACTTCAGTAAAGCTCTCAACAGCTTCTAAAATAGCCCCTGGACCCATGTATTCGCTGTCTCCTGCACGCAGCTCCTGGCCCTGCACATGCACCTGCAGCAGGCAATGCCATGAGCCCACAGAGCGGCACGCAGGACACCAGTCCAGTCCCTGCAGACCTTCCCAGACCCCACAGGGCTGGGCACCGAGCACTGACCCCACACCCTCCTCCACCATCCCTGCACCCCATCTCACCTGGCTACTCACTTTTTCTGGTTGATCTCATTGTTTTTGGCGACATCGAGGGCAGCGGGTGCCTTTTTGCGTGTCCCGGCTTTCGACGTCTCCTTTTTCCCCACCACCGCCTGGGTCACGGGAGCCTGCTGGAGCCGCGGGGAGGGGGCAGAAATTGGGGCATGCAGCAGGGTGCCTAGAGCCAGGCAAGGCGGCAAGCTCGTGCACAGGGGAGCAAGTCCAGCACGGGGCACATGGAGCACTCACGTTGGTGATGTCCCCGAAGGCCGACCTCTTCTTGGGCGCTCCTTGCGGCGACGACGGCGACCGCTTGGCCTGACAGCTCTCCTCCTGCACCGGGGAACGTGAGGGGCGGCCGGGGCAGCCACCCGGGGCACCCCGAGCCCCCGTCCCCGTCCTCACCTGCTCGGCTTTGCCATGCTCGGCGGCGGGGACGCCCTTGGCCGCCCGCGGCGCCTTGGGGCCCAGAGTCTTAGCGTTGCGCAGCACCGGCATCCTCACCCTCGCGCTGCCTCCGGCTCCGCTGCGGGACACGGCAGCGCTCAGCACCGCCGCCTCGATGCACCCCCGTGCGCAGCGACGAACCGAGGCGCAGCCCCAAAAGGACCGGGACCGGGACCGGGACCACTCACCTGCGCTGCTGCTGCGCCGCCGCCGTCCCGGCGCTTTTGAAAATAGCAGCGCCGCGGCGGCCGCCCGCACTGGCCGAGCGGTAGCCAATGAGCGCGCGCGCCGCGATGCGGTTGCCAAGTGCCGGGCGGAGCAGGGTTTAAAATTCGGCCCCGCTGACCAATGGGGAGAGGGCGACGGCGGGGGGCGGGGCTACGGTGGGGGGGCACCCGCCTCCTTGCCCCGCTCCCATTGGCCGCGCCGCGCTCGGGTTTAAAGGCGTCTTAAAGGGGCCGCGAGCGGCGGGAGCGCGTGGGCGCCGCGCACGTCTGGGAGGACGTGTGGCCCCCCCCCCACGCTGCACATCTGGCCGAGCCCGACCGGGCCCGCGTCTGTCCCGGCTTCCCCCACTGCACATGTGCCTCCCACCGCATTGCATGTCCGTGTCTGCACATCTGGACATACCCTCTTGCACACCTGTCTGTGCCCTCCCCTTCTGCTTTGTTACCCCCCTCAGCCCTGCCGTGGCTGCCTCCCCACGAGGAGCCCCCCCAGCCCTGCCCCAGACTCGTGTCCCCCTCCTTGGCGCCCTGCACAGCGCTGGCACTGCAGCTGAGCCCGGCCAACTTGTTCCACATGTTCTGGCCCAACGCAACCCTCTGGTGCCCAGCAGAACCGGCGGGCAGAGCTGCTGAACCGGCAGGTCTGCCAAGGCCCTCTGCAGCCAGCTTTGCATTGCCCCTCCTCAGCCCTCCGCTTTGGGGGGCAGCAGGGAAGCAGCTCGGGGGGCTGGGCAGGGGGGTCTCCATGGAATCCCGGTCTCACTTCCAGTGTGGGATGTGAGCCCAGTAGCTGCCTCCGGCACCCCGCAGTCATGCACTGCGCACCAGGTGCAGCGCCAGCGGCTCCCCAGGCCAGACCAGTTCTCCCAGCACATTGAATTCCCTCATCCTTCTTCCTCCTTCCAGAATGCATTCCCTTGGCTTCCTCACTTAGAGGATCCTGCAATAGCTGCAGGGCTTTTCCCGTGACTGTGACTTTGAAAGCGGCCTGGCAGGACCAAGGAGCTGGCCCATGCTGCCCTCGGCTCTCATTTAACCCCCGAGTCACAGGGTGCTGGGATAAGCACCAGGAGCCCAGGTCTTCCTGCCTCCAACGCCTCAATTCCTGTTGCGAGATCTGGCTTGACCTCAGCCTTCCTGTTGGTACCTCAGATCCCTCTAGGGACATGCGTCTCCGAGCCCCTCTGCATGTCACGCTCCATCCCTCGGCCCCTGCTGCTGTGGTGTTTATTGGCACAGGAGCCTCTGCACGGCAGCTGCCAGGCTCCCTGGTTTCCAGTGCACAGCTTTCCAAGCCACAGCACTCGCTGCCACCGTGGCAGTTCAAGCTGAAATCTCCATCAGCCTTCTCTGGGAAGGAAAATTGAAGCCTGTTCCCTTTTATTTCATGTGACTTCCATGTAAACACAATCTGGATCAGGCCTGCTGTGCTTGTCTGGGTGACGTTTCCGCAGCTGAGGAGTGCAGGAACGTGCTGTCCCCACGAGGCGAGAGGGAGCAGGACTCTGGCAGAGCAGAGCAGGACCCAGCTCTGAGCTGCGTCCCAAACCCACGTGCCCCCGAACCTTGCTGTAGGCAGAGCTGCATGTTCGGATTTTGATTCAGCTGTGGGGCAGAAGATCAAACCTGCGTGGGCAGCTCTTGAGATGGGAGTTTCCTTTTCTGTTCTCCAGCAGGTTGGGGATGTGTCGAGACTGCAGGATATGCCAGGCGCCAACTGAGCAGCAAAAGCCAGGTCAAATCTGAACGCGTGATCACACGCAGAAGGGCAGAGGAGGACACCAGCCTCCGGGCCCCAGCACCAACCTCTCCTGGGTCCAAGCCGGGTCAAGATGAAGCTTTTTAGGGGTGTTTGCAGAGAGAACTGACTGCAGCAGGTGACCACCGTGGCACCTATGTTGCAGCAGAACCATAACCAGGAGCAGGAACCCCAGGAGCAGCTGGAGCACATGGCGCAGAGGTAAGATGGTTCTGCAGCCCCTCACCTCCATGTACGCAACCCCAGGGCATCATCAGCACTGAAGTGCTGCAAGGGGAGCAGAGACACCCTGGCAGGGCTGTGCATCCTCCAGTCCATCCCCCTGACTTCTGCCAGCTGGACATGTGTCTGCACACCGGGCAGCTCGGGGATGCGAAGGCCCGCGGAGGAACGGACTCTGTGGCCATGGAGCAGTCACCCATACCTCCCAGGTCAGAGTGGTGTGTAAAACACGGCCACCGACCCGCTCTGCACAGCAGGACCTGAAAAACCACCCATGGCACCCAAGGAGGCTTCCAAAAGCCTCCCTGCGCACTGCTTCCCCTGGAGCAAACCCACGCGCCCAAGCTCATCACACACTGCTTGCGCTGGGAGATACAAGCGAACGCCCTCGCACTGCCGTGCTACGCAGTCCCCGTGCTCGGCAAGTGGTTCCTGATCAGCACAACCCCCCTTTGATAAGAGGGCTGGAAAGCAAATGGCCTCCCTTGCATTTGTGAAACCTTCTGGGCTTCGAAGTTTAAATCAAGCAAATGCACTGTGACAGTCCCACGTCCGAGTGCCACGGTTGCCCTGCTCAGAATATTTCCTCAGCCACAGGTGACCAGGGCTGTTTCCTTATAGCACAGCAATAAAAATGCTCAATTGGGCCCTGTAAGCTGCTCCTTGCCCTCAGGTGCTGGCAAGGTTCATGCCCAACACACAAGCTGACCCTTGCCTCTGTCCCTGAGCTGGATGTGAGCAGAGTGGCCCTGGCAAAGGCAAGGGACACTCTGCTATGGAGGCATCTAGGCAATGCTGGGAGATCTGTGGGTGCTGCAGCTCCCAGTTTCCAGGAGCACTAACCCTGCTGATGGGCAGGATCAGTCCTTGCTAAGGGGAAGGGTAATTTGGGACACATGTGCTGAGGCACCTCGGTGGCTCTTGCAAGGTCTGTCTGGCAGAAAAGGTATTTGCATCCAGAATGGCTTTGCTTTCTCGGGTGGTAGCACAGCCAAAGGGTGCTCCTAGGCTAGCAAGGCTTCAAAGGTGGCTCCAACGCACTCCGAGTGCCTTGAATCCCCGAGCGGAGCCAGGGCTGCTGTGACTGCAGCCTGCAGAGCGGGTGGCGCAGCAAGGCAGAGACATGGGGACATGTTCCCTGGGGGGGCCGGGCTGCCAGCTCGCCTCTCAGCTCATTCCTTCCTCTTGCTCTGCCTCGCTGGAGCTCTCGGGTCCTACTTTAACCTCCCCTTTTGCTGCCTTCTCATTTCTGCCTCGTTGGCTCCCTCCTCTGGCAGTTCGGCCAAATGCATTTCCACTTGCGACACCCTGCAAAACGCTCTGCTGGGCTGCGCCTTGAGAAGCTTAAAAGCTTAAAATGCTGCGGGCTAAAATCCCGCTGCTGCAGCTTCCTCTGGAGCTCACAGGCGTGAAGCTCCTGCTGCCAGAGATGGAGTGCGCAGGGAGAGCACCTTCCATCTCACGCTGTGTGTAACCTCCTGGGCTGGCACTTTCAGGTGATGGGGCCAAATGTACCCTCATACACAACTGGGAGGAGTGGCTGGTACACCAGAGGGCTGTGCGGCTCGTCAGAGGGACCTCGACAGACTGGAGAAACTGGCATGCAGGAACCTCATGAGGTTCTGCAAAGGAAAGTGCTAACTCCTGCCCTCCCAGAGAAATAGCCCCAGGCGCTAGCGCGGGGCCAACCAGCTCAAGAGCAGCTTTGCAGAGAGGGCCGGGGAGCACCCAGCAAGTTGAGAAGTACCCAGAGTCTCTCTGTGAAGTCTCTCCATTCTTGGAGATACTCAAAATCCATCTGGACATGGTCCTGGGCAACCTGCTCTAGGTGACCCTGCTTGAGCAGGAGGTTGGATTAGATGATCTCCAGAGGTCCCTTCCAGCCTCATCCATCCTGTGGTTCGTTTATTCCTGCAGCCCCTTACTGTGCCACTACAAGCCTTGTGCTGCTTTGCAAAGCGGGACAAAGCCCTCAGACCCAGACGAACTGTCTGGTACCTTGAGGCCCTGTCCAAGGCTACTTAGAAACCCTTCCACAAGGCGTGTGGGGACATGCATTCCAGGACTGTTTACAGCACAGAGTGCCTTGGGCTTGAGAGAAAGAAGAGCAGGGAGTTGTCATTCATGGGATCTTTAGGAACTGCCTTTCCCTACCTCTGCTCCCATGCTAAAACAGGCCAGACTTGTTGCTCCCAAGGCCCAGAGCCAGAAACAAAAGCGTTAGGAAAGGAGCTGATCTGTGCAGAAAAGGTAAGGATTGCTGTTTAATTTCCTTCCATTTTCACCTCTATTGACAGAAGTCAGGGAGGTATTTGGTGGCTAAAGATAAATAAAGACTGCTGGCAAGCTCCCATAGGACACAGAGGCACCACTGCAAGACAGGACTGCAACCCACCATCTGTGCATCCAGTAACCCCTTTCTGGAAGCAGATTGGGAACCCAATCTTCTAATACCAGGATGAAGCCCCTTGGGGCTAGTCCTGGCTCAAGCTTCTGTGCTGAAGGCAGAGCCTGGTGGAGAGCAGGGTCTCCAGGCCTCGCTGAACCCTCAGAATAGCTCCTACCAACACGCACAGCCTTGGCCTTGCATGTGGCAAGGGGTCACTGTGGTGTTTGCAATGCAGTGCAGGCGGTTTTCTTGCAGCGTGGGCTGCCCTCATGGGCTTTCGCCTGGGGCCCAGCAAGTGGGGCTCAAACTCAATGGCTTCATTTTGTGACTCAGAGCTTTGCATTTATTTGCTGGAAAAGGCCCCAGCAAGTTAGCCCGTTACCTGGAAACCGGAGCTCTCCAGCCAGCCTGGAATAAAAGCAGCGAGAAGGAAATCACAGAAGGACGCAAAGTGAAAGGATTTCCATTTCTAAGTGTTCACAGGATTTGAGCAAATGCCTCCTGAGAGCTGCAATGCTAAGAGGACGTTTCCCTCACCTCCGTGCTGCCACAGCTCCCAGCAGTGCAGCACTCCCCAGGGACCAGAGCCAAGAGAAATGGTAGCAACGATGCTCGTGCCAGGCACCTGCTGCCCCTGTGCTGGCATGTGACTGTACTGAGCTGCACCTGTAGCCCCTTGCAACTCCTACCAAGACCATCTTTTCAAGGTCAGTGCTCGTCCTCTGCATGTCTTTGCAATTTGAGGACCCTAAGTTGTCATCTCCAGCTATCAGTCCAAGCCACGGTGCTGTGGGTGGGAACCAGCACGTGGGAAGCAGCAGGAGGAAATAGATCCTGACAAGCACCAGGGTTTGCCAGGAGCTGCTGGATGGAGAAGGGTTAAGTGCTGCAAGCCAGCAGGCCTGAGCAAGCAGAGAGCATGGCAAGAACCGGTCGGTTAAATTAGGGTTAGAGATGCGCTTGCAGGCAAGGAGCTGGCAGCCCCACAAGCCATCCTGTGGCTTCTTATTACCCCGTGAGCACATCTTCCCACGGAGGGGTCTGGTCCAAGGTTTCCATGCCTCTCCTGGAAGAGCCTTCTCAGGAGAGCCCTCTCAGTGGTGGGGCTGCCCCAGGGCTGCCGAGTGTCTGCCATGGTCTAGGACTTCCCATGAGCCCATCCCAGGGGTGCCAGCTCCAAGGAGCCCAACGCAGGCGTCCCACAGTGAAGGGCTGAGGAGCATTTCCTCGCAGAGTGTCTGGTTCTGCGTTGCCCCCTCCCTCCCGCTCCCTCCTGTGACTCCTTGCTCTGCAGCCTTCTTCTTCCAGCTCTCATTTGGTGGCTGATTTGATCTTGTGGATGGCGTATGGGCTGGACTCCTTGGGCATCCAGATCTCCTCCCCGTGGTGGTCTCCATGCTCTGCTGCCCCCTCCATTGCTGCCGTCAGCTCGGGGCTGAAGATGTTGTCTGTTGCCCGGTAGGTGCGGGTGAGGCGGCGGAAGGAGGAGTCTGAGGAGCTGTCATCGGGCAGGTCTTCATCCTGTTCATCCTGCAGCTTGGTCTTGCTCAGCTCTGAGCTTCTTCCCAGCGCGGGGTCTTTGAAAGCCTCCCGCATGTCCTGCAGGAACGCCATCTTGGGGCTGATGATGCAGAGCAGGAGCATGAGGCCTCCTGAGACACCGCAAAGAAAATAGAGGCCAGCTGTCTCGGGGATGCCTGTGGGGAGAAGGGCAAACAGAGACATGAGGGTATAAGCCTCTGGAGCCTGCAGTACCCCAGCAACTCACTCCATCACATGTGCAGAAGGAAGAGGAAGGGAGGTAGACCATAGAGAGGAGGAAACCCAAGCTGCAGGGCTGGGGCTAAGAAGGACCTGTGACTGTGGGAGCATCGCCAAGAGCCCCTTCAGGAGAGCTCCAATGGGAGAGGAGGTCCCAGGGCAGCACGAGGGGCAGGACCGCAGTAGCACCAAGGCCTGAGCAGCAGAAGGGAGGCACTGGGGCACTGTGCAGTGTCACAAGTCATTCAATCTTTGAACCTCTGTCACGTTGCTCCATCTCTCACTGCCTCCCTGATGTGGCCATATCAAAGCCACGTGGGCATTCAGTGCTCTGCTCCCACACGTGCCAACTGACCAGGGCCCATCCAGGACAGGATGGCTGGCACAGTCCTTCTGGAAGTGGATCTGATTCCTGGATTTGGGATCTGACTTGCAAGCCCACAGTGCTGAGCCCTGGATTGAGCAGGGACTTGAGCCACCCTCTCAAGTCTCTCAGAGCTTCTTGCCCCTCCAGGTCCATCCCACTCCTCAGGGTGCTGTGTGAAAGCCGGGGCACATACCCCAAATGTAGGCAAAAGCCTCCAGAGAGCTAGTAAAAATCATCAGGTCTTCCCGGAGCCTGGAGAACCTGGGCCCTTTGTACCAGCCACCTGCAGCGAACAAGGGGACATGGTCTTAGGGACTGAGACACAAGGCGCTCCCCCATGACCCTTCCCCTCTGCATGGCTCGCTGCCTCATTCCCAGGGCATCCCTCCTTCCCAGGTAAGCTCTTCTCTGCCTAAGGAAATGCTCCTCTGCAG
The DNA here is from genome assembly GCA_034781795.1 of Crypturellus tataupa. Taxonomy (NCBI): domain Eukaryota; kingdom Metazoa; phylum Chordata; class Aves; order Tinamiformes; family Tinamidae; genus Crypturellus; species Crypturellus tataupa. Next base: position 3,148,247 of record JAWLRI010000229.1, read on the forward strand.
GACCCTCTCCCCTCCTCCCCATGCAGATCCCATCTTTCCCTCTCCTCCTGGGCCCCTTTTGCTCTGCCAAGGAACTAAGTGGTCTCTGCACGGGTTGCGGGCAGGTTTTGCCATGCTGCAGGAAGGCAGCTCCAAGGCCAGTGTCAGCTCAGCTCACACTAGCCCAAAGCGCCCGTGCTGCCCTGCAGTATGTGCAGATGCTCCCTCATCCCCAGACTTAGTGCAGGCAGGGTGGCTTTCCCTTGGGCAAGAGTCAGGTAGGATTTGCAACCCCCCATGAGGGAGAGGGTGCCAAGCCCTGGGGGCAAGCGTGGCTTGGGCATGGGAGCAGTGCCGGACTGAGAGCACCCATGGAGCAGGGTGAAAGACGCAGAGGCTGAACAAGCCGCTCCAGGATCAGTGCTGCACCCAGATGGCTCAGTGGGCCCTAGCTTGGAGCAGGCCCCAGCTCCACAGACAGGACACGGAGGTGTTCACCTGGGCAAGGGTGCAAGCAGCACCATGTACCCGGGGACACGAGAAGCCCCTGGTACTTACCGTGTGTGTAGTCTGAGAGCAGAAAGGGATCTGAGGTGTCAGGGCCCACCTCCTCCAGCAGCTGCCTGGGCACTGCAATGAGAGCGACCACAGTTTCGAGAGACTCCGTGGTGATTGCAGGTAGCCATGGCAGCCCAAGGACATGGAGGGCCTCCCCAAAGGGCACCCCAAATGTCCCCTGCCCGTGTGTCCCCGGGGAGCCCAGCTCTGTACAGCAGGGCCACTGAGTGAGTTCCTTGCCTCCCCAGCCCCACAGACAGCTCCGGAGCCCCTTGCCGGGACCTCACCGCATGTGTAGGAGACCCGCAGCTGCTTCTTCATGCCGGGGAAGCACGGGTCCCCAAAGGTGGCTCTGTCCGCTGTCACCGTGCAGTTCTCCTTCCGGTGACACTTCTTGGAAACCCTCCGCAAGGCGTCAGGAGCCAAACACTCTGGAGACACACAGGGTGGTGGGAGGCAGCTGTGCCATCACCAGGCGACACACAGCACGGCTTGGCGGTCCCCATGGATGGGGCAGTCCTGTGCGCCAGGCACGAGCCGGGGGGTGCAAAGGATTTGGCTGCCACCAGCACATCCTGCTGCCCAGGTTTCAGAGAGATGCAGGAACATCTCACCGACAATGTGTCCCAAATGCTGTCAGCAAAGGCACAAAGGCTGCGCGTGAGTTCAGGCATCCACGGCCTCTTACGCTTTGAACTCTGAGTAGGCCCCATGTGTGCGCATATGACAAGCCCTGCTCTTAGGGCTTGGCCTTAGCAGATGGCATAGCATCCCTATTACCCTGCATAGTGTGACTACATACATACAGTGTGACTCTGTGCATGGGTTCTGGCCACATTCCTGGCTCGCCACATCCCAACATACCTATATGAGGTCCCTCGGAGTTTGGGGCATCGCACTCCGGCTTGCCCCGCAGGAAGCGTCCGTAACTTGCAGAGTAAATGGCCAAGACGGCTTTAGGGCGGCACTGCAGCCTCAGCTTGTCATTCTCACACACAGTCTTGATGCGGTGGTTAGCTGGGAAGCAACAAGATGGTCCCAATGTGGCTTAAATCATCCTGAGCCCCTGTCCTTCCTTAGTTCAGCCCCTAGCCCAGAGGTTAGACCATCACTGGACCAGGACTGCTGGGTATAGCAATAGCTTCACTTTCCCCCTTTCTGCTCAACAGAGGAGCTGAGGACAGAATCATCTGCCTCATCGGTCTGGAAAAGCACTCCCGCCACTGCTCCAACCCCATCCACCTCACCTGGCCGGCACTTGTAAGAAGCAACAAGGTACTTGTGTGTCCCTGGACAGGGATCTGGCCCAAAGACTTGGCTGTGAACTGAGAACTGGCACCATCGCTGGTCCTGGCACTCATCCAGCAGTTTCTGGTGAAGCAAACGAGACAGACATGAAGAGGCACGTAGAGTCTTGAAGCTGTTCTCACCTTCTGCCCCATGGTGGCATCACCAGGCCAGGAATGGCCTCTCACCCCCACGTAGGTGCCCAGGGCTGCTCACTGCCCTGTGGTTGCTCGCTGTGCAGGTACTCCGGGTTTGGGAGCAGCCTGGGTGGGTTCCCTGTGCCCATGTGACACGTTTGCCAGCCCAGACCTGGGCCACGCGCTGGCACAGCACCTTGTAGCCCCTGTGCAGGCAGTCACACTGACACCGCTCTGCACAGCACCCACACGGCCATGCACGGCCTCTCCTGCAGCTCCCTGCCGTGCTTGTGCAGGCACCTGTGCTGACGCGGCTCCTTGCAACACCCCTGCGGGCTCACACACCAGCAAGGCCCCATAAAATGCTTGCACCAGGCCACAAGATGGGGAAGAGGGTTCACCCTGCACCCTGTCCCTGCCTGAGCAGCTCTGGCAGGTGAAGGTGGCTGGTGGTGTCATGAGGTGCCTGTCTGCAGGCAGCCCAGCTGGCCCAAGGCTGCCCTGTGTCTCAGGCCCTGAAGGCACCACTGCTGAACCAGCCTAGCACGCAAGGGGAGCCCGTGATTTCGGCAGGGCTGTGCTGGAAGTGCTGCCACAGGCTGAGAGGCACCATGCGTGGGCTCTCCTTATCCAAGTATCTCCAAGAAATCACTCTCCGACTTGTGTCCCAAGGGTCCCCACACCTGAGATAGTCCCCAGGCCCTATGGCTTTCTTCTCTCTGCTTTTCCTGTCCCATCCCCTTCCCCTCTACCACACATAAAACATAGATTTGGACTGAAGTGGGTGGATGAAACTCTTCTTGGTCTTTAAGGGCAGACAGACAGCAGAAGTGAAATTTGAGGAGGAAATGCCATTAATCTCAGTCCCCCAAATCTTCCTTAAGCTGAGTCTCAAGGGCATCTTTGATCCCTGCTCTCCAGGCTTCCTCCTTCTCTAGAAGATCTGCTCCTGGGCATCCCTCCCCACATCTGTTTGTTTGCGTTCACCTCCATGGTGTGAAGGGAGGCTAGTTTGCACCCCGTGTTTTGCCCAGCGTGTGACTTCCCTGCTGTCTCTCCTGCCCATCAAGCTGCTGTTAGGGGCAGGACACTTAGTACTGCCATAATGAACCTCTCTTCAGTGGGCTGAGAGCAACCGTGCACAATTGCTGCAGATCAGGGCTCACACTTTTGTTTTACAGCAGTGGGCTGATCCTTCAGATTTGGGATGTATGTCCAAGGACAGAGCCCTTCCTCTCTGGCAGGGAACAAGCTGACCAGCTGTGCTTTGCACTAGGGGCAAAGACAGGAGGGTGTATGGGGACCAGCTGCGGTTGAGATGCAACAGAGAGCAGCAAAGCCAGACTGATGGTGCCACACTGGTGGGATCCCTGGGACCTTGGTCCTCGTCTGCCCATCTCCCTGAAAAGCTGAGCCATTAAGCTTGAACCACGGTGGGAGGGAAGAGGCTGGAGCGAGAGGGTAAGTGCAGGTGCCTTGTTGCACCTGTTAGGTCTTGCTTCTCAGAGAAGCAGCAATTCCTCTGTGCTCCCTTGCAACATGAAGTCCAAGCCTTTCCATTCAGTTGCTGGTGGAGCAAGGCTCTGTCTGGGTTTGCGCTGGGCAAGAGTGGAAGAGAAACACTCTGGGCATCAGCCCTCGCACCAGCCACAAGGCAGCAATTGCCACCAACGTAGTGGCTACAGCAATTTGATTTGGCGGTGCTGTGGGTGAGAAGCATTTGCATGGACCTTGCCATGTTTCCACTGGTAGTCATCACAGACGGGGAGGATTCCTATACTATACAGTCCGCACAGATGCTGACCATTCATCACCTTTTTCGGTTGTGATTGTGTGAGCCTGTTTTTAGCTTCCAGATTCTGACCACATCCTCCAGCCCATCACACCACATCAAGGCACTTCACACACAAGCTTGGAGCACCCTGGACCAAGATGTTTGCAGTGTGGTTTGCTTGGGGGTTTGCTCTAGGGTGGGGTTTGTGCCATGCTAACAGAGAAGTTCTGGCTCTTGCCAAGTTCCTGGGGATATGTGAGAGGAGATCTGTGGATGGAGCAGGATGAGGCAGAAAGACCATATGAACTAATAGAGCGAGGAATTGGTCTTTCTGAGCCCTCTTCTCCAGCTTCATGCTCTTCTCTCACCACTGTATACATCTTGTTTAACTCTAGTAGCCCCAGCCCTAGCAAAAGGCTATAACAGGAATAGAAAAACAGCACAGGCATCTCAGCCACAAGCCCCTTGCCCTGTCTCGCAGGGCCCTGCCTGCCCAGCCTGGTGTCTCTCCCTGGCTTCCAGCCAGGCTCCCAGCTGCCATGAGTTCATCCAGAGCCCTGTGACCAGCCGGGAAAAGCGGGCAGGCTTAAAGGTGCAGTGCTCTGTGTTGCAGCTGGGCTTGATTTCTTCTCCTGCTTGAGGGCAGGACTGTGCCTGGACCCACTTCTGGTTCCTTTGGGATGAGCCAGAACCAACTGACTTCAGTGACCTGACTTCAGGGACTAGCACGGCTCAGGCTGGTCTTTGCCCTTCCTGGTGGTTCCTGATGCCCAGCTCTCAAAGGTGGGTAGGACACAGGACCCTGCCCCCTAGCACATGAGGCTTGCACCAAGGCCAAGGCCGGCCTGCAGGCTCTGTGCTAGCCATGCTGGATGCACTAGCAGGACAGGCACCGTGTCCTGACTAGCCATGCTCTGAGCCCAGACCCACTTTCCAAGCCAGGGACGCCAGCTTCTACACCCCTCCTTGCTCTGAGTTGAATCCCAGCTGCCAGGTGGTTCTCAGAGTCCACTTTGTCCCTTATCATTTCTCAGAAATACAGCTCAGGATGCAGCAGTGTCTCTTCCACTACAGAATCCCAGAAGCTTTCTAGAAAAAAAAAGGTCATTACTGCAAATCTCAGGAATTAATCCTGGCACAGATCGGACCAGTGGTCATAGGAGGGAGCAGAGGTAGTGACATCTGCAGTTACGTGGCCCAAAGGAGTAGCCCCGTAACCCATGGAGAGGTGCAGTACCATCTGTGAGGCTGCCCATCCTGGAAGGTTGTCCTTACCTGCCGGGCCGTGGTGGACATGCATTCGGTGCTCTCCTCAGAGGCGTTGCCAGGGTTGGGGCAGAGGTGCGGGCTGGGCACACGGCGCCCATAGAAGGCGCCAAGGATGCTCACGGTGGTCCTGTGAGGGCACATGATGATCAGCTGTTCCCCATCACAGGTATGGAGCGTGTGGTTCTTCAGCACCTTGCGCAGGTAGCCTGGCAGGGAAGAACATAGAGAATGATGGACAGAGTCAGGAAGGATGTACCCAAGGCCTTGGAGATGGCAGTGCCTAAGTTTCCATGCGCTGATGGCAAAGGGGGATGTCCTGGGCAGAGGCATCTTGCAGCAAGGTCTATATGCAGTGTTACTGCCACACATCTGGAAAGCAACATAGAACAGCTGAGCTGAAAAGCTAACAAGCTGGAGACAGGAATACAGGCCAGAAAAGCACCTGTGAGAGAATCACATGTGGGCTTATAAAAGGTTTTAAGAAAGTCATAATCTTGTAGAGGAGAGAGCAGGCATGGGCCAGGAACTGCCAATGTCCAGTTTATTCTACAGTACCCAAGGCTCTTTGCCGCACAATGCTGAGCCATGAGCTGCAGAGGAGGAAGGCTCCAGCAGCTGCTTCTGGAACTGTCCCCCTGGGACAAGGATGGGAAGCCTAGGAAGCAGCAGGATGAGAAGAGCAGGGGCTGGTAATCCTGCTATCCTGAGATCAGCAGCAGCTGCTGCGGCAGAGCTCAGGGACAGCTAATGGAGTTCAAAGCCAGTAAGGACTACCCAGAAGGAGAATTTGCCGTGGGCACAGCAAGTGGCTGGGTTGATGTGACTCAACAGATTACCAAGCAACAGCTGAGCCCACATAAACCCAGCTCCCAGATTTCTTTGACTGAGAAACCCCGGTGTGGTGGTGTAAGCCAGTCCTACCCATGTCACCAGGGTGGGGTGAGGTCATGCATGGCCTAACACCATGGCTCAGGAGCTTGCAGATGACTGACCACATGGAGCCTTCTGGTCTAAACCTTAGCTCATGCCTTTAACTCATTCCCGCACCAAGTCCTCAGCCAGATGTACAATAACCAACCTTGTTCTGAAAACTGCCAAGGATGCTCTGAGTATACTGTGTTTGCTGGAAGAGGCTGAGGAATCATGAACAGCTAACATAAGAGGAAGCACAGGGCTATAAAGTGTAAGGGGATGCTGTACTTTGAGGTGAGGAGAGGCAGGCAGGATGCCAGCTAGGTCCCTGCCATGACATGTGAGCATTAGCCCACAAGCTCTGCCGCAGCAGTAGGCACTTGAGAAACAAATCCCAACAAATCAAGGTGGTGGCAACACTAAGCACAGTTTATCCATATCCCCCAGTCTCTGAATAGTGAGAGATGCAGGAGAGAGCTTGGAAAGCAAAGCGGGGTCTATGAGGGAAGGATGACTTCAATCTCAGCTGTCCCCAGGGCTGCTGCTCATGAGCACTTCAGCGGCGCCGGAGCACTGCACTGCTCCCCGTGTCCGCCTGGACGCGCCAGTGCCAGGCTCAGCCACACAAAGGCCCCTTTTCACCTTCCTGCAGCACCAGTGTGGACATGATCCCTTCCGCACTGGGAATCGGGGTTACTCTCCAGAGCCGCTGCTGTCCCTGGCAGACAGTCAGGATGGGCAGCTGGGAGCTGCTGCTGCCCAAGGGTTAATTTTCCTGTGGGCACAGGCAGCTGTTGGCATTTTTCTATCCTTTTCTCTTTGTGTTTTTCAAGTAAGAGCCACCTGTCATGGGAGGCTTCACTTGGGCCATGGTGCCTACAGAGACGGAGGAATGGAAAGGGGAGACAACCTTTCTCGGACGCTTTTCTCTCTCTGCTATGTCCTAACTCCCATTCCTGCAGCAGGAGAACCAAGGCTTGCTCTGCAGAGCCCTCCTCCTCCTCTGGATAGCTTTGAGAAGATCAAGCTACCACCCAGGGATCAGCTCCCAGACGAACCCAGAGCAGGGAGAAAGCCTCAAGCTTTGCAGCAACCCCAGGGCTCCAGCAAGGTGCTCCCAGGGAAATTGCCCCTGGATCACTGTCACAGGGAAACACCTAGAGCCACTCTCTGAATCTCTCATGAAGACTCAAAGACTCAAGACACAGATGCCTCGTGTGCATGCTCAAGTGCAAACCCTATGCTGATCTCCCCAGGCGCCAGGGATAGGAGTTCTCTACTGGCCTCACAGTTTTAACTTGATTTTCATTGGCAGGTTTGGACAAGATGTCCCGCTTGCTGCTTTGCAGAAGACATCCTGTACCACACTTTGCAGGACCAGCAGTTTTTATTTTAAATCAGAGAGCCCCTGCAGGAGAGTGCACTGCCCCACGTCCCTCTAGCAGTGCCGTGGCCGGGCTGGCATGCTTGCACAGCCCTCTGTTTCAGGGGAACAACAACGAGGGGCCTCTGGTGACTCAGTCCCCGTCCATGGCTATGAAGTTAACTCAGCCCAGATGAAATCATATCCTCTCCCGCTGCAGCCCTCCCTGCAAAGCATTTTGCCGTGCTCCCGTGCGAGGCGGTGCGCGGGGGAAGGTGAATGTGGCAGCTTTGACCGCGGCCCAAAATACCCTCTGCACATCCGCTTTCGGTCTCCACCCAGACGAGCGGTTCCTCTCAAACTGTTTGTTGGCCAGTGGCTGCTGGGCTACCCTGCTGTTGGGCTTGGGCTAGCCTTTGGGAAGGGCTAACACATGTACAGGAGAGCGTGGCCTGGGCTGCCTTGCAGCCCCTTGGTCCCCATCGCACCCCAGCTCTCCCGTGGAGCTCCCCTGGTGCCAGTGTGGTGTCCGGAGAGCCCGCCCGGCACGCACAATTCAGGGAAGCCGTGCTGCCATCCCCACCCTCTCCGGCCACATCGCCCAGCTGCCGTGTCCCCAGCTCCCCCCGTCACCAGCCCCACTCACCAGAAAACTCAGGGGCTGCTGTGACCCCAGCAGGAAGGCACAGGAGGGCCAGGGCTGCCGCCAGCCCCACGAGCCGGAGCCCCATGCCTTAGCTGCTCGCGTCTGTGCTGGCTCCTGCTGGAGAGGATTTGCTGGTCCCTCGCGTCAGCTGGCTCTGGGGCCAGGGCTGGCACTGTGTGCTGACAAAGACTCACTTCTTTGCCTCGCCAAGGCTCCCGGGAGCTGGGAGGGCGCATGTGTGTGCACGGGTGCTCGCTAGCTTTGTAACCAGCTAGAGACGGGCTGGGACAGACTGCGGTGATGCTCTCAGGCTGGGGATGACCCCCGGGACAGAGTGGGGATTTATTCAGGGAGGTACTCTGCAGCGCGCAGAAGTGGGTGCTGAGCTTCGGGGCAGCATGTGAGTGGCTGCTGTCCCCAAGGAAAGCGGCAACCCCTTCCCTTCCTCCTGCACCCTCCCAAGCAGAGGTGCAGGTGTTGGCAAGATGCCTGGGGTATCATTTCCCTTTCTCCCAGCGACAAATGGCCAGAAATCAGGATCTGTGCACAGTGTAATCTCCATTTCGGCAAATGTCTGGCTGTTCACCACTGTCCCTGGAAGGGCAGAGCTGCCTGGCCTCCTCCTGCAGAAGGAGCCATTGCTGGAGTGCCCTTTCAGCTGTGTGTTGCAGATATTCTCATCCCCAGTCGAGAGACCCATTCGCTCCAAGGCTGAGGTCAGCACGGAAGGACAGTGCCGTGGTGCCAGCCAGCACAGCGAGCCCAGGCACGAATCCTCCACAGAGCTCAGCACTGGGCATCGCTCAATGGGAGCAGCAGCGGGACTGGGATGGTGCAAAGGCCAGCAAACATGGGCCAGCGAACAGAGCAGGAGCTGGGCAGGAAGAAGTGGCTGAAATAGGTCCTGAGCTTGTGCTCCCTGGAAGAAGAACGCTGCCCCTGCTCATGGCAGCTGTGCAGCAGTAAGATTGCCACCAACATGGACTCTTGCCTCAGCTCCAGTCACTTCCCACCACGAGAGCTTTGCTGCAGGCAAGGAAGAGGAAAAGCAGCTGCAGGGCTCATGACACCAACACAGAGCCTCAAACCATGTCACCTCCAGCCTGTGGGCTGCCCTGAGAACAGGCCAGCTCAGCGAGCACCATCCTCTGTGGGGCCTTCCCTGGGGACCTGCCTTGCTCATTAAAACCTGAATTCATACATCAGGCAACAAGAGTGAACCAACTCTTCCACTTTTATGTGGTATGTGCTTGGTACTAGCTACGCACTTGGAGAGGGGGTACCCCCTGCCATGCACAGCTGACATAGCATAAAACATATCACTGCTCTTCAGGGCAGCTACTTGTGTCAGCATCTTCCATCCTGAATGAAGCAGCCTTCATCATCTCCTTCTCTCTTCCTCATCTCTTCTCCTGAAGTTAGGACCTGGAGGGAAAGGGCTACGGCTCTGCTTGCCTTAGCCTTGCGGGTGCTGGGAAACCCATCTCAGACGGGGTGGAGCAGCTCTCATTTCCCCACCATCCTGGGGAGGAAAGCGGGCTAGTCATCTTTCCTGTGAAACGGCCCAAATTCCAGGAATAGAGCCCTGATGGGGTCACCCTTTCCCATCAGCCTGCGACGCTCTGCCCCAGCTGAGCTGCTGCCAGCAGCACATCGGGATTCCCCAGGCCCTGGCATGCTCTGGGCTTTCTCTCCTTGGTTCTTTTGCCAAAAATCCTTACCCTGACAGCCCTCAGCAAGCAGCAAGGAGGGGTGGCAGACAGCCAGGCTGCTTCACTTGGCCTCTGTCTTTCCCTGCCTCGCTCCTCTGCTCCTTGTGCTGAACGGGGGGCATGGGCAGGAGATGTCCTCTCACTCCTGGCAGCTGCACTTGTGTCTGCAGCTGCATTTATGTCTGTAGCATGGGGTCTTGTGGGGCAAATGGAGGCAGATTCAGGTCAATCCACCCCAAGGAGAGAGGGGCTGGGGGTCAGTACTTGGCCCCGTCAGAGCCCCCAGCCCAGGTGGGTTCCCAGCGCTGGGCTCCACGGGAAGCACCTCCAGAAGGATGTGGTGGGCACTGCTGCTGCCAAGACAGGGTGTCCCTCTGGCAGGCGGCAGGTCTGCCACCCTGAGGGGCACAGCATGGGGTATCCAGGCACAAGGAGGGCAGCATGGAGACAGTGAAGACCTTCCTGTCTGGGCTGGGCCAGCGAGAGAACCCGTGTGCGAGATACTTCCTGCACATTTCCTGTGCAAGAAAAACCCACTGCACTCTCAAGCGTGGCGCTTGCAGCATCAGTGACGGGACTTTCTGGGCTGCAAGCCCACTGCAAGGAGGCTTGAGGGCAGCGCCTGGACAGGCTTGATAGACAGTAGCTTGATAGACCTGTAAACGCAGATAAATCGTGCTGAGTAACGTCTGGGAGGCCTCCGACGTTCCCCTCACCCCTCTCGCAGGTCGCTGTGAACACCCCGTCGCTCCTCCCCGAAAGGAAGGAAAGGGCAAAGCCGCAGCCCTCCGTGGGTGAGCGAGCGCAACAGGGCTGCGGGAGACAGCCTGGGAACGCCTCCCTGCTTGCTCACTCGGGGGGTTGGCAGAGAACGGTTGACTCAGCCCAGCAGTGAGCAGCCAACGGTCCCCCCAGCATGGAGAACCAGCCGCGCAGTCCCGCGAAGGAGCCTGAGATCGAACTCTTTGTGAAGGTGAGTGCTCCGAGGCTCTTCCCGTGTTGACTGAGGGTAACTCTGCGTGGAAATGGGCTCCTCTGCCCGACTTCTCCCACTCGAGCCCAGCGGTTGGGCATGCGGGATACCTGCAGCTTGTCCGCGGGGGTGCCCTGGGCACGTTGGTGGCGCAGGATGGGTGTCATGCCCATCTCCCTGCTCCACAGAGCTGGGCAGAGTGGGGCGGCACCCAGTCCTGGCCACGGTGCTGGCAGCTGTGGCAGTGCCCTGCGCCTTAGTGCGCAGCGGGCAGCGGTTGTGAGGAAGCAGCGGGGTGGGTGCATGAGGGACCCCTAAGGCCTCTCATGAGCAGCCCCGGGCTGGAGAAAGCAGGGCTGGAATGCAGGGGGCAACTGCCTCGGTTTCCCCCTCGCGCGGGAGTTGTGAAATGTCCGCGGCAGGGCTGGGGCGCGCGGGAGCGCCCGCGTGGGGGTGAATGCGGAGGGAGGGACGGGCGTCTTCTTTGGTCAGCCTGAGGGGATAATTCGCTGGAAATGCTTTTTAACTCTGTTAAGCAATTTTTCAAACACTTCCTCTGGAACACTTCACCACTGTCACTCCAAACATCCACGGGGAGTAGAAGGAGCAGAACCAGGGCCAGATCCCTGCGAGCACACGCTGCAATCAGCAGCGGCAGAGAGGCCCTGGGGCAGGATGTGGCCCCAGACGCGCTGCTGTCGTGTCGCAAGCAGACCAGGGAAGAGCGAAGCCACCTGGTGCCACCATGGCGCTAAGGACACTTCCCCATGCAGCCTCTGGGCAGCCAGGCACCGTGTCCTGAAGGACCACGGCATCGATCCACAGGAGCTGGTGTCCCACCAGCCCAGGGATCTGTGTTGGGTGTGGGCTCACGTCTGTGCTGCACGAAGGACCTCCCTCATGGAGGGATGTGATTCAAAATATATGTCAGAGAGGATTACCGGTGGTGTAGCAGAGGTGGTCTCTCTTGTGTGTTTGGTTGGAACAGTGGTGGCCCCCAGGGGAGCTGTCTGGGCCAAGCTGTGCAGGGTGGAAGGCGGTGAGCGCGTTTTCTTGCCTATGTAACGCAGGCCTCAGCTCTCACCTCACAGGCTGCTTCCTGCCCTGCCACCTTGGATGTCTAGCGCTGAGAGGAAACCGGTGCGCAAGCTGCTGCCATGGCGGCGGGAGGCTTGAGGGGGTTTCATGGGGAAGCGAAACAGAAAACAAAGCAGCAGCTTAGTCAGGAACTTCCCCTAAATCTTAATTTAGCTCTGAAAACCCCCTCCGACAAGTTAGCAGACCAACTGACGCTGTGTCTCATTCTCCTGCTCCTCAAGACACTGATTTATTAAAGTCAGGTCTGATCTGAGGGGGCTAAGCAAGGAGCAACCCACTGTGCTATGAGGTGTTGGGCTCCCCACATGTCTCTCTGGCAGCAACTGGGCCTCTGAGACACTGCTGCTGGTCCCGGGATTTATGGTGACGGCTGTAAATCACGACTGTCCCGGGAAGGTGTTGCCAGCCAGTCAGGACTCGTATGAGCACCCTGGCCCCAAGTACGCACCAGTTCACAGCACTGTCTTGGGGACTGGCAAAGCTTTCAGCATGGGCTAAATTAGCTTGGCAGCAATGGGGCAGGGGTGAGGCAGTGCCCCACATTGCCTTCACACTTGGAGGTGGCAGTTCCCATGAGTCTATGAAGGATTTCTCATCGTTCCCGACTTGTCATCTTTAGGCACTGGGGAGGGCCCAGGATACTGCACACTGCTGTAACTGCCCCGGCATGCTCGTCACCTCCCTCCTCCCACCATGTTTTATGCAAGGAAGGAAACACGGGGTTTCTGAGTAACTTTGGGTGTTTCACTCTCGACTCCTTGCAAGGGTGCAGAGTTTGGGCTAAAAGCCTGCACCGCCCTGGAAAAGCTGTGCAGGCCCAAGCCTGCCCCTCTGTGTGCCACCCACTGCCCACATCCAGCCCTGTGGTAGTCTCTATAGCAGAGACCAGCACAGACCAAAATGTCCCACTCCTGCCAGTGACGCCTCCCAGGCAGGCGCTCAGCAGCCCTCCGTGAGGTCTGCCCTGTGCATCCCGAAGCATCTGCCAGGTTGCTGGGCTGCAGCAGGGAAGAGGTGCTTCCTGGGAAGGAAGCATCTAGCAGAGACTTCCTCTCCTTGTCACTTGAGCTTTGCTGGGGAAGGCAGGCACACAGCTGCGGGTTTCTGCAAGCTACTTTCCTCAGAGCTCCCTCGTGTGCAAGGGTGTCTGGGTGCACGGTGCCCTCCTGGGCCATGGTGGCTGTCAGGACTCCCCAGGCTCACTGGGCCAACCTGCAGCCCATCACTCTCATTGTTATTCAAGCACTGGTGGATCTGCCCCCATTTCCTCTCGATAAAGATTTGCCTCTGAGCACCGAGCCGAGCATGAGCCTGGCTTAATTTTTTCCTGTGGGCGCTCTCCTCATTTTCCTTTCTGATCTATAATCACCCACTTGCCTGTTTTAAAAGACAAGAGGGAAAAACACCTTGAGATGTTCAGAGGCTGGAGTTACATGGCAATTGCAGAGATGATGGGTCAGCAGAGGCAGTCTGGTTGCAGCAGCAGCATCCTTGGGGTGGGTCCCCTAGCCTGTCCATCCTGCCCTGTCCATCCTACCATTGCCCCACGCTTCTTGCACAGCTCCCCCCAGCATAGGACCACTCCTTGCATTGGACCAGCACAGCAGTTTGGTGCAACTCCATGGGCAATTTGCAGGCAAGACCCCTCACTCCTCAGCCTCATACCAAGGGAGGAAAGTGATATGGAGCACAAGCAAGTGTCCCTTTCTCCTCACAGAGATGAGGGAAGCTGTTTGTGTGGCTCTTGGCCATCCTCAGCCTGGGGAACTTCTCTTTAAACACAAAAGAAAAAGTTGGACGCTAAAAGCACACAAAAACAAACCACTCTTTTCCTGGCAAACATGAGCACATTTCCCTTTGTGTCCGCCCTCTGAGTCTGGCCTTCAAGCCAAATGGACCCTCCCTTCCTCCCTTCCTCCCCATCTATTATCAATCACCCTCCACCTCCTTCCCCCAGCCTCCTCCTTCTCCTCCCTGCTTTATTTTACATCCTGGGAAGGAAGATCTGACCCTGATCACCCTGAGGACAGTCTCCAGCACTTTCCAACAGCAGCAGGACCATGGCTCAGAAAAGGAGGGTCCTGCAGCTCCAAGACAGGATCAGTTTGCAGGGCAGAGCTACATTAATGGGCTCGCTGAAGGGCATGCCGACTTGGGCTCAGGCTTGGCATGCCCTCTGGGTGCCTTTCTCCTGTGATCAGCTCCGGCAGCTCTACTAGAGCCCAGCTTTGTGCACTGGGACTTTGCAAAAACAGAGCCCAGTCAATAGGACTTGGCCCCCTTGCCCAGTGTACAGCATTCGTGAACCTGGCATGTGCACGTGCTGTTTGGAAGGTAGGAAGGTAGACATAGACCCTGTGATGAGATTGCTGTTGTCACAGGAACCTGTGGCACCTCAAATCTCTAGGTCTCCCTAAGAGGTCCTGCAGATCAGACGGAAGGCTGTAGGGTGCTGTAATGGCCCAGAGCTACCCTTTTTGGGGGGTTTCAGGGCACTCTTGGCAGTGTCCACATGTTGGCTAAATCCCTGATTTTTCTGCTTTCCTTCTAGGCTGGTATGGATGGAGAAAACATTGGAAATTGCCCCTTCTGTCAGCGCCTCTTCATGGTGCTGTGGCTCAAAGGAGTCAAGTTCAACGTGACCACAGTGGACATGACCAGGTGAGATCATACCCCATCACAGCTCTGTGCCACCAGACCCTGTATAGTGAGACAGCCTGTGCCTGAGCTCTCCTCCCCAAAACACCCCTGCCAGCATGGGCTGCCCCAGCCTCGCTCCTGTCGCATGCCCTGCACTGGAACCTCACTGTCAGAGGGACAGTAGTGACAGTTCCCGTCCCACATTTCCTTGCCTGCACAGTGACCACACTGAATGGCTGAATGGGATGGGCCAGCACTGCATGCACATGCAAGTTCACACAAGGACAACATCCATCTGCATGGATGTCTGTCTGCATGCAGGTCCAAGGCAGGCAGAAGGGCTGAAGAGCACTTCCAAGAGCCCTCAAACTAGCAGAGCATGGGGATGCTCCTGGTTCTGTGCCCTCCCATGTGCCCATCCAGGTCTTGTTCATTGCTCTTGGGAAATTGGCTGGTGCAGAAAGTCTGCAGGCTCTGAGTCTGCTTGTTTGCTTTGTTCCAGGAAACCTGAAGAGCTGAAAGATTTAGCACCAGGCACCAACCCACCCTTTTTGCTGTACAACAAGGAGCTGAAAACAGACTTCATTAAGATTGAGGAGTTCCTGGAGCAGACCCTTGGCCCACCCACGTAATTATAACTTACTCCTTCCCCCTTTCATGGCCTGGAGGGCACTTAGCAGCATTGAGGAGTTCTTGGCAAACAGAAAAACTGAGGTAGGGTGGTGGGAGGTGGTTGGAAATCAGCATGTGTGATTGGAAAGCAGCACCGTGTGATCCATGGCCTCCTGTGGTTAAGGACTGTGCAGCCAGATCTCTGGCTCTTTTCTTGCCCTAACTGATGGAAGCATCTCTTGAAAGGTATCCACGCCTGAGCCCCAAATACAAGGAGTCCTTCGATGTTGGCAGTGACATCTTTGCCAAGTTCTCGGCATACATCAAGAACCCGCGCAAGGAAGCAAATATCAGTAAGAGACATCGGCCGGTGGGGTGCAGGGTCCCCCTGCCTGTGAACAGTGGGTGGTTGTGGATGGGGGGAATCTGTGCTACTGAGGAAGGGTCTTGGTAGACACCAGTGCGGGGCCCAGGGGCTGTCACGCTGCCTCTCTGGGGGCAGCACATTTGTTGGAAAGCATCTTGCTTGCTGATGGGTAAATCCAGCACCAAGGCTGGGGTTCCTGCTGCTTCAGGCTTTTTGCCATCCTCAGTGAAGCTGCCCCAACTAGCGGAAGAGCAGGCAGGAAGGACGGAGTCAATCTTGTTGATCCTTCTATGCTCTGTGGGGCTGACGACCCTGGCCGATGTGGAACTGTGTGCAGGCACTAGCCAGGGGCCAGGACCCCTGGCAGCCTGCCCTGCTGCTGAAAGCACATCCTGGAGGTCAGCAGCAAGAGGCAAGGCTGTAGCGCTGGCCCTTGCTTTTGGCTCTAGTTACCAGAGAAGAGGCCTATCAAATCTAATCATAACATGGGGACATGATCAATGCTTAGATACTTGTCACCTTACAGCCGTGCTCCCAGTTTGTGTCGTGCAGGGGTCCAGGTACCCATGCCCATGTATGAAGTATGGGAGACGCTCAGCTGCTTGGTCAGGAGGGCCTGGCACTGTGCTGGGAGCTGCAGGGAGCCACCAGATTTGGGTGTTTCAGGCTGACTCCGAGTATTTTCCTGTCCGCCCAGATTTCGAGAAGGCTCTGCTGCGGGAGTTTCACCGCCTGGATCTCTACCTGAACACCCCTCTCCCTGAGGAGATAGACCAGGACAGCATGGAGGATGTCACAGTCTCCAAGAGAAAATTCCTGGATGGAGATCACCTGACGCTAGCTGACTGCAACCTCCTGCCCAAACTCAACATTATCAAGGTAAAGTTCAACCAAAACAGAGGACACCCACCCCGTGATGGGGTGGTGATGGGACATGGTAGAGGGTCTAGGGGTGGTGATGTGTGCATGAGGGTCCCTACTCATCCCCTCCCAATGGGAAGCAAATCCTTCTTAAGTCTCAGCCTCCCTCTCTCCCCTCTGTTTCTGCCCTTCCACTCTAGATCGCAGCCAAGAAGTACCGTGACTTTGAGATCCCAGCAGACATGACGGGAGTGTGGCGCTACCTGCACAACGCCTATGCTTGCGATGAGTTCAGCCACACGTGCCCTGCAGATGAAGAGGTAGAACGCACCTATGCCAGCGTTGCCAGGAAGATGACCTAGTGCGGCTGCTGGGAGCCTGCCGGCTGCACGGCCCCATCCAGAGCCCCTGTGTCTCCGTAGTCCTGACACAACCAAAGCCCAGCTGAGAGAGAAACTTCTGTTAGCCACCATCTTTCGGAAAAAGTGCCAAGAGTGCCTTGCTTCCCAGCCACTGCTGTTCTCTACTCCTCTGCTGGCTGGCCGCAGTCCTAATGTGCCCTGTGTATATGGACTGCTCACCACCTGGCTGCAATTTCAACTACTTCCCTGTTCACCAAAGACTGATTTCCTTCTGAGGCTGCCTGTATGGCCTAGAACTCCATGTCATAGGAAAATCTGAGCACTAGCCTGTTGTACCAGCATCCTTCGTGGAAGAGATGAGATTTCCCAAAGAGTCTTGCCAGCTACTGCTATATCATCCACTGCTGGAACTGTGTGAGCGTCTAGTGTCCTGCTCTGCTTGGCCCTGCGGCTGCCACTCAAACTGCACGGCAGTCCTGTACACTTAGGAAAAAGCATCCAGATCTCCAGGGATCCTGGCACATCACAGATTCATGGTTAGATGTAGCTGGTTGAATTCACCCAGACATTCTTCTGTGAGAGCTGTAGCTGGTGTCTCTTCCACTAAGGTGTCCACATTAGAGCTGAAGACCTAGAGATTCTGCTCTCAGGAGTTTATTGCAGTGATTAACTACCCTCACTGCTAAAGGTAAAGAACTACAACATCCATCTAATTCTTGCAGGGATGTAGGGGTCGTGTAGATGCTAGGGATGATGCTTATTGTGAGTGTGACCTGTCTTGGGTTGGGAAGGAAATGCATGGGAGCTTGGTAGAGAGCTCAGAGCAGGGGCATCTCCTCAGTGTACTGGGATCTCACTGCAGACCAACCTGGTGCAGAACATTCCTCCTTAGCATGCTAGAAGAACTGAAATCACCTAGGTCCACATGCAACTGGTGTAAAGTCCCATTTGGCTACTATCTCTGCCTCACCTAACACCGTGAGAAATGCAGTCATGTGCAAATCAAAGTCCACCACCACATCCCCAGTCCCCACCAAAACAGTACATATCTGATTTGGAGAGGCTTAGGGTAGGACATTTTCGTGGTTTCCATACCCCAGGACCAGTCAGCCTGAGAGAGCAGGAAAATTTGGCTTGCAAAGCATTGTTTTTGCAGGAGATACTTGGGCAGGTTTGGTGCCAGCCCACTGTCCTTGGCTCTTTTTCAATCCCTTCCCATCCAGCATCTTTGATGATGCAAGATGAACAAAAGTCACCCTGTATTCCCATCAGATACCTCCAGCTCCCCACACCTCCTGCCAGCACCTATGAATTCAGCTGTCTCTCCCAGTCTTTTGCCAACAGGCAAAAAGAAAAAAAGAAAAAAGAAATACTGTAATATGGGTATACCAGGCTCTATGGAGATAGAAATGGCAGAATCACCCTCCAGATCTCACTACTGCTTCCCTCTTTGTACTAAAAGATGTGTCCTTGCAAGCCTGCTTCTGATAGTGCTGGATTTGGGGATTGGTTTTGTTTTTAATGAGTTTTGGGTTGTTTGTTTTTTAACGAAGAACAACAATAAACTTTATTTTAATACTGATTGTTTGTTTGTCTGTACACAGGAGAGAAGGAGAGGTCTTCCCCATGGTGGAAATCCTCTTGGGGTTTAACATGGGTGAAACTCCTTGCTTGAGCAGGGAGGTTAGACTAGATGATCTCTAGAGGTCCCTTCCAACCTCAACCATTCTGTGATTCTGTGAAACCAGGATCCATAGCCTCCACCAACCCAGCACCCATGACTCAGCAGGCCTCACGATGAGGTCTCTGTGGCCTCTCTGCTCTGCTTGCAGGAGAGATGCTTTACTATGACCTATTCACATCCTTCACTTGGCAAAAGGAGGAACCTGGGTCCAGCACAACATGGGATGGAGCAAGGCAGGACGTAGTGCTCAGCTGCAAGAGGTTTATTTAGTGAGTGGACAGCACTTCACCTTCCTGTACTTGGCTCCTGCTGGTAGCCTGCAAGGGAGTGAAGGCAGCTCTGCCTTGCTGTGGTTGTAATTTTCCCCATTGATCACCTGATATGTGGGCAAGAGCCATGTCACTATGGGGAACAACATGTCCTGGACCCTCATGGGACTTTTCCCCTTCTCTGGGACACCCTTTCTCTGCTGCAGACCCTCTCCCTTTTCCAACACAAGGAGATGGAGAGTGTTCACTGGAGCAGTGTCCAGGCAGGGTCATGTGCAGAGGGGCTAGGTGGTGGATGTTTGGGTAGAGGTTTCACGGGGCAGGCTGGCAGGCAGGTGGTAGGCAGGACTCCTCTTGTGTCTCTCACTTGGTGACACAGTATTTCCAGAAGCAAGCTGGAAGGGAAAGGAAAAGACAGATGTGCAAGGGGCTGCAGCATTGCCAACCATAGACAAGCTTAAATGAAGAATGACATCCATCTCTTCTCCTTGCAGTCACTTCTAAGAGCACATTCCAGGAGCTGGGTGGCTCTCTGTCTTAGTCCATCAAATGACACCCTCCATCCCACACCATCTTCCCTGCCGAGATGGGCACCCTTCACCACATACTTTGTGCCCAACCTCTTTGCAGGTCAGCTATGCAGAGCACTTTCTGGTTGAAGGTAAGAGGAGAGCAGCCCTGTGTAGCCTGGTGGCCTCAAGTGGCTGGAGCCCAGGATCCACCAGGAGCCAGCACTTACCTCTCTTGTTGGGCTGCTGAGAGGCCTGGTCCGCTTGGGTAAATCCCTGGCCCTGGAGCTCACTCATTGCCACTATCTTCCAGAGAACTGCCTTGAGGTCTTCCACCTGCCATGGTCACACCATCCCCATCACAGGTGTGTAGAGCACATCCAGCAAAACCAGTCCCCAAGCCCTCTCCCCTACCTGCTCAGCTGAGGAGGGAAGCATTTGGGCACCAGCACTGAGCAAAGACAGTCTCCATTTTATGAGCCCACAGTGACAGGGCTCTCTGGGACCTCATGGGGAGCTGGCTCACAGAACATCCCTGCCCAGCACTGTAGCCCTTCACCACTCTCCCCAAAGCCAGGGTAGCATCCTCTACTCACCAGGTGGTCAGGAACATCATCCTGGAGAGTGTTTTTACTTCCTGGAAAAAACAAAGCAAAAGAAAAAATCCCAACAGATAGGTATGGAAAGCCAGGAGCATGCAGAGATTGTCAGTCTGGCATGATGGGCAGGAACTGAGGAAATATGTCTCAGGAGAAGAGTGGACAGGGCACCAGCATCTCCTCTCCAGGCCTACTGGGGCCACCTAGCCTGCAGCACTCCTTCACTCTGCTCTTCAAGAGCATCACATTGCATTCAAGAGCACATCTACCTCTGTCCACACTGGCAGGGACTAGGTCAAATCCAGTTTCCCTTTACTCCAACCAACAGGTCAGGTAAACACATGCACAAATCCTGCCCAGCTGAGTTTGTCTCACAGTCTGTCTGTATTGCTTTGTAGAAAAGAGAGTCTAAGTCACCGCAGGAAGAAATGATAGGTGTGTTTTAAGGCACCAAACTCCTTGTTTAAATAGATTAGGTTTTATTAGAAACCACCATGTGGATCTGGTGTTTTCCAGTGTCTTCCCCTTTGACCTTCCAGTGCCTGCTGAGCCCATGCACAGTCCCACAGGATGCTCCCACTGAGCTCTGCAGGATCCAGGGCTCTGGATTGAGAAATCCCAAGAACTTGGCTGGGGACATATTTTCCTTGTCTTGGCCATACAGCCAAGCTCCTGCAGTGTCGGAAGTCCCCATGAGTCAGCCAAGTGACCCGAAGAGCCCATGTGTATTTGCTTCCCAGAAGTCCCAGACAACATGCCTTGGCTGGGGCCCATGTGTGGGCTGGGCAAGACTCTGCTGTCACGACCTCAGGAGAAGATCAGAGCGCGGGTACAAACAGTTGCCAAATTCAGCTGTGGAGGTCTCGGAGATAATAGGGCTAAACTCATGCTTTCCTTAGAGCTCAGGTTGCAAATGGAGTCATCGGCCCCTGGATCTAGCTGACACAGGCTCTGGGAGTCTGAGAGGCTGTTTTGTCTGTATGCTCCAGCCTGGCTAACTCCCAGGGCAGTTGCATCTCTCATGCCAGAATACCTGAACACACCACCCAAACTCTGCTCTGCAATCACAACAGCCAAACCCTCAGGAACAGGCTAGTCTTTCGCTCAACCTGGTCACCCTAGGGATCTAGCTACTTAACTCTAGTGTACATACAATACTCCAAGCAATACTGTGGAACCTGCTTCCCAGACCAGAAAACTTTTCTGCCCCAAGAAAGAGGGGTAACCTGCACTACAGTATGGAGCAGACAAACCCACATGAAACATTAGATATGGGCCAAATGATTGGAGCCAGCACAAATAAAAAAAACTACCTGGGTTATAAGCACAAACATATATACAAGCTAGTTGTCCTTACCTTGGACACCCTTGCTTTCAGGGTAGACAGGATAAGCATTAATGCAGTAAGTCAGCAGCACAGCCAAGGTAACTACCATCATCTGGGATGGCATCTTCTCTCCTTTTCCAACCGGTTAGCAGTTTCCCAGGAGCCTGTAAGTAATGAAGTGAAGAGGCTCTCTTTTATGCCCTCCAGCCTCATTCAGCTCTCTGCAATCAATATGCTATCATCAGGTGTGTTGTCTTCTGGGTTGGCCATTCATCCTAATGACAAGAGACAATTGGCCCTGCTCTCTCTCAGCTTGATCTTCACTCGATCAGGCTTAGCATGGAGTTTGACAAATGCTTGGCTGAGATTTCAATGAACACCCCTGTTTACCTTGGCTTGGCTGTACGGAGGGAGGAATGGCTAAGGAAGGCAGTACAGACTACCAAGACCCTGGTGGGGTCTGGCCAGGGCTCAACAGCGCTCAGAAGAGGACGAGGGGTGACATTTGGGCAAAGCATGCAGAGCCACACTTCCTTTTCACATGTGATTGCTTCCCAAATGTCACCATGTATCATCCACAACTTTCTCTTTCGATGGTAGAACCAGGGCAATGACAAATCCTTCCCTGTCAGGCCATCTGGAGCTGATCTGCACCAGGTGCCTCATTCTGTCATGACAGGATCAGGTAAGGTATAATACTCCTCCTCAGATGATAGCAGCAGCTGGAAATTCCTTGCTAAGATAATATATGGCCTTGCTAGTGTTCGGAGGAGCCTGTCTCCTTGAATTGGCATCCAGGTGAGGACAAAACCCACACAGTGCCGGAATGCTCGTGGTACCAATGCATTTAGGCTGGGAATGTCCAGACCAGTAAGTCACTGAATGTGGAAGGTACTTGTGCTGCGTTTCACAAAAACATGCACTTTGGCAATTCATAGCCAGCGCTGGAGCTTAGACATTTTCAGCTTCTAGTCAAATATTTTGCTGACATTTTACTGACAAACTTCTCTTTCAAACTACCATCACATCAGCATACTCTAATTGTAAGCAATTTATGTCAATTATTTTGCCTAGGAATCTTAATTTAAAGAAATCCATCTGAAACTGGTCAACCCTGTGACCCAAGATAGGCTTTCTTTGCTGTGACAGCATCTTTCAGCCTCATGTATGGTGTCGCAATTCTGAGAGCAGTAAGAATGAGGCTGACAGATGCAAGAATTTGAAGCTCTCAGAAGCTATAAATCACCCTTTTTTCTTACTCATGTGGGAGGGGAGACAGAAAGTTTCATTTGGTGCCCTTCCTATCCCTTCGAATGCTGGAGTTCAGCCAGGCTGGACAGTGCCATCTTTGGTGCTGCCATGAGAAAATTCTCTTTGATATCTTGGTAGGAGGTCAAATTTCTCCATTTCTTGTATCCTCTACTATCATGGGGAAGGATATTGCCAAGACTTTGCTGAGAAAAACTGTAGGGCACTTGGGTGCCCAGGTAGCTATTTTGTTGCTGCCCATGACTCAGCTGACCCTGAAAAGCCAACAGTGTCTGCAGTCCCCGGTATGGACTCTCATTTTTCATGAAGCAGCTTGAAGGCACATTAACAAGAGACCATTACTTCTGTGTGCACATCCCCACGTGTCAGACACAGATCAGAGTAGTAGATGGATGAGGCAAAATGGTCATCCATCCTGACTGAGTACACAAATAAGCTGGGAACTTTCTCTCAACAAAATCCATATCTAGTCTGTTTTTCATCTGTTCCCATTCCCAGAATGTCAGGTCTCATACAATATGATGAAAAAGCCTTGCAGCAGGTTCATTAGTTTGACTGTCAGGATATGACAAAGGGACTTGGGCAGAAAATAGGAACCATAGAAGGTCATCATAGCGAGAAGGCAGCAAAATCCAGGCAGGGGTGTTAGCTCGATGGAGCATGGACCACGTTTGTAGAAGCATCTGAGCCCCAAAGGCTTTGGGGGATCATAGTCCCCTTTTGTAGGCTGGTTACTCACCATTTTACGACGTAACTAGGCTGTGCCCAAACCTGCATGACCCAAGCAGACCTTTCTGGAGGCTCTGCTCAGGTTGAGGTTCACAAACGGGATGCAGATAGCACTGGCAGGAGTTCAAAGAGCCCAGGACAGCACGTGGCACATGTGGCAAATCAAGGGGACAAGGCAGCACTGTGTGCTGGAGGTTCGCTAAGGCATCATGCCTTAGTTTCCTTGACTGATGCCAGGGATACCCTTTTATTTCTATATAGGGTTGCAGAGAAACATTCTTGGCTTCACCTTGACAAAACAGGGAGAAGGCACTAGCTGTATGGCTTGTGTGGGACAGCAAAGGCAGTACCAGGACACTATGCACAATCTGAGCTATCACCTTGACTGGATTAAGGATAAACACAAACATTACTGAGTGATCTGTAATGGGGAGGATGGTTCACACAATAGATTTTGTTGTAGCTCACTGGAGGGAGCCATAAAGCAATACAACACCCTAATCTTCCTGGATGGAAAAACATGTGGAAAAGAAACAGGGACTTTGGTGCACAGTCACTGAGATCTGTCCTGAGCCCTGGTGATGCCACCGATGTAGAAGTAGATGCAGCTGTATGGATAAACAGACAGTGGATGAAATGCCCCATATGCATGGGTACCTCAGCAGCAATAGCTGGAAAGTGGATAGTGTTTCCACCATCTGAACTAAGGAACAGCTTAGGGAGAGTTTTCTGGAGCTGCTTTTCCCCAGCCCAGTCCCTTCTGCCTCTCATCGCCTCACCTGTTGCTAGAGGGTGGGTGGTTGGTGTGAGCGCAGTGACACCACCACCCTGCTGGCTGCAGGAGGCAGACATGCTCCACTCCTAGCAATAAAAGCCAACAAATTGGTTCTCCAGTGCCTGCCCGGCAGGCACAGACATTTGTATCCTCCTCAAGCAGCTGGATGGGAACCAACAACTTTGGTTGCAGGATCATCAGTCTGGAAAGGGGCACCTGCAAGGGACAGAGATAAAAGGTTGGCGTTTTCATAACCTTGGTTGACTAGCAGACTCTGGCAAGTCCTGGAGAACTCCAGGCTGGGATGATATTGTCAAGAACCATGAGTGTTTAAAGGCTTACAAATGTTTTACCATCGTGACGAAACATTTCTGATCTGCAGGATCCATTTGGCTGAAGAAGCATGGAGACCACTTTTTTAAGGGCGGACTTGCTAGTCCAGAAAGGCGAGGAGCTATACATGAGACATGGAAATGCCCCCTGTGAACTAATGTGTATGTTATGTGGTTCTGTGTCTACCCCTTATCCAGAAGAGAGTGTCTATCATTATGCAGGGAGAGATGCAGCAAGAACCCATGGCCTGAATCACACTGCAGCTCAGATTCAGAGGACTTTCTGGCCTGAACTATCAGGTCCAGCAGTACAGCTCTGACGCTGCTGGTCCGTGCCAAGCCCATGTTGCATTTGGAAGCACAGTACAAGGTACAGTCTGCAGGGAGAGATGGAGGGGCTGCACTGCAGGGAGAAGTGGCTTTGCTGGCACAACCCTATTGGCATCCTCCACTGTGCCAGAGCTCCCTGCGAAGCCTCTGGGCCAGGCTTAGCCTGGACGATGCTTGGAGATCTCTGAGCGCAAGGATAGAGAGGGTAAATCTGCAGATCTGCTGCCCATGCAGTCCTGACAAGATGCAAAGACCCCAGAGATTTTTGGGGGGAGATTTATCTGGGCCAAGCACCACCCAAGCCAGAGCTCACTGCAGGGAGCTGAGGCGTGTGTGCAGCACAGCCAGAAGAGTGGCTAGGCCACACAGGCAGTGCTGGGGAGGTGCAGCCGGCACGGGCCACAGCTCGCTCGCTGAGCAAGGAGCCTCTGCTAAGAGAACACACACAGGCGTCTGTGACCCTCCAGCCTCCCCAAGGGAATCACGGCAGATGCAGGAGCAAATGCAGGGCAGCACCTGGGGATGGCGGCGGGGCCGGGTGCTCCTGCGAGCCGCAGCAGAGCACAAGCCACCCTGGGAGCGGCAGCACCGCCAGGGTAGCTGGCATGAGGGACAGGACGGAGAGCGGGCAGGCATCACCGTGCGGAGCTGGCGTGGGCTCGCAGCAGCACCAGGCAGGGGGCTGAAGCTGAGACCTGAGTTCTGCCTCCCGCCGTCCCTTTCAAGACAAACCGGCCTCTTATTTTGGTCCTGGCAGGCTGATTATTGGGGCTCCTGTCATTTCAGGAGCTGCCATCTCCCTCGTGTTTACAAGGTGCTGTGGTTCCTATCTGCCGTTGCAAAAGCCCCACTGGCCCCCGCATGGAAATTTTCCCCTCTCCAATACTTTCACAGCTTATCTTGGAACAGGCTGGTAACTCATCTCTCTGAGAATTAGTAATAAAAAGTACCCGCTCAAATAGTTTTAAAACTGCTGTTTCTAAGAAAGAGCTGTTTTCAGCTGCATTCCCCTCTTTGCTTTGATCTGGCCCTGGCGGAAGCTTAAAACACAGACAATAGCACAAAGCGGTTGGGAAGATACCTATTGATTAGCGCACCTCAGAGATGTCGCAAGCCCCCGCAGAGAACATCTTCCCGCGTGGGGCCGTGGTTGTAGGCCCACATCAGCAGGAACCCTGCAGTGGTCGGCCCCGTGGTGGTGCGCTCTGCAGGGCTTTGATGGAGGTTAAAGCTGGACCAAGTCCCCAGGTCCCGGAGCCCCAGGACACAGGGCTCTGAGCCTCTCCATTGAGGCGTGCCGGGCATTCGGCGTCCACACAAACACAGCACCTCCTCGCTGCGGCTCTGGGAGCTCTGCAAGTCACTCACACCTCTGAGAGTGGGTCTGGCAGAAACAGAGGGTGCAAAAACCTCTCTCGCTTCAACTCGGGAAATTCAGCTGCTAAAATGACATATCGAAATGTCACAAGCATTTGCCTTTTTCCACTGTTACTAATTCTGTACCATAGATAACAGGGACTATTCAATTTTTTAAACCACATGATGGGTTGGGGTGATGCCCCACTGCTGAAGAGGAGCTCACCTGAATCATCTGTGCTGAACCTGTGCCAGGTCAGAACAGAATCCTTCCCCTGCCCTTTTCTTGGCATTGCCCACTGCCAAGCAAACCAGCACGAATCCCTGGTCACGCCAGGCTGCAGGTATGATTTTGGTCAACTGCAAATATTTGTTCACGCAGATTGTTCTGGGGACACAGGCATGGCCAGAGCAATCTGGTCAGGCAAGAGTAAATCCCAGGGAGGTCTAGCATCTCTTTAAGAGCTCAGGAAGGCATTAAGAGGTATAAAGAACTTCACTTTAGCAATCATTTGGATGGAGACAGGGTGGAGCATTATGCTTAGGCATCTACAGATTGCAACGCTACAAATCCTGTGTTTGTCTCAAACTGCCAGATTGATTTGCCTTTTTTTTATCCTGAAAATGAAAAATGCTGTTTCATTTGATCCAAAAGCATGACATATACTTGTGCCCTAAATTTCCATTTATTAAAAAAATAAAAATAAAAATAAAAAGGAAAGAAACAGCATAAGATATGAGAGCCCCTCCTCAAATAAGGAAAATGAGATTCTCTTGCTGAGCTTGACGTGAGGTTCACTGGATGCAAAACGAACTTGTGAATAGCATGTGTGTCCCTTCAAGCAGCCCATGTGACTTTTCCTTTTTCTTTAAGAATTCAGCCCAAGCTATTTTCCATCCCACCTGTCTTTGGATTGCGGCTAGCAGAGATTTTGCTCATCTCTGACACCTCTCCGTCTTGCCCCGGGAGTGCCTCCCCGGAGACCTGATGGTGTCAAGATGCAGCCTCTGCTCTGGGTGGTCCCAGCCCTGCAGGAACATTTGCCCATGAGGACTCTGTCTTCACGTTCCGGGCCAGCTTGGGCAGCGGTGCCGGCCCCGGGGAAGTTTCCACTCTCGGGAGGAAGTGCGCAGCACGCGGTCGTGCCGCACACACGGGTTTCGGTATGACAGGCACCACCGGAGATCCCCCCTCCCCGGCGCGGCAGGGGTGGCAGAGACGAGCACTTCCCATCACCCTGAGACGCTGGTAGCACCAGGGCTGGGTTTCCATTTGCTGCTGAAAAAGCCCCACCACCCTATGGATGTTTGTGCCTCCTGGGCCTGTGGCAGCCACAGAGACCCTGCCACCTTCTTGTGGCTGCCATCGAAGATGCTGAGCCCTATTAGCACAGCAAACACCAGTCCTTGCTGCCTCAAGGCCACACAAGAAGGTCAGGGTAACCCAAGGATATCATTGCCCAGCCCAAGGGGCAACCCCTGCTGCAGCAACTGGGTCTTTTAGCCGTTTGCTGTGAGGACAAGAATGATACAACAGCAGATGGTTATTAAAATCCAGGCCAGGGCAGCTGGGAAATGCCTTAACCTGAGCTGAGGATCTGCTCACGTTTTGCAACAGAAATTTAAAAAAAAAAAAAAAAAGTGAGGAGGACAAATTAAGATATCTGGGGAGAGCATTAGGAGTGGAGGGATGATGGGTCTCCTGAGGAGAGTGGGGCAGTAGGGAGTCAGAGGGAGTGGTCACGCAGGCAGGTGGGAAAGGTCACCTTGGTGGAGCACGAGCTCTGGAAAGATTTTCTAGGCACCATGGGATTGTCTAGAGCATAAAATACTTTGTTGTTCTCTCTTAGCAAGCAGGGGGACTTTCCTTCCCTCTCTCCAGGCCTGCTCACACAGAGGTTGTCACAGTAGGGAGAGCCAGCCCAAGGACCACCCTGAAGGTGGGTCCAACTCAGAGCTCTTGCAAGATTTTATCTACCCTAGATGTTTCTCCCTTGCAAGCCCAGAAGAAAACCAGAAATAGCAAAGATACCAAGCTCTCAAAGTATCTCCTTTGGGAATGAGGAGATGGAGGAAACCTCTGCCTGCTTGGGAGAGAAGCTGCCTGCACAACACAGCACCGTTGTGTCTTGCAGTCTGCTCGGGCTGGCACTGCGCTTCTAGCAGAGCCATTTGCAACAAGAGACAGAACCTTCTTAAATGGGCAGAGCCAGCCCTTTTCACTCCTCTTTTCACTCCTTGGGCAGGAATGCCAGGAATGTCACAGCTCCTGTGTTGCCTGCCATGCATGGCCAGGGCTGCCCCACAGCCTGTTCAGCCACCAGAAAACCACAGTCAGGTGC
This sequence comes from Crypturellus tataupa, assembly GCA_034781795.1. Lineage (NCBI taxonomy): Eukaryota > Metazoa > Chordata > Aves > Tinamiformes > Tinamidae > Crypturellus > Crypturellus tataupa. The sequence goes on from JAWLRI010000229.1 coordinate 3,176,318, forward strand.
TGCAGGGTTCAGGATGAATCAGCAGCGGAGGGGACGGCTGGTGCTGGTGGTGGGGGAAGGCAGAGTCAGCCCCGGGATGGATTGGTGCACAGCTGGGGTGACATGCGGCACTGGCCAGGAGGTGACTCACCGAGAACCCAGCCTGGAAGGAACCTGGTGCAGCTCCGTGCGCTGCGTCCGAGAGCAGCGATTTCTCACAGAATCACAGAGCGGTTGAGGTTGGAAGGGATCTCTAGAGATCATCTATTCAACCCCGCTGTGATAAACGGGTTGTAATTCGCAAGGATAAACAAAGTGATAAGAATATGTTAAGATGGCACCAGGTTGTAATTTGCAAGTGACAAGGATATGTTAAGCTGGCGCCAGGTTGTAATTTACAA
>JAWLRI010000229.1:3176797-3194476 GCA_034781795.1 Crypturellus tataupa
CAGCGCTGCTTGCTTGTTACTTACAATAAAGTATACTGATGAATTAATTGGCTCCGAGAGTTCGTCAGTTTATAACACCGCCCTGCTCAAGCAGGGACACCTAGAGCACATGGCACAGGGTGGCATCCAGGCAGGTTTTGAGATCTCCAGAGCTCTCGCCTCTTCCCAAGGCCAGCTTGAAGCTCTTGCTTTGCCCCCCAGAGCTCAGACTTACCAACCCTAGCCCCTACAAAGACTAAGGTGATGCTGCCAGGCACCGAGGAAGCAGGCTGTCCCCTCACCTTCACAGCTGCACGCACAGCCTCCCAGGGTTAAATCCAGGAGAACAACCCCAGGGGAGGATAAATCCAAAGGAGATTGCACCAGTTGTGGAAGATGGAGCCCAAAACTATTCTGCAGTTGCTAAAGTACCAGCTCATTCCCAGGCAACAGCAACACACAAACCAGCCATGGGCAAAATTTCCTCCCAGGGAAGCCCCAAGTTTTCCTGTTCCCTTTTCCAGATTTTCCTACTTAAAGCAAGCAGCGCCAATTTTGTAATACAGAAAAAATCAGAGGTGGAAGAGACTTTCCGGTAAGAATTTAGTCATCTAAAAGACAGCTGCACTGCACAATCAGTATTTCCAGAGTCTTGCCAGGCAAAACCAAAACAATATCATCCCCTCTTTAACACAATGGAAAACTTTTTTTATACTTATATATAAAAAATATATTTAATTATATATACATTAAAAATACATATATACACACACAAACATATATATACACAGTTCATATACCTATACACACTATTCACATACACAACTATGTGCATGAAGGACCACAAAGTGACAGGGCAATTCAAGGGCTGCCGACCTGCCCGTGTGTCTCTGGCAGTCTGTCCCAGAGCACACGTGTGTCTGTTTGCCCAGGAGATGCACACACGTCCGAGCAGGCGGTCACACAGCCAGGGCAGCTTGGGGACACGTGTCCTGCTCCCCTGGAGCTGCTCATGAGCAGTACGAGGAGGCTCCCAGCAGCAGGGACGTGTCCGACAGAGCCCTGCTCTCCTCTCACGCTCCTACCTCATCCCAGGGCTCCTCGGTGACTGGGGGACGCGTCTCGTAGCCAAAGGACGTGGCTGCCCGAGGGATGTGGAGGGGCAACTGGAGGGACACGTGGCAGGAAGCGGGGAGAGGGACATCTTGCTGTGCCAGAGGCACCTGCTCTGAGTCACTCAGCTGTGTGTTGCTGTCACCCAGCTCTGGCTTGACCCCAAGGCCATGCAGGTGACACGGAGCAGGGAAGAGCTGTCCCCCATCCTCCTCGCTGGTGGGCAGCTTCACAGAGCTGAGCGGTACCCAGGGCTGGCAGCAGGGCTCTGCAGTGTCAAGGTTCTCTGTTTGGTCCTCTTGGCCAAAAACTTTGTCCTGCAGATTGAGAGGGAGGTGGTTGCCCACTCTTGAGTGAGGGCATGGGCATTTGGAATAAACCTGGAGCTGCAAGGAAAGCCACATCTCAGATGTCTGGTAGTCTTCATTGCATCTGCAGCCATCACCGTTAAGTGCCACCATCCCTGGCTGCTCCAAACATGCCCATGAGCTGCTGGGCAGCTGGGCTGCCAAAGCCAACACTTCGTCTTCCCTGTCACTCTCCACTCCCTCCGGTACTAAGGAGGTCCCAGAGTTCACAACATGTCCCAGCTGGCATGGGACCTTGCTTTGGGGCCAGTCCGGCCTAAATCCATTGGCACAGTAGCCACCCATCTCCTGGGAGAGACTTTCTCTAAGGAGCAGCTGGACTTGGGGCTTCTTCTGCTCAGCAGTAGATGGTCCGTGAGAGGGCAGCACGGCCAGCGAGAGCAGTGTAAGCGAGTCCCCCTCGGGCTCGAGGGTGGGCACCTGCATGTTCACAGTCATCTCCTCCTTCAAAACAGCCTGCCAGGAAACAAGCAGCAAAATTGTCAGTTTGGGATTGATGGAACAGCCGCCAGTCCATGGTGAGTGTGCATCTGCTCTCCAGGAAAGCCTGTCTCCTGTGCTCAGGCCCCAAGAGAACATGCACGGGACTCTGCTCCCCAGCTCGAGGGGGATCCGGTGCCTGGACACAGCAGAGGCCACAACAGTTATTATTGTTGCTGCTTTTCCAGTTGCTTTCCAGGTACCAGATGCTGGCCTGGACTGCTGGCACTGTCGGCACTGGGAAATGGGAGTGCAGTGAGTAACTGCAGGTCAGGAAGAAAGGATGTTCTGGGGATGGTTTCCACAGGGTTTTTTCCCATGGAAAATTGAGATTCATAGCCTTGACTGTTCTGCTGACTCAGGACATTTAGTTGTCCATTTGCAGTACTCAACAGAACTGTAATCCCCAATACATGTCCAAACTTTCTCTCAGTGCTGCGTTTGACTCAAGGATAGAGTAGCCTCTTAATATACTAAGGCCATCGAGCAACCCAGGATAACATCCCCACTGTTTTTTACTCTTCCTCTCCAAGCTACTCCTGCAGGGCACAGAGCCAAGCAAACCCAGTTATCTCCAAAGCAGGAAGCTCTTAGTGCCATGGATCCCACTCCAGGCCATGTGCTGCCCAAGGCAGGCTTCTTTAGTGTGTCCTGTGCCTGCCTGATGCATCCATCAGCATCTCTTAAAATGCAGTATAAGGCATGGAGTAATGACGTGTTGAAGAGCTGAGCTGAATGAAGTACCAAGCTCTTTGAGAACACAGATAATCCCGGCTCACTCATGGCACACAAGAGGAGAAATGGAGGACGGTTGTTCACTCACAAGCGAGTTGGGGATGTGCATCTCCGAGGGTCTCGGGTACATATACAGCCTGAGGGAGCAGAGCGCAGCCACGCACAGCACCAGCAAGACAGCAATCAGTCCGATGAGGAGGACCCAGGGAAAGTCTGCAGCAGGTCAAAACTGGTTGAGACTTGGAAAAAAAAACCCACTTGGCATCCCCAACAGTGTGCCCTAAGCCAGCTTTTCCCTGGAGGTCCCATGACAGGCTGGGATGATCCCAGCAGCAGGTACAGGGCAAACTAGTCAGATGGCAAGAGAGTATCTTCCCCTAAGAGAAGAGGAGGGTCCTCACAGGGTCTTGCTAGGTCACCAGACCCGACCAGAATGGCCAGAGTTGTGTGTCCTCTCCCTCTGATGAACATCCATGCCCTGAGCTAGGCCGAGGTGGGAGTAGAGCACCAGAGACAGCTGGTGAGCTCTCACCTCCAGGGCTGGCCGGTGTTGTGATGCAGTGCTCAGCGTCCCTGCTTTGCTCCCTGGGCATGTTCTTTGTCACTGTCCGGACACAGTATCGGGTGTTTGGTTTCAAGAACTTGAAGATGCAAGAAACATTCTTGTTCTTCTGTTCACATGGCACCTGGAAGCAGAGCGGGATGTTTGGCAAAGGGTCTGGCAGCACCTCCCCAGGGTCCAGGGAAGGTCTGTGCATGGTTCTGCAACTTGGCATCAGGAAAAGCAGCCAGAGTTGAGAAGCAGCATGTCCACCAGCCTCAGCATCATGGCACCAACATGGAGCACAGACCATACCATCCCATTTCCCAGCACCTCCAGGATTTGTTTTCCTCACCCTAGGAGCCCTTTAATGTCTGACACAGGTCCCAGAACACAGTATATATATATTTTATAGCAAATTCATGCTTTCATTCTAGCAGGTATAGTTACAGTTTTTCTTCTTACTCATACAGACAAAAAGGGGAAAGATGCCTCCCCTCAGATCTCCAAATTTAATCTCTCCAACTTCCCAGCCTGTGCAGCATTTAAGTCAGTGGTCTGGTCTGACCCTCTGCCCACACAGGCATTGCCCCCAGTAGAAGGCAGTGCCGTGACAGGATGGGTGGCCAAACTGTCTGCACGATCCCCTGTCAGTCTGTGGCCCAGATGCTGCCAAGGCAACAATGCACCAGAGGGGGACTCAAAAGCATCTTTCTGAAAGCCCCATTTGGCTGCATCAGTAAAGCTTTTGCAAAGGCTGTGCCCTCTGAGCCTTATCTGCCCCTGCTACATAGCTGGGAAGTCCTTTTCTCCCCAGTACATACTTGCTGGACGAGCACATCCTTTTCATAAAGGTTCAGCTGGTACCATAGTCTTGTCAGCACTTTGTTGACGGGCTTGAAAGAGCCATTTTTCCTTTGGTATGGAGTGAGTGGCATGATGATGTTTATGCTAAGGTTGTTACCCAGGAGAAGTGAGGACAGCGTGGGAGGACCCACAACTGCTGCAGAAAATAAAAGCATTCTTCAAAACACAGGGCAGTCATCTCATTTGTCCAGAGATGTCATTTTTCTCTCGATAGCCCCAGTCCTAGTGCAAAGATGTTTCCTCATGCAGATCTAGATCTCTCTGTTCGACCAGGAAGCCTTTGAGCAACCTGCTCTAACCAGACTTTGAGCAAATTAAGCCCCCTCCCCAATTCATTTCCAGTCCTGTAGAAACTTCCAGAGCTCTCATTCCATTGCCTCTCTTTCCTAGGCCCCTGTTCTTCAGGTAGCCCTAGAATAACACAGTTCTTCTCCAGCAGTTATGCTCCTATCCCTTTCCTCTGATCAAACTTTTCTACACTTTTCCCACCAATATCAACATTTCCCAGGGCTGCATCCTCCCCACCAGCTCCCCAAGGTTAGCTAGAGGAGTCCCCAGGTCCTTACTGTCTCTGTATGGCTGTAGTTCCCTAGAGCAGGCCCATTCGGACAGCTTGTCTCCATCCACTGTTCTCACTCTTGCCCAGTAGATACCATGGATATCTTCAAAATACAGCTGACAACATGAGCTGTTGCTCTTCCCCCAACAGGCATCTACCTTGGTCCAGCTAGAAGAAGATCTCCCTGAAGACCTCCAAGTGGAAAAAAATGCAGTGAGAAGGTGCCAAAAAGGGGGAAAAAACTACTGTCTATCCACTGCAAATATGATGCAGCAGAGTGGGTCAGAGAACATGGATCATGCAGCCCAGCTGGCAAATAAGAGCATTGCTCAAATTGAGAGGGTGATTATTTGTCACTGATGAGACCACATCTGGAGTGCTGTGTCCAGATCTGGGCTTCCCAGGACAAGAGAGGCACAGACATATCAGAGTGAGTCCAGCAAATGGCCACAGGGAAGATTAAAGGATTGGAATGTATCTGCTATGAGCAGAGAGCTAGGACTGTTTAGCCTGGAGAGGAGAAGGCTCAGGGGGATCTTCTCAATGTGCACAAATATCTGATGGGAAGGTGTCAAGAGAATGGGGGCAGCTTCTTCTCAGTGCTGTCCAGGGAGAGGATATGAGGAAATGGGTGCAAACTGAAACACAGGAAATTTCATTTAAACATAAGAAAAAAAAACTTTTTATTTTTTATTTTTTTAGGTTCCCTGGGCAGATTATGGAGTCTCTGTCTTGGGTGATACTCAACACCTGACTGGAAAAAGTCCTGAGCAACCTGCTGCAGGTGGCCCTGCTTGAGTTAAATGATATCCAGAAGTTCCTTCTAACCTCAACACTTCTGTTATTCTATGAAATTTACATTAGGAAAACAGTTCTCTGACTCACAGAGGGCCTCTAACTTCCTCCTGCCACAGCCCTATGCTAGAATGCTCCAGCCTCGGAGAGTAATCACCCATACACACATCAGGTGACAGGTGACCAGCCAGCGAGCACAGGCAGGGAGGAAAGCACAGAAATGTGGGCAAAGCAGGGCTTGGAGGAAGTGGGGCCAAAACCAACCCCTTCTCCTTTCTCCCCAGTTTCATACATACCAGCTCTTGCATTCCACCTGGTACCTGGCATTGCCGGGCGAACGAGGGTCCGGTTCCCACGTCAGGCAAGTGTGGAAATTCTTGGCCATTAGTGTCACGTTCTGGGGAGGAAAAGGCATGCCTGGGGAGCAGGGAAAAGGGACATGAGGGCAAAGAAGGGCAACATTGCTCTACTCCAGGATGGCCTGCAGAGAGATACACACTCAACCTCTGCCACTTAAACAGGACCTGCTGGTGTCCAGGCAGGTGCTGTTGGCTGGTCCATTCCTCCTTTGCTAGCCCCCACTGCTCCACATTAACCCAGCTCATGGCTAGTTGTGTGGATGTCACAGCTTTGTGCAGACACTGTGGGGTTGTGGGGACACCCAACAACCCTGCCACTTCAGTCCTGCACAAGTGAAGAGCAGCTCCTTGGTGGTCTCAGGAAGGGCTGTCTCTCAGTGTCTATGTTTTCAGAGTCTCTTACGTGACTCAACGGCTTTGGGGTATTTCATATGCAGGCCCCAGAAAAGCACTGACAGCTCCTCCAGGAGGGCTAGGAAGAAGCTTACTCCCCACACCTTTCAGGCCCTGGAGGTTCCTAGGAGGTTCCAAGACCACAGAGAAGTGCAGCTGATTTTCTCTGTTTCCCTGGCTCCTTTTGCAGTTCTAAGAGCTGTCCCCATGCTTTCTCCTCCACTGTAGACCTTGCAAGCCAAGGCTGCAGTGAGGCAGTCAGGACTCTACCCCCTTCCTCTGGCCCAACTAAGGCTATTCCTGAGCTGGACTTACCACAGAGCAGGGTGCAGCTGGTGAGAGACAGAAGCAGGCTCAGCGCAGCTCTCATGTTCTCTCCACGCCAGGTCCATCTGCCCCAGCTCTACAGTGGCATGCCGGAGCTCATGGTGGGAAGCGTGGGTTGTCTTAACTGCTTTGCTGCCTGGAAGCACAACAGATGAGCAGAATTGAGATCAGAGAAAAGTTATTTTCCCAAAGCCATGGCTGCAAGAGGCGATGCTGCGCTCTTTCCATGGTGGCGGAGGCACCACTGTGCCCCAGGTATGACTCGTGCGTGTATTTTTTTGGTCAGAGAAAGCTCAGGGCTGAAGGTTCACACCAGCCTGGAGGTGACTCACCCCCACTCAGCTACCCCCTTGCTGGGGCTAGGCGGCAGCGGGGTGACTCACTGCTGAGGTAGTGGCCACACGGGAGGAAGGAGACCTCGCTCTGCGCAAGCCCCACAGAGCCCCAGTGCTGTGTCACGGCCTGACACTGCGTGAGGCGAGAGATGATATTGGGGTGACACTACAGCACGTCCTTGTTCCTCATGCCCTGCTCCGTTAGGTATCGGTATACAATGATACCTATTAAATACCAGTTCCTGTCTCCAAAACCAGGGCAGTAACTCCTTATCTTCACCTGACTTCAGCCCAGCTCCTTTCCGGTTTTCACTGCTCTCTTCCCAACTGGCGGAGACATTTCCAGGTGGCACGGAGGTATCTTGCTCTCTTGAAAGAGCTGGGCAAGGGCTTCACTAGCAGTTGTCAATTTGAACTTCCTTGATCATGGAGACTTGTTTCCTCCAGCAACTGAGGGGGGCCCAGGGCCACTTCCAGAGGCAGAAGGGTGGGAGAATTTCCCACACCAGATAGGACACTCGTTGGGCTTCTTAGTGCCCCCTGCTCTCCCTGTCTTGCACTGACTCCACGACAGCAGCACTTGCAGATGGATGTTGTTGTGCTCGGAGCTGAAGCCAAGGAGGAGCAGCCGGTGACGCAGGCCGGATGCTGACCCCTAGCAAGAAGCGGCCGGGTACAGGCGTGCGGGGTAGCACGTGCCACCACTCCGGTGCTGCCCTGGCCAGCAGACACGGTCGCCATCCGCCTTTGCCGGCGGACGAGGAAGGAGACGAACGTGGTGCCCCCGCCATGCAGGGACTTGCTCTCCGGGCTCGGCACACACCTTGTGGCAGGCAGGCCGCCAAGCTCGCACTGCCTGGAGGGCTCAGGTGGTGGTTGGGGCCACAGGCTGAAGTGCAGGGATTAACCACCCTCTCCTTCCCATATCCCTTCTTTCACCAGCTTCCCCCGCATCGCCCCACTACGCAGAAGTGCAACAACTCCCTCCTTTCAGCCAGCAGCTATTTGTTTTGGCCACGTGTTACACCAAACAGAGCGACGCAATCTGAGCCCACCATGGTCTATTAATCACAGAATCACAGAATGCCTAAGGTTGGAAGCGCAGACAGAGGAAGCCCTTCAGCTCTGAAATGCAGGGGCAGGTTTCAGAGGCTTTGAGAGCATTCAGTAGAAGTGCCATCAGCTACAAGCCTGGCTCCTAGCTTCCTTGAGGCATCTGCCTCAAGGTTGTGGTGGGACAGGACATGGGGCAGGACAGACCCAAACCAGCCTAGCAAAGCCAGTCTTGAGCTAACAAGACCACTGCCTCACTGAAAGCATCACTTCCAGCTTCCTTGCCCCTCCATCCTGGACTTCCCAAGGCCAGCATGCCAGCCCACTGCGCAGGGTGCCGCCCTCCACCACGATGTAGCAGGGCTGTCTGTACTTGCAGCACAGCCCCCTCCTGCAGCCTGCCCCTCTGCTCCTTCCTTACCTGCCAAGAGGTCGGTGTTGTCTTGCCACCTGCTGCGCAGCCGGGCTGTTCCCAGAGGGCCGCAAGGGACATCCCACTCACCTGCTCACAGCACAACACGTGATTTTACTTTGGTGGTTCATACTCTTTTTTTCTGGGTCTATCTGCTTTTTTTTCTTGCTTCCTTGTTGACTGTGTCATCTCGTTACCGACTTCCACCAAGCTCAGTGCTCTCTTAGAAGGCTCAGCAGTGCCCTCTGCAAGCAGTGAAAGACATAGCTTCACTCCACTTTTACTATGCTGCTTCCACTTTTACTAGGAGGGGCACTCCCTTGGCCAGAGAGCCACAGTCCTGAGAACAGAAAACAACAGCACAGCCAACATCAGGGCACCTGTCAGGACTACCCTGTGCCAGCCTACACGTGGCAGCACAGACATGAATCAGGATGCCTTCGGAAAGCCAGTGTCCTCCTGAGAACAGGTTTTATCCTCTTGAACATCAGCATCCCAAGCTGCATGCACAGACCTGCTGAGGTCTTCTGGATGGGCCTCACAAAGTGACCACCGCGCTCTGGTCCCCACCTCAGGCCAGAGGCAGCCTTGCGCAGCCACAGCATTTGCAGTCTCCAATCTGCTCAGCAGCACTGCTGCTTTGCCCTAGGAACAACTGCTCCAGCAGAACCAGAACAAACACATGCGTGGCTCAGCCTTGGGAAGCCAAGCCTTGCTGAAAAGAGGCAGCAGTGCAGCAGCCCAACAGGAGAGTAGAAGTACCAGAAATTAAGTTTTCTAAAAACATAATGCTGTGCAGGTGGCTGCACACAACAGGCTGAGAAGCAACAGTGCCCTAACTTGGGTTCCTTTGGCAGCCTGTACTCCACGCTTGGCCGTCAGGAAACGACTCACTGTGCTCCAGAGCACGAGTGCAGACAGGCAGCAGTGCCAGAAGGGTCCCGGGACACATGGTGCATGCAGGACAGCACGACTGCACCACAGCTCTTCAAGAACAAGGACACAGAGAGCGCAGCAGACTGGACGGATAGACTCTTTAATACCATCTTCACTATGTACACCTTACACACATTCACGGCCCGCCGGGGATGGCCAACAGATCACATTTCTGCATATGTCCATTTATGGGGGGGGAGAGAGAGGCTGGACAGCAGAAGTTAGGAGCTGCCGACATCTCAGGAGGTTGGGTGCAGGAGCAAGGGAAGCCCATCAAGCTGGGTCACCCAAACATCCAATCTGTTGCAGAGGAAGGGAATGAAAAACTGGGCAGGAGATGCTTTAGCCATCTCAGCACACAGATCTACCAGTGCTGTCAAAGGCTTTAAAATCCACCTCCCTCCCCAAAAACTTCTGGCTCCCTTGCTTACAAGACCAACTCCCTCTCAGAAAAGCTCTTCCTCCCTTGCCCATTAGCTCCACTCAAGGTAGAGCACAAAGAGCAGAGCCAAGCATGCTGTTCAAACATGCTGTTAACCCCATAAAAGAGCTGCAGTGAGCAAGAGAGATCATAAAGCTGCCAACAGCTCTTCTTTCAGCACCAGCAGCTCTTCTCCTCTATGGATATGGGAGGAAAACCCATTTGCATTCTTTAAGTGCAGTGGGACTGCAGGGGCCAGCACCCTGCCTCACGTGCAGGAAGGCCACTGGCAGGCAACCTCAGCCACACAAGTAGGGAGACACAGAGGAGAAAGGATGAATGTGCGCAGGAGTGTCTCAGCACACCGCTGGGAGGTGGTCCCCAAGCAGCCCAGCACGACCCTGGCCCCTGTCAGCCCCCTCTCTCTAGCCTTCACCCAGCATCTTTAAAGCAGCAAGCATTAACAGAGAAAGAGTGGTCTCCGTGCCTAGAGAAACATCAGTGCTTGCCCTAACCAGGACATGGTCTGTTGGCTCAGAGCACAGGGCATCAGGGGCTCCTCAGGGACCACAGGGAGGACAGGTCTCTCCCCTCACAGATGGTGCTGTGGGGAGAAGCCAGCTCCAACGGGAACAGGGGGATTTCCCCACCTCCCCGCACTGCTCACAGGGTGGATGGACATGGTGCTGGCCAGCTTCTCCCTGGGCGAGGGAGCAGATAGTCCTGCGACAGTATCGGCTATCAGCACCTGTAAGCAGCCTCTGTGAACACAACTGTCTCTGTCTCTTCCTCCTCGGTGCCCTGGGAATGCATGCTAGGCATTCCCAGGGAATATCCATCCTCCAAAGGCCTTCTCCAGATATCGGGCTACTGTCAGTGTCAGGTGGTCGTTGTAGGCCCCTGCAACCAGCTGGATGCCCAGTGGCAGCCCCCCATTGCTCAGGCCTAGTGGGCACTGCGTCACGGGCAAGCCCAAGACGTTGAAGATAGCTGCAAGAGAGAAGCTGCATGAGAACAGACCCTGGGCACACAATCAGTCACGGACAGGGTAAATCACCCCCTGACTCCCCAGGGAAAGTTCTCCCACCCGACTGGTAACTGTTGTCCCACACAGCTCCCGGCTCCTGAGAGCAGGGCCTCTCCATGGCAGCAGTCAAATAACACAACTGCCAAGTGGCACAGAGGTGCATGGCAACAAGAAGCTGCTGCTGGCCATACCTAGGTAAGCCCAAAGCCAGGCAGCACTGCAGTGTGGTGCTGGCATCACGGAGCTCGAGAGCCAGAAAAGCCACATAAAGAGCCCCAGACTGTCAATCCCAGTTCCTCGGGACACGTGGCAGCCTTTGGACGTTTGCTGAAATGCTGTGCCAGCTCCAGCAGCTTAACACGTGCCTTCAGGACAGGGTGTACCAGGGAAGCAAGGCCAGGTTTCTCTGGAAGAGCAGCCCCGTTAGAGCTAAGCCACAGCAATCCAACCTGCAGAGAGCAGGTGCAAAAGACACACAGTTTTAAAGCATGACAATAATTCTTGTCTGATTTCTGGAGCAGTGAACAGGTAGCTGCTATGGGAAGTCCACTATTGAGGCCCTCAACAGGTCTCCTCACCTACAGCTTTGTAGGCACCAGGGCTCCAGAGAGCTCTCCCTAAAACCCAAGGGAGCCATGAAATGACTGACAGTCACCCAAGAGCCTGGCTGTTGCTGGCACAAGCATTGGGCATTGCAAACCTCTATGCAGACTGTCACTGCCACCCCTTTCACTCGCAGCGGGGCAAGACAGGGCACGCTGCCCTGGATGCACTTGTGCGATTGGTAAGGTTATGTGTGGGACCCTGCCTTGGGACCAGGACAGCTCACCTGTGTAGGCAAAGTTGAACGGCATGCACAGGGGAGAGTGATGCTTGGGGGCCACGGTGGGATGGGAGGGGTACAGCAGTACCCCATCTGGCCCTAGCAAGGTCTCCATCTCGCCCTGCAGGCTCTTCCCCATGCTCACCAGCTTGGCGTTCCCACCAGGGTTCAGTTTCACCAGCTTCTCTGTCAATCCTAGAGCTATGGGGCAAGAGCACAAACAGGAATGCAGCATTAGAGCAGAATGAACAACAGATCCATGTGTTGCACCAGGCTAGGGAGCACATTAGGTGTACACAGCATCCCCCACATCTTGAAAGAGTTAAGAATGAGGCCAAGGAGTGACCTAGAAAGCACTTTTTCCTCCAGGCCTGCCCATTCCCAGTGGACATCTCCCCCTGCACACAGTATGACAAGTCTTCCAATACCTCTGTGCTAGAGTAACAGCTTTCAGACCACCCGACTAGGGCTTGGTTCTGCCACTTCGAGGAGTTTTTCCAGTCACTGGCTCATTTCACCTGGATGGAGCAGCAATGCCAGAGGTACTGTACTCCCACAGGCTCTCAACACACATGCCCAAGCAGAGGCTGCAGAGTGAACCTGGCATTTATTAAACAGAAGCAGCAGTCATATCACGTACTAATTAGGTCCTCCACTGCTTGTAATGCAGGTTGATCTCCAATGCCGCTAAGCAGTGACACAAGTACGGACATGTGACTAGCTCCCCCTAAGGCCCATCAGCTCTGGCAGTGCTCATAGCAAGGGGCAAGCTCTGACTGCAGTTCTACTATCCTCACTTTTCCTTCTCAGGAGATGTCCCATTCCTGCTTATTGGAGATCTGACTAACTCCCTGCTTTCCTAGAGCATGCACCTTCCTAGGGCTTAAAAACATCATGTCACTACTTAAAAACATTATGAGGCTGCCCAGTATGAACTCTGGAGCACTTCAGGTGGCAATGGAGGGGGACTTTTTTGTTTTGTTTTGTTCTCTCTGAAAAAAAAAAGTGGAGATTAGTGCATTCATTTGACAACTCACCCAGCCCTACCACCACCTCGGCATGTCACTTAGCTCCTTGCAGACTCACCAATGGCTGGGAAGGTATGGGAAGACATGCCCACGAGCCACTTTATCAGCTCCCACAGTGGCCACACTGGCTTCCCATGGTCCCCAAGCAGGTCCGTGAAGAGCTGTGCCTCCTGCAATCACACACATCCCTCACTCGGCAAGAGCCCAATGTGGTTAGCACACAACACTGAAGAGTGGACTGAAACTACAGCTAACTCTATGGCTATTCAAACATCCCCATACGTCCTGATGAGAGAGTAAATGTCCCCACAAAGTGGATCAAATTATTGCCATTCTCAGACAGAAGATATCCATCATCATCTTTGCGTGATGCTTGCACTAACCTAAAGCAGCAGCAGCAGAATCGCCTCCTGCCAAACATACCGAGAAGGGGACCAGCTCTGAGAAAAAGTCCACCTTGCAGGCACCTTTCAAAGCTTCTTCTCCAAGATGCTGCTATGAGAAACACCCTGGATGTTTCCTGGAGGTAATTACTATTGTTACATGACTCTAAAAATCAGGTAAAAGGAGATAGAAGGGACCAGACATGCGCTCCTGTGATACAGTTCCTTAGAAAGTGGGCTTGCTTTGTTTATCACTGTGGTTTGCATGGCAAAAACACACTAGGTTTACACCCAGTTCATTTTTTACTATGAAATACTTCCACATATGCACAGAGCATGGCATGGGAACTAAAAATTAAGGGGAATCAGCTGGAACTCAACAACTAACCTTGCAAAATCATAGTACAATAAAAATAATAATAATAAAAAGTGCTTTCTGCTCTGCACAGGCCTGCTGGTAAAGCATTCTTAATCCACTGTTTCAGTCTCGGTCTCCTAACCCATAGTAATCCTATTAACCCCAACCTGCAACATGGTCCTGGCCTGAGACACACAGCACACAAGCTGTGTTTGTTGATTTGGTATCAACTTTTTGCTACAGCAGGGTCTGAATCTTGGCCCGGCTCCCTTACACACCTGCCCATCACCGTCACTGGAAGACATCATGGCTGACCAGATCTGGAAAGAATACTTCATTTTGTGGATGGCCACGCGCTGCACTTGGATCCCCAGCTCACGTTCCAGGTGCTCCACCACCTAAGGAAAACAGTGGGAAGGGTTTACTTATAAAGGGACATGACATTTTGCAACAGGTACATGCAAACCAGAGACAAGAAAGGCCTATGGACTAGAATCTGCAAACTAGGCTTCCTTTGCACATCCTGCCAGCTCTCCTCACATTTATCAAATGGTTCCAGATGTTAACGAGCTGGATTCTTCGAGTTCCACTAGAACTCCACTACGCAACCCCCAGCTACGTGGAAATTGGATGCTCCAGAACAGCATCAGGAACAGCACAGAAGGTTTTATAAGCCTCTTAACAGGGTCGCTAACATGCCAGCACAGCAAAGCACTATAGCGTGCAGCCACTGTGCTACCAAATGCAGTACCTGCAGTCAGGTCTCAGATCCAGCCATGGATCTTTTCCTTTACATGACTAAAACCCAGACAGGAGTCTCGGGTGGACTAACACACAGTATTCCCCTCACCACATAGTGCATCCTCAGGAGGTCACCATAATGTAAAGGAGAAAAGTTAAGAAAGCAAAAAATGCATCTACTGCAACAACAATTAGGCCAAAACCTTTGGATGCTCCTCCAGGACACAGACAATATGTGGCTACTGCTAGCAAGGGCATCTTGCAACTGCTCACAAAATTTTCATCTCATTTCTACTGTTACACAGAAACAACAGAAAGAAAGATCTTTCCAATTTTTCCCATTTCTAGAACATAAACGGGACTTGAGGCTGCCTAGACAGCGGCAGATCCAGCAGCCCTCCAGCCCATTGCCATGTACAGGAACTAGCCACAGAGCACATCACTTTGTCCCCAAATGACTCCTCAAAGTGCTCTCCCCAGGCTTTATTTCCACGCTCATCCCAGTGATAGCCAGCTGCCTAGATAACCCATTCCGGTTCCTTCCTACCTTCTTTTGCATCTGCAAGATCTCCTTGTCTACAGGCGACACAAAAATGGACCCACCATCATGATCCATGCAGAGAAACTTTATTTTCTTCAGTGACACCTTTTCATCCAGCTTCAGCCTGCAAAAGGAACACCACCACTTAGCAATTTGTTTCTTGTTCCTCCCTGACTGCCAGAGCTGCTCACACATGTGTTAACGTGAGAGATGTGGCCTGAGGACAACCACAACAGAAAGGTGAGTCTCTGAAGATACACGGACATCTCAGTGCAGTCCACCCACCTACTCAGCTGACCAGTTTTAGGTCCCACTAGTTCTGCTATCAGAACTGATAGAAAAAGGCAGGTCTCAATACACATCTGGCAATTACAGACCTTGGTCAGGGCAGGGTTAGTGCCATGCCACCAGAGCCACGGGGAGGTGACAGGAGCAACAGGGAAAGCAGCCACGTGCAGTGCAAGGAGCCAGCAGGGAGGCCACAGTGAGGAGCACCGTTCTGTCCCCGTCTCCGCTTTGCTCCTTACCAACACATGCCCAAGCCACGCTGCGGTACAAGGTGGACACTGCAGCACCGGCACGTTATCCTGCTCCTCTGCATCTCCTCTCAGCGAGCCATGAGCCCACATGTGCCATGGCAAGAGCTCTGCAGGGTCTGTCTAGGACAAGGCAGGGAGCAACGACTGGCAGACAGGGAGAGTGGCCCTCATGTCATTCAGCTAGTAATGTTTGCCCAGCCTTGATGGGGGCAAAGGAAGGAGCCTATTTCCCACTGTGGGTTCAGTGACAAGGGAGAGGGGTGTCAAACCAAGGAGCATTTTACTGCTCTCTCAGCACAGGAGTTTCTCAGGTGCACAACACCAACAAGAGACCAAAAAGCCACATGATCATGGTGCAGGCTGAAAAACTAATTGTTCAGCAACAGGAAAGAGCACGCATAAAAGCCAAAAGAAAGGCCAGTCCCAAGAGGGAAGGGACACTCAATGGAAGGACAAGCCAGGCTGTGCTCCTGCCCTCAAGCCTCGCTTGTAAGGCGGTCATGGCTGACCAAGCCAGGACAGGAAGGAAAATTGCCTGCAAGGTCCCGCTGCAGCCCGAATCAGGCAAAATAATCAGTAACAAACAACTTGGGCTGCACAGACCTGACTTTTTACATTAACTATCATGTTAAAGGGGGAATGAATTAAAAGGACCCTCTGCAATGGCCAAAACACAGCTGAGAGCAATGAAAATATAAGAGCAACCTACTTTCTGACTCCAGGTCCAGCCATGACCCTCAGCATAGGTTCCAAATCCTCTGCGTAGCGGCACATGGGCCCCGTGCACAGGAAGCTGGTCCGCGCCCCCTGCGCGTTTGGGAACTGGCCGTCGTTGGGCACCACCCCTGCAAGCACAGAGGTGCTCAGGTTGGCCAGTGCTGTCAACGCTGCCTCGAGCCAGGTGAGCCCTGCACAGCTGCGGCCTCCCGGCGCGGGTGGACGCTGTCGCTTGGGGTGCTGCACACCGGCACCACTTGCAGGCTCGGGGTAATGTGCACAAGTGCCAAGGAGAAGCACCCAGTTGGCACAGACGGGAGCCCTGCCTATTTCACTGCATCTCCAGAGGCCGATAACCGCCTCCAGACAGGCTTATGGAAGGGTGTCTTATGTCAACCTAGATAGTGACCTTGGGAAAACGTCCCACATGGAGGTTGCAATACCACGCGCAAGCCGCTTCCCGCCTCCCATGCCTTTGATGCTCAGCCATAAAGTAACTTCCTACTGCCGAGTTACAGCACTGCCTGCTCTGTTGCAGCACTCCCAGCACGTCAAAAATTACATGATCACAACTACAGAGTGCCCTGAATGTGTTCCTTGCACAGTCCTCCCCATGCATTTCACCTCGAGAAGCTCCTAGTGACAGGGGGAGATGCATGGTCCCCTCTGCCCCTTGCAGGGTCTCCCCTGCACCTGCTTTACCTGTGGTTGGTTTGTGGCCAAAGACTCCGTTGAAGAAGGCAGGCATCCGGATGCTGCCACCGATATCGGAGCCCACACCGATCACCGAGCAGGCGGCCGCCAGGACACAGCCCTCCCCACCTGCACAGCAGAACAGACAGCAAAAGCCCACAGGCTCGTAGAGTACGATATGCATGACACAGGAGCACAGCTGACACTTCTCTTCATGCGCAGGTGGGACGGGAGACACCTCAGCCCTAGAGAAGCCTGAGGGGCAGCTGGCCAACTCACACCACAGTGACTTCCCCCATGTAAGTGCCCCACCAAGGGCTGCCATTCACATCAATAGGGAGGCAGGGTGATCCAGGCCCACGCTAAGGCACGGAGTCTCACCTGAGCTGCCGCCCACGATCCTCTGGAGGTCGTAGGGGTTGTTGGTGCGCCCGTAGACCCTGTTGCTGGACTCGTACCACATGCACAGCTCGCTGCAGTTGGTGACGCCCAGCGGGATGGCGCCCGCCTGCTTCAGCCGCGACACGACGGCGGCATCCGACGTGGCGATGACATTGCGGCGGCTCACCAGGCCCGACGTGTTGGGCATCCCTGTGGCACCGGTGAGCAGGGAGAGGGGTTAGTGCTGGCTCTCCAGGGATTGCTCCCGGGGCAGCGGGCAAACACCCCAAGCGCAGGAGCGATAGGAAGGAGAAGCGTCATGGGGTGCCTGGTTACAAGGGATGCAGACAGGGAGAGGGGAGCGCTTCCCTGCTGCCCAGGGCAGAATGGGGTGAGAGCCACCACCAACGCACCGTGCAGTGCAAAGGCCTCCTTGATGGTGACAGGCACCCCCAGGAAGGGCAGCTTCTCCTCCAGCGAGTCGTCGCCGGGGCCCTCGGCGAGCAGCTTGTCCACCTGCCGGGCCTCCTCGAGGGCCTCCTCGAACCTGCGGGAGGGAGGCGGCGCGGGGTAGCGTGCGGGGCGGCACCGCAGCGGGGCTCCCCCCGCGCACCTACCTGTCGCAGACCAGGGCGTTGGTGAGCGGGTTGACCTCCCTGTTGCGCTCGATGTAGGCCTCCAGCACCTCCACGCAGCTCACCTGCGGGCCGAGGGCAGGGTGAGCGGGGACACGCGCGGGGACACCCTTGGCCCGGCCCGGCCCGGCGCGGTGCCC
>JAWLRI010000229.1:3194576-3209047 GCA_034781795.1 Crypturellus tataupa
GCCGCGCCGCGCCGCGGGGCCGCCCAGCGGCGGGAAAGCACCGCCCCGTCCCGCCCCGCCGAGGGCAGCGGCCGCCCCTGCCCCGCCCTGGAAAGCGTCATGGCGGCCCCTCCTGCCTGCCCGCCGTGATGCCGCTCCCCCCCTCACGTAAACGGTCATGGCGGCCCCTCCCCTCAGCGTGAGCCCTCATGGTGGCCCTCTCCTCTCATGTGAACTGTCATGTTAGCCCCTTCCCCTTATGTGAACCTCATGACATCCCCTCAGGGTAATTGTGATAGCAGCTCCCTGCCCCATGTAGACCATCATGGTGGCCCTGTGCCCCATGTAGACCCCAAGGCAGCACCTTCCCCTCACTAGACTGTCGTGACAGCCCCTTCCCCTCAGGCAAACCATCACGGCAGCCCCTTTCCATGATGTAACTGTCATGGGGGCTCCCTCCCCTCCATGTAGACCATCATGGTGGGCCCCTGCATGTAAACGGTCATGGTTCCCCCTTCCCCTCGCGCAAACCATCACGGCAGTCAGAAGCTGATGAGCTTAAATTCACTGCCTGGTTCTATCGGTCCCGTGTGTTTTAAGCACTGAGCTTCACCCCTGAGCTCTTCCCTGAACAAAACAGCAATTAATACATTCATTTCTAAACACGCCCTGAGATTTTTTTAAGATCCTTGGCTGCAGCTGGAGACTGAAGAGCACTGGATTCGCCAAAGCTACAAGAATTGGTGATGCTGGGGGAAAAAAAAAGGAAAAGGAAAGAAAAGAAAAGGTGCCATTTGAAACAAGTGCTTTTCCCAGTTTTTCCTCTCCGTTGACTGCACACTTCGGTTTGGGGTAGAGGCGCAAAGGGAGATGGATGGCTCCTTCCCCCATCTCCACGGTGCTGCTGAAACACCATCCGGGCGCCCTTATCTAGATGTGGGCGCAGCTCGTCACGCTGCCCTGCGGCACCCGCGCACCCACGCGCCCCGCGCGTACAGCAGGTACGGCTGGAACACCCCGACCTTTCCCCAGCTGCCCTCTGTCGTCACCGCAGACCTGCAGAATGGTCTCTAAGTCAGGACTTGTCACAACTCAACCCGTGCAACCTGCTGGCGCCGCTGGCAGTCGCACCTCCCGACTGCTGAGTCTAGGGCTTTACCGGTGCTCCGTGCGAGCCCGCGCTCCCACTGCTGCTTTCCAAAGCTAGGGCAGCAAAGCATCCAGGGCAAAACCCTCCCTGCCTCCTAAACGTTGCATGTTGCTGGTCTGGCCAGAATTATTTCTCACTCTGTGAGACGGATCTGCCAGTTGTTGCCTCTCAGGTCCTTCACAGATGCCAACAGACTCCTGTGTAGCAAAACTGGTCTTGTCCTGGGTCTTTGCTTCCCTCTGCAGCCCAGGAGCTTCAGCAGAGACCTTCCCTGTGCAGCCCAGCTCTATGCTCTCCCTTAATCTTTACAGCTTTCAAGAGCAGCACTTTGAAATCCATAACAGATTAGCTGACGTAGTTCTGACCTCAGCCCCTTGTGTCCCTGCTAATCACGCTGTATAGCGGCCGTGTCCCACGTGGCAGCTCCTGCCGTTTCCCGTTGGGTCAAGCAGGTAAGCTGTGTGCAAGGCATGCAAGACAGCAGCCAGCCCAGCTCACGGAAACACGGAAATAAAGCTCAGCTGAGCTTTATTGCCATGAAAAGTGGGAACCCTGGGGTAGCAGGTACTCTAGAGCTGAAGTATAGTAAGCTGAAGATTAAAGTTGTTAAGACTGTACTTCATTTAGCAGAAGCAAACAAGCAAGCACGCTAAGAAGCAATGTATTTCCGGATTAAATAAATAAATAAATATTTTAAAAAGCACCCAAGAGCAAGAGGGTTGAGAATATGCAATGAAACCTGCTCCGCCACTTTATGATGATGAACGTGATCTAGTTAGAAGAAAAAACACAGTTTGTACATCTTGGACTTATGCCAGGCATTATCTCCAGTCATTTCGTTAGTGCCTAGGGCTCATAAATAAATAAATAAAAGATTAGCCAACAATATATGGAAATTGGAGTGGTTCTGCTCCCTCTACTTACGTATGTTGTAACCACCGATTAAGCAGAAAGCCATGAAATGTGCTGAGCCTCAGTGCTAGGGATGGTGGATAGCAAGGAGATATACTCTGGTTGAAGATTTCATGTTCTGGTTACCTTTACTGAATTCATCAGGCTCTTCTGGATTTTTTCACCAGTGCAGAGAACATAAAATTTTAGGGGGGGGTGGAATGTCTTGACCACACAATATTTTCCCTTGCAAAACAAGTCATTTTAAAGCTTATCTTTAAAAAAGGCTTTAAAGCTAAACTGTTTGTATAGAATAATGGTGAGGAGTGGGTAGAGAGAAGGGTTGCTTAAAGGTTTAAGTTTAATCACAAGACCTCAACATGGAATTTCCAGCTGACTCCCAATGTTCAGAAATTGCTACATCTCACTCCATGCAGTGACTGAGAAGGGAGTGTGAGGCAGCAAATCCTTACTGAATACCTCCACTATGAGTGGGAAGAGGCAAGGATTAATTTCATAATCTACAATTTTAGTAATAGGCACAGAATGAGAAAAGAAATTTCCAGGAGGTTCCTCTGAGCCTGTTTTCGACTGGAGCAAGCACTGAGTGATGCTATGTTCTGCGTTTCTATTCCTTGTCTTCTGTAGCAGTCACAGAAGTCAGACTGTTTTGTCCAAGGTATTTGCAGAGTCTGTGGTTATTAGCATTATGGAAACGGTGCATTTCCCCAGGAAATGCCACTTGTGCTCTCCACAGCGCATTGATTGCCTTCAGCAGTATCCCATAACCACACGATGGGGCTGTTGGTTTGTGTCCTCTGCACTA
Organism: Crypturellus tataupa; assembly: GCA_034781795.1. Taxonomy (NCBI): domain Eukaryota; kingdom Metazoa; phylum Chordata; class Aves; order Tinamiformes; family Tinamidae; genus Crypturellus; species Crypturellus tataupa. The sequence goes on from JAWLRI010000229.1 coordinate 3,197,423, forward strand.
GAAACCTGCTAAGGCAGCTGCAACTGCAAGATTTGTTTCAGACTGCCAGTGTTAAAACAGAGAGGTCAGAAAAAATTGAATGCATTAAAACATGTGGAGTCCAAATCTGGGAGACCCTAATGCAGGTCAAATGACGAGCTTCACAGGACCCTTCTCCTAAGTTGCCATGGATTGATTTATAGTTATTGATTTCCCAAGAGCTTGACAGGAAGATTCTCTGCTAGCTTTGCAGTTTCATGCTGCTGTTGAGTACCCGTGTTGTAAGTGCGCAGGGTTTTGGAAAAAAATAGGATTTGGAAATTGTTCCATAAACCTTGTCCCCATGCCTGCTTACACAAGAAGGCTGCACTTAAGCATAAAGGACTTCACAGGAACTTTTGTCTGCTCAGGAGGTGCAGAGCTGCTCAGCAGTGAGCGTCTGCAGGAACTCACAAGGGCTTTCTGAAGTACAGGCTGAGCGCCAGCCAGTACCTTCTCAGCAAGACCAGTTTGCAGCTGACTGGATGTCCAAGCTATAAAAAGCTTCAGACAGAGCTTTAGCTGAGCAAGATCAAGAAGATTCTGGAAGTCTGAATCCAGTCCAGGCACTCTTGCCCCACCAAATTCTGCTCCTTCCACTCATGGCTTTTGGCAAGACATCTCCTGCAGAGACACTTCTCCCAGTGTTAGAGCAGTTTCATCGCTCCCATTGGTGTTAGCAGCACTGTTGAGTCCCCATGAGCTGGACTCCAGATTGCTCTATCGTGGATTCCTTTGTCCAGCAAAGATTGAAAATAATCTGGGCTTGGAAGGCTCAAAGTATTTCTGGCTTGAGCAGTTTGCAGCAAACACTTGTCTCATCTGCTGCATATGCTTAGCCCAAGGAGCTAAATTTGCAATTCCTGCTTATATATATCCCAGACCTTTTCACCCCTGACCACTCTTCCCAACTGTTAGTGACAAAGTGACCTGATGCTTTAAAGATCTCTAAGAGAAAATACACATGCAGTGTAAAGCAGGCTCTTTCATTTATTCCTCTCAGCATCACAACACAGTCTGCAGCCTCCAAAATGAGCCCCAGTAGCTCTGAACCTTGCACCCAGGCTTCCCTGAGACCTTGATTCTCAGCTTGTGAGCACAGATAACCCTAGTCGCATGTTACAGATTTCCAGGCTGCTACAATGACAGTCCAGCAATGTGATGCAGCTAGTTTCCCCCGCCTAGTGCAAGGCATCCTCATAAGTGTCTGTGCGTAGGCAGTAGAGGATGGCAGCGCCCAGCAGGAAGATGGCAGATCCCCAGCCCAGGCCATAGCCCCAGTTGAATTCGTGGTAACTCCTCAGCATGCTACTGTCGACGAACTTGATTGGGTAGAGAATCAGGGCACAGATCTGCAGCACCACTGGGACAGAGGGAAAAAAAATAATAAAAAACCAGGGAAGAAGCAAAAAATATTGTTACACTTTAAGAGAGACCATAAGCATGTTTCATTTTGCAATTCTTCCCTTAACGAGGGATTCCAATAAAATAAGGATACTTGAGGCATGGAAGGCTGGTAACCTTCATTCCACTTCCCTTTATCCCCTTCCATCTAAGCATATCTGCCACATTCTGTACAACAGCAGTGGTGAAAGGCCTTGGACAGTCCTACACTGTAGTTTCTTCATCATTCCAAAAGCTTCTGTGAATTTTCAGATACATAAAACCAAAATCAAGGGATGAACTGGACTTACATCTCATCCTTTTTGCCCCTCAGTTGTTCTACTACTACCACTAGGCAAAAGTTATTAAAAACAATTTATTTCTATTTCAGGATTTCAGGGGTACCTGCAGCAAAAAGCAGAACAGCGACCACTCTGTAGTACTGCCAGTAGATCTCCAAGCAGAACGAGATCAGAGAGATGAGGAAGGACAGGAGCGCGATAGTAGCTGCTGCCAGAATTAACACCAGTGTAGCCACTTGCCAGTCTGGAGTAGAAAAGAGACAATTTGGAGGAAAACTTTTGATTTAAGACAAAACTTTGATTCAGGCCTTCACACTATTCCAGAAGCATCCCTTGCCTGGATTTTTCTGTGATGGAATAGCCAAGCGAGCTATAGCTAGAACTCATCATCCCCTCAAATGTCCCACGTGCTGGAGCAAAACTTGCTCCCCATTTCCAAAGTGAGACTCTTCAGAGAGCAGAGTTTTACTGAAGGAAAAAAACCTTCTGGTTGAGAGCTTGCGGGAATTTGAACCAGAAAATCTGAAAGCTTGGGAAACTGAGTGTGGTTTTCACATCCTTGGAAAGGTCACAGAAGAAATAATCTTCTTTGGACAACTAAAGTATTGGAGCTTTTGGTTCAGAATATTGGGAAATTGTGGTCTAAAAGTCAGGTAAACTGAAAACAAAACACAAATAGAAGAAAACAAAGAAAGAAAAGAAAAAAACACTCTGTATACCTCGTACTGGGATTTCCAGAGGTAATCTGGAATCTGGTAGGACCAGAATTATATAGCTCATTTCATACACTGCTCTTTTATAGAAACTTCAGAATGAACACGGCCTAGCTAAAACAAAAAAGAATAAAAATTAAAATAAAATAAAGAAATAATTTTTGCCATAAAACATCTAAATTCAATTTTTTTCAAGTGAATCATAAACTAGTAGGCTCACAGCTTCTTGCACATACCCCCGAAAAAGACTACACAAATAAAATGCAGTTTTTCTTGGAGAAAAAAAAAAAAGGCAACCAAAGAATCTGAGGTAAGTTTTGGGGGTGATTTGCTTCCTGCTGTTATTTCAGGTGGCTCAACAGCCAAAGGGCCCATCGTGGGCAGGGAGGTGGTAGAGTGAGGCAGGAAGGTGTTATCCCCCAAAGGAAGGGGGAAGCTTTGGGACATGTGTGCACTTAGAAGGGGTGGGCTGGCAAAGCTGACACCACGGCAGGGGCTGAACACTTAAAACATCTGAAAAAGCATCGGGATCTCGTGGGAGCATGTCCTTGTCCTCCTTATCCTTAGGAATTCAGCACCTTCACGTCCTGGGGGGCTGAAACAGCGGCAAAGCAAAGGGCTTTCTCTTCTCCTAGGGAGAGTGTAAGAGAGTTTCCTTGTGTTCCAATGACTAAAGTAAACAAATACACAAGATTTAGAGGTTTAGGTTAGGGCAATATCTTACCTGAACAAAAATGTGTTGAACTGATTTAATACTAGTATCTTGGTTCTAAATGCTGGAGGAATAGCAATTTGTGTGGATAAAAGTCTTTTGTCTCAGCCCAGCAGAAATTTCAGGAATACAGCCAGGAACAGCTCCTTCATGACCAGCTTTTTAAAGCACCTTCCCACCACTTTTTTCTCTTTCTTGGGTAGGGTTCTGGCCATCTCTGGTAAAGGAGAATCCCCATCCCAAGCAGATAGGGCAGCAAGAAGAGAAAACAAAGCAAGCCATTCATATTTGCCATATTAGGGTCCAAACTCATGTTAGCACCATGTGAGATAGCATCAGAGTACACATAAACTGGCTCCAAATGAACATGATTCAGGCTGGCAAGAGCCCAAGGGCCAGTGCATGGAGGATATACCCTGCACTGGGAACAGAGCCCGGTACAACCTGCAGCTTGTTCAGGGAGGAGGGAAGAGTCCAACAACCTGCAAATGAACAAAGCATCTGGAAACAGCAGGGCTTTTCACTCTGCTTTTGTCACCACAACAAAGGATTTGCCCAGGACTCCTATTAATCAGCAGTTAGCAGCGTGGCGATTTCCCCAGAAGCCTCGGTCCCACACTGGCACAAAACAGATGGCACAGCAGCCCGAAAAGCGATGGAAAGAGACAAGGGAGTGACAGGATAGGGCTCCTTATATTCCTTTCTGGAAGGAAAAGGAGAAGATGTGGCAGGTCCACTTCAAGACATTTAAAGACCTGAGGATCCTTTTAGGATCAGCTCTCTTCTCAGGACACCCAGTCTGGCCAGACACATCCCAGGTGCAGCGCTGCTAGGAAGGGCCTCCCACTGGAAGCAGGTTGCCGCCGTGCAGGGGGGCCTGCCAAGCCCTCCACGTGAAGCCCGCGCCATGCAGCAGCCGGCTGCGGAGCACCGCGTGCCTCCTGCCACCACCCTGCATGTGCGACCCAGGGGCTGTGCACGGGGCACTGAAATCCCATCCCTCAGGTGGGCTGGCTGCCCTGTGAAGCACCTGCTCCGTGGGCAAAGGGCAGCCAGGTGGGCACAGGAGAGGTGATGCAGGTGTCTCTCACACCAGGGAGGGCTGCTCACGTCTCCGCACAGTCGTCCCCATCACCAGCCTCCCCTGTGCGGTAAATAACACGTCTGGGATGCTGGGAGGAAAAGCCTGCATCTCACACGTGCCCCAGGACATCTGCCAGCCCCAGAAAACATTTTGCTTCCTATCCAATGCCTAACTACTTTCACAAGGAGGGAAGGCAAGTTGGGGGCAGTGAGCTCTGAAATTCTCTGGGAAAAGAATATCTGGACCCAGCTGTCAGGGCTGATGCCAGCCACAAAGCTGCATTTTCTGAGAGCCAAGGGGGTGGACTGTCAGAAGAAGCCACCAGGCGCAGTACTGGATACACCTTTCTCCCTGATCTTCGTATCAAAATCTGCTGCCTTTATGGAGGAAACAGCTCCAGGCAACCCTCCCTTAAGCGACTGCACCTAGGGATGCAGGGCCAGCTCACGGCACAGCCAGGAGGTGAATGAGCAGCTTTGGGAGCTCCACCGGGATTTCAGGGGTCACACCTAAGTCTCCTGCTCAGAGTTCGCCTACAGGGAAGAGCCTTCCTGTGAGAGAGCCCTGTGCAATGGCTAGATGGTTTTCACCATAGCATCCAGACAGCCCCAGCAGACTGGACATCAGCAAGCAGCCCTGAAGAGGCTCTCCCGACGTGGCTATGGCAGGAAAGAGGCTGAAATCAGCCCCTCTGTGCTTCTTCCCAGCAGTGGCTCCACAGTCCTGCTTTAATTTGTGGCGGGGGGATGGAGAGGCGGTTGGAGTGTAAATCACGCAGGCGAGCAGCGAAGGGAAAGGTCAGCACCAGTAGCGAGTCCCCATCTGCTGCACAAACTCCAGCCCATGAAGAGCAAGGGATGCAGCCCCATTTTCCTGCTTGAGTTGTTACCGACAAAAGATGGCACAAAAAACAAGAGAAGCAAACGGCATGTGCAGGCCCTCCCGCCTGCCGCCTCACCGCCTCGCATGCAGCCCCCTGCCTCAGAGACCAGGGTCACATTCCCTCAGCTGTACAAAAAGCCCTCAGAGAGGCAGTTTAGCCTGTTCCAACCCCTGGCTGGGAGGGTGAGACATCAGGCTTGTCTCCTCATAGCTTCCCCTAATTGTCCTGCCACGGCCACTCTTGTGACAAGCAAGCCCCTCAACGGCTCTGCCTCAGCTGTGAGCCCTGAGAAGGGTAACACGAGCATGTCCACCATGACCTAAGCTGCCTGCTTGTGCTGTCGGTCACCTGGATCCAGGTCACCACCGCTTTGACAGGAGACCAGGCCCCTATGGGGATGGAAGTGAGGGGAAACCTGGAGAACAAACACTTCTCTCGGACTCATTTTACACGGTGTTTTGGTGCTGAGGAGGGAAGGGCATAGGCAGGGACTTAGGGATGAGATTCTCCTTCCTCTTCCAGAAATGCCTACTCAGTAAAACAGCTGTGGCTTGTGACACACAGCTGCAGAGGCAGATGTGGGGAAACCCCAGGAGCAGGTGGAATTTCCCACTGCCTCTGCACTTGATCTATTTCCATCTCATGGCATCTCTTCTCAGCTTGAGAATCTCTCTGGGAGGATCAGGTCTCCACATGGTCCAAGTGACTTCTCCGCTGGGGCTCAGGTTTGTTCTGCAGAACACACACAGCGGGCAGAGCACAGGACAGCGAGATGCACTGACCCGGGCTTCACATTTCAGGTCTCTGCTCCCACTCTTTCTGTAAGGAGGGTCTCTCCAGCTCAACTTTAAACCTGTACCAAGCCCAGCAAGTGCAGGTGTGTTTGCCCTTAATGAAAATTTGCTATGCCACAAACATGATATTTGAAAACTCAGCCTCAAGGTTTTATTATATCTAAACGGGGTCCTTACTGTAAAAAGATGTGCAAAAAGCAGTGAGCCTCTTCCCCCTCTGGTATCCCCATCCAAAAGCAACAATGCAAGGAGGAAAACAAGGGCGCCAGACCAAGCGCTGTTCACTGACTGATGGTTGCAAGTGGCCTAAGTGGGCCAACAGATGCAGCGGCAGGTGGGAGAGGCAAGACAGCTGCTGGCTGCCCATCCGCATCCCCTCTTTTTCCAAGGAAAGTGGCCTTTGAAGGCACCCTGGGATAACGACTCCCTGCAGCCCAGCAACAAATCTGGCCTGAGCCATTTGGCCTGTTGGGCTGGCCTAAAGTTGGGCTCTCTTGGCTTTGTCCTCCCGCTCACCGTAAATGAGCAGCAACCTCCTGCCTGAGCTCGCTCCTCTCCGTGATGACTAACGGGAAGTGCACGTTGCCTCCTGTCAAGTGCAGATGCCAAATCACCACCTTGTTAGCTAAGCTCGAGTCCAAGCCTGGAAGCAACCCCAAACTGTGCAACCATTGGCCTACCCTCTCCTAGCCCTGCTTGTCCACAGAGCTGCAAAATCTTTTTTTCCAAAGAAGAGGCTGGGTCTCCTCTTTCTACAGGAAATGGAACAGCAGCCCAGAGACCTGAGCTGCAGAGCACCATGTAGCTGCCCCAAGGAGGAGGCTTCCACAGCCCAGGAGAAGCCTGGACCGGGTTGGGTACAGCTGTGTTGTGGGTGAGCCAGGAGCGATGCCCTTCACTTGTAGGAGAGAAGCAGCAACACCCGTGTCATGAAGTGCATCACTCCTTGCTTATCCATGCTCAGGGGAGCAAGGCTAGGTAAGGGGAAGGGGCCTCTCAGGACATGCCCACCAACGGGGCAGCTAAAAAAGGGACCCAAGCAGCGCACTGAACAAATCGTCAGAATCCCCGCGTAGAGGCCATGGCCCTGCTCACCACAGTCCTGCCAGGGGCAATACCTGAGCCCAGCCTGTTCTCCTCTGCCTGGTCTGCCCTGCTCTAGTTGCAACGGTCTGGCACATCTCCTGCCCCACACATCCCCCTCTCACAACCTGTCGAGCTCCACCCTGGGTGCACTTCCAGCAGACCCAGGGGAGAGGGCCAAAATCACCGTGGGTGCAAATTTTGAGGGGTCTAAGTGTACTGGAAGTGCTGGTAGCAGGACACCCAGCCTGGCTGCCCCCGCTGACGGCTCCATCCCCCAAGCAGCGTGTCCCCATCTCTCACCTGTCTTGAGGGTGGACAGGCAGTGCCACATGTCGCCGGGCTGCTTGCACACTTCCCATAAGGACAGCGAGTAGTAGTCCGAGGTGACCCAGGCAGGGCTGAGCAGGGCCACCACATCCAGCGCCAAGCCTATGAAGATGCAGCAGAGCGCAATGAGCTTGAAGGGCCGCAGGACGTACACCTCATCTGCAGACATTCCCCCAGCCAGGGCACCCCGAGGCGCTGAGCAGAGCCCTGGCTGCTCTCCCCTTTAGCGCACAGAGGGTGAGCGCAGAGCAGCGCGCGGAGCGGCTGCGCGGGCAGCGAGGAGGAGGGCAGCTCTGCTCCCGTCCTGCTCCGCAGCGCCCGCGTGCCTCGCGCGCCTGGAGCGGCCGGGGGGAAGTGGCAGAAGCGGCAGTTGCTCCAGCGCCGCCGTGCGCACAGCCCCCTCTCGCCCTCCTCTCCAGACCATTTGGCAAGGCGCCGGGCCCCAGCAAGGGTTACTTGTTAACAAAACACTTGGGCTCCGCAGCCCACCTCAACAGGAGCCGGGCTGTCTTGTGGCTGGTGTCCCCCCTCTCTCCTACAGCCACATCCTCTGCATCCTCAGCAGGGATGCAGGAACCTGCCAAGCACCAGGCATGGGGGCTTGTGCAGCCCCCCTGGAGCTCAGCGGGATGTGCACAGGGCCTGGTGCGGCCCATCTAACCTGGCCCCGGCTTCCAGGGGGCAGTGAGTGCAGCGCACTGACTCCGAGCTCTGCCCTGCACCTCCGAGGGGGAAGAGGAGAGCGGAGAATCCTCTGTTACGTTCCAAAGGAGAAGCTAAGGGAAACACAGGTACGAAGAGTTCCTGCGTTCTCAAGTGTGTCTGCTGCCTTAGAGGTATCACCACTATCTGGCACAGAGGGAGAAGGGCTCCTGGAAACCTCCTTACAGGGCTTGGCTTTGCAGCCAGGAGCCTTCAAAGGGTTAACAGCAGCAGCTTCGGGGAGCAGTGGCCCCCTGCCAGCCTGCAGCATATTTCACAGCGCACCATTCCCATCTGCTTGTAACACAGTATAGCCTGCAAAAGATAGCACCATTTGGTGAACTGCCTATCACAGACCACAATTTGGGAAAAGTCTTCCAAGCTTTCCACAGACTCGAGCAGTCCCAGGCAACTCCTAGCAGCCATATGGCTCCCGCAGCTCTCCTGGGCAGGGGTGGTGAAAGCATCACTGCTGCTGCGCTCGACAAAGCCCGAGATGTGCCTGAGTGAATCCAGAGCATGTGCCAGCCTCAAGCAACTTCCCGGGGTCCCCCTGGAGCCCTGCAGGACACACACTGGTGTGGCCAGTGAAAGCCAGAGAAGGGGAGAGCAGCGTGGGAACATGTGAAACCTGCTCAAGATCACTGTTCTCTTCAAAATTATTTTATCAACTAATCCACTCCACTATGATACAGTCAGTCAATCCACTCAAGTGACATAGCTCTTCATTTAAAGCAAAGGCCACCCTCTAGGCCCTGTAGTGTTCGGATAAATTCATGCCACCAATATAAAGATGGCAAAAATAACAATAGAATTTATTATTAACAGTATGAGCACAGGTTGTAACATCCGTCCCACTATGCTGGTAGCTTCTGCTGACCAGCCTTTAAGGATATCATCATCCTTCATGCAGTAAGACTGATTTCAACTTCTGCTAACCAAATCGGTTCATTGTTGCCATATATAATTTTTACTATTTTTTCTTCAAGTGTTTTCTGGCTTCATACAGATGTGTAGTGACTTCAGTGTTTTGTCTGAGAAAGCTGCCTGGTTGATGAGAAGTTATTCCAATTACTACCCATGTATTAAAGGCTGCAAAATAGCACATTTTTCCTTTGGTTATACGAGAAGTCATTCAGCAAGTCTGCTCAGTGATTTGGTCAAAAACACATGTCACATCACAACAGCAAAGGTAGCTGTGAAACTCCCATGACAAGGTATCATCACCTTTTTCTGCAAGAGAAGACGCTCAGGTCTTGAACACAATCCAAGCCTCAGTTCCAGTGTATTTGCTCCCTCTAGTGTCTACAGCATCCCATACTCTTTTTGCTTTTTAAAATGAGTCACCCGAATCCATCTCTTGAGTTGGATGTTTAACCACAGCTTCACCTCAAAGACTTCAAGGGGTTTTCACTTCTGTTTTAACACAAATTTGTGCAGCTACTAACATGAATCCCTCGTCTCTAGGGGCTCCCATGGGGGGTTATTGCTTAATTAGCTGACTAACGACCAATTAATAGATTCAGTCTTGTGCAGCTGCCTTCAGGGAGCTGGGCTGAACTGTTGTCCCTGCTCTGTGTCCCGGAGCAGGTCGTACGATTGAGTTACAGCGAAGTGTCTGTTCTGGATGCAAAGTGTGACATGGAGCACAGGGCTCCCAGGGACCCAGGCAGTGGGGCCCTCTGCTCACTTCTGACTGATCCCTCCTGGCCTATGAGGTTTTACATCCTCTCACTTGGGACAGCCCGGATCCATTCGGGAGCTAAGTTTCCCCCCCTCACTTTTGTCTCCCTAAGGAAATCACACCCATGTGGGGTGATGAAACAGGGCGGTATCTTTGGGGAAATCACATCAAAGGCAAGAACAGATAGCACAAGGAGAGGACGAGGTGTGCCCGAGGTGGGGATCTGTCCTGTGTCAAGGAGAGAAGCCAGCAAGGACGCAGCCTTTCCAACGCTTGGGCGGCAGGGTGCCGCACCGTGGGCTTGGCACAGCTGCACCAGCTCTGCCCAGTCACGGCCCATGGCAGCGGTGCCACCCCTCCTGGGCTTTCTGGCGCTGGTAGTTGTTAGGTTGAATCTGGACGGGGAGTTCTTCCCTGGAGTTCTTAGTGCAGGATAGTCTGTGTTACCAGGGAGCAGACTGAGAACAGCATATCATTTTTCCTGGGTTTGGAGGGCTCTGGCTCTTTTGCCAGCTTGCTGGCAGTGCTGCTGTGGTTTCCTTCCAGGCCTGATGAAGACTGAGCATCTTTTCAGCCTTACAGGTATTGCTCAAGAAGGACAGCGTCTTCAGAAACGCTGAAGAAGGTATTTTGTGGCAAGGGTCCATGCACGGTAGAAGTGCACAGAGTAGGGAAGGATGATTTCCCAGATATTTCTGCTGAAAATCAGAACAGAGCTTTCCTCCTCAGAGCCTGCTGCTGCCCACAGACAAGCCCAGGCCTTTCTCTTGGACTCAGGGAAGCAAAGGGCAGGGACCGTGGGCTCATCTGAGCTTGGTGTCTCCAGCTCGATGTATTGGTGAGCGGAATGCTGGTAAGGCTGCAAGTTCCCGAGACAGAGATGCAATTGCCCTTCATGACACCTTAGGGATTTGCAGCCTGGGGGAATTATAGCGTGCCTTAAACAACCAGTCATATATCAAACCTATACCATAATTTGTAGTGTCTGGAGGAGCTTTGAAGTGTTGCTTGAAGGCTCCTCTTCTGAAAGTGCTTGTTTAAAGATGTTATGCAGAAAAGAGACTGGGTTTTGTTTACATTACAGCGTTCCACTTGCAGTGCCAAGTCCTGGCTGGGGACCACTGTCAAGTGCCACTCGGCCTGTGCTGCTTCCAGCTTTGGGTGGGCAGGAACAGCTTCTTTCCAAAAGTAGCAGCGAGGAAACGGCTGCAATGTGTCACAACAGAAACAGATTAGTCCTTCTGTGGCATCACAGTTTTAACAAACTTAACTAACCTGGATGTCCTCCAAACGCCTGCCCCACACTCCACCCTGCTGAACACTTGAAATAAAGAGAGCTTTTTAAAGCTATAGGAAGAGCTGGCAGCTCCAGGACGCACCTCATGCTGTCAGCACCCCAGCTGGGATGTGCGTGGGCTCCTGCTTGTTCCGACGTGCCCTGCGAGCACAGGCCTTGCCTCCTGGCTCCTAACGAACAGAAAGGGAAGGAGAGGGTCAGCACTGCAGGTCGCCTTTCCTCTGGCAAGTCAGGTGGACATGGGGAGAGCTCCCCTCTCCTGCCGCCACCAGCGGGTCACCAAGGCTTGGGGGCGCCCCGGTGGCTGTGATTGAACCTGCTGCGCCCGCCAGGGCGGGCTGCGACCCAGCCTAGTCACCGCGCTGGTGCCTGGGCCTGCCCGCAGCACCACGCGCTCCTGCCGCTGGTTCGCAAACCAGTTTGGCTCGGCTTGACTCTCCCTAGTAGAGGGAAATCCCTGCCTGCTTCCAGGGGACAAACTTCGGGCGGGGCCAGCGGGAACCTCCCAACCTCCTTTCCCGCCTGTCAGCAGAGCCTGCGGGAGGGTGGTCACTGCTGCCTCCCCCGCTTTGCAGCGCTGGATTAAAAATGCGCTACAAACGGCGCTCAGAAAAGCCCCCAAAGGTCAAGAAGTTCTATT
>JAWLRI010000229.1:3209147-3231921 GCA_034781795.1 Crypturellus tataupa
GCCCCTCGGCCGCCGCGGGGGCGGCGCAGGGGCTGCCCTCGCGTCGGTGTCTGCCGCACTGAAAGGCTTCTCCGCGTGCCAGGAATAGCAGTGGGGACCACGAGGCTTTGGGCCGCGGGGGCTGGAGCTGTGCGGATACCCCTGCCTGCTCGCTTTGAAGCGAAGCAGCCAAGTTTTTCAGGCCCGGGACATGAGAAAATTTGTAGTCAACTGGCGACTACTTCCCTTGTGGCTGCTTAAAGCTGTGTCACGGCTCAACCCAGAAATAACCAAGCATGTCCTGCCCTGCTCATAGGTGAGCTGAGCCAGGAGCTGCCTGCCTGATACTGCTGGAGTAACACCAATATTCTCCTAATAATACCTGTAGAGCCTCTGATTTCTTAACAGCCTGTGTTTCCTTCGCCAGCGCAAACGCTGTCGCCTTGCTACACGGCGAGCCTCAGTCCCACATCCAGGAGGCTTGTCTCGGCCGTGGGCTGCACCGTGGTGCTGACGGCGCCGCCGCTCAACGCCAGCACGGTCGTGTTCTGGGAGTACAAGCGTGGCCCGCATGAGGAGGTCATCCTCAGCTACTACCTCAGCCGGCCCGTGAACACCGCCGCCGCCTACAAAAACCGCACCAAGTTCAACGAAACGGATTTCTCCCTGCAAATGATGCTGCAGCTGGAGGACAGCGGCGCGTACCGCTTCCGAACAGCGGCGCAGGAGACGGACTGGCTCCACATGGAAGTTTTTGGTGAGTGGCTGTGATAGCTTCGTTGGTGACTCGGTTGCATTGTTTTTAGGTTAACTTTACCAAGTTTTGGAGTAGCCAGCAGTGCATGCTATTAGTGACAGGGACAGGTAGAAGTATCGGTGAGATACTCTTGAGGTAAGATAATTTGAAATTTAAACTTTAAGGCACAGACCTTAAACTGAAGTGAGGTACAGTGAATCAAGGGAGCTGTGTGCTGGCACCAACCAAGAACTGTGATGTTTAGAGGCTTCCTTTGCGCCCTGTGGGCTGGGCAGAGGTTGCGTAAAACTGAAGGGACAGTCAAACATCGTCTTTCATTTTGCCCTCAGTTTTTACTGTATTTCAACAGACTGAGGACTAGGGAAGGGAGTCCTGGAAGTGCAAGGTGGACTCTGATCTGGATTTACTTTTATGCAGAATCACAAATATCCCCCACAACTGTCTTTCAAATCTGCTGATGTTTTCCACTGCACAGAAATCCTCTCTCAGCGAGTCCTCCCCTAGCACGTGAGCTGCCTCGTGAACACGGACAGTCCACACCGAGGGGAGATGATGCAGATGCCTCGTGTAGAGGAAGGGAAGTTTTACCTGCTTGCCAGAGCCTCGTGGTGTGATGTGCACAGGGAATTGCTGGAGATGTTGCTGGGTCTGTAACACATAGAAATGTTCTTCAGCTGATTTGAGCTAACACAGATGCACAGGATGGAGTTCGTGGAAATGCTTGGGCCTGTGTAGAGCCCCATAACTTCTTGAATTTGGGGACGTTCCCATCAGGTAGTTAGAAGCAACTCAAGGCTTGCAAACTCTACAAAGCGATCGCTTGAATAGCTCCAGCTCTAACATGGAGAAATGGAGCAGATGAATGCTAACAGTAGTTCCATGCCTTGCAGAACCACTGCCTGCGCCAGAAATCCTGGGCAACAGGTCTGTGAGAGCAGGCGATGACACTAAACTGGTGTGCAACATCTCAAAAGGCATCGTGGACTCTTACTGGTGGAGGAAGAACGGAGTGCTGCTGATTGCGAGCGACCACATCCAGTTTCTTCATAACAACACGTTGCACATCCTCGAAGTGACAATGAACGACAGTGGCTACTACACCTGTGTGGTCCGCAACAAAGTGAGCGAAAATGAAGCCTCCTTCCTTCTTCATGTTCAGCGTAAGTGGGTGCTTCCTCCTGCCATCTGGGAAGGGAAACCCTGGAAACAACCAAGTGACTGGCCCAGGTCTGGGTGGCCATGTCAAATCTAAAGCATGCCCCCCAAAAAAGATAGGTTACGTCTTCTGTCGAGAAGCGTTTCTCAGCTTTCCCCTCCACAAGTCCGCTGTGTCTCCCCATCCTCAAATGCAGCCCTCAGCTCCCAGCATTAGTGGAAATGAGCAGTGGGAATCATGGGGCTTGGAAGGGCAAATGCCACCCATGTTCCATGTGTTTCTTTGCTGTGAGCATAGCTGCTCAGTGGCAGGTTTTTGCTTAAAGGGGGTAGATAAGGAATAAATTCAGTCTGGCTACAAAGACAGTGAGTTGTCTCTTTTACAGATGATGCAAACGTGGTCTTACCTGTGTTAATGGCGTGCGTTATTGTTGGTGCTCTCATAGGTGAGTGCTATGATTCACTCTTTATCCTGGCTTTTGGCTTATGGCATTGTCACTCAAGAAGGGGTGAGTGAAGGTGGAGCAGGGGTGCATGGTCACCCCCCTGGCTGGCCACTGGCCCTGTATTGGACATGCTGCAGAAAGATGTAGCTTTTCTAGTTAAAAAAAAAAAAAAAACAAAAGCTTCGTGCCCTCTGTTTTTTCCCTGGAAACAAATAAATTTGTGTTCCCATGATTTCACACCCTCTATTTCTTTCCTTTGCCTCCCTGCTACAGCCACTGAAGAGGAGAAACTCTCCTGCATGACCACAGCAGGCCCGTTACTATATTTTACCTTCCTTATCTGGGCAAAATTGCCTCTGAGGTCTCATGGACCCTGTCCAACTGATGAATGTCCCCCATCCCTTCTAGGGTAAAAGGCCCCTCAATGTGGTCTGCTGCTGTTTTCTGCCTGCAGAAGGGAAACATGCTTCCCGACTCACTAGGCCTGTTTTCCTTCCTTTTTTGGAGCTAGAGAGCACTTTTTTCCAGCCTACCTCCAGGTTCTAGTAAAGTTTCTCAGATTGCCAACAGCAAACTTGAAAATGAAATGCACTAGTCCTGACTGGAGAAAAGACTCCCCAGGTTTAAAATAGAAGTAGGAAGTTCTCTGTAGCTGATTTCTTACTCTTGGATTAATTTTTTTTTCCTCCCTATGTAATCATCCCAAGCATTGCATAGGTGCTGGAAAAGCTGTCCTGAGGGCTTCTGCTCCCATCTTCGCCCCAGCAGTCCCCTTGCACCTGCTCACACATGGCCAAAATTGGTGTCTGGCTCAGTTCCCTGGCCTTTCACAGGTGTAGATATGAGGTTAAGACTGGGGCCAAGCAGATTGCTGCTGCTCTCTGTAGACATGAGCACGGGGTTCCTCAAGACCAAACGATCTAATACCAGCCAGCTTCCTGCAGGCAGTGACCCTGTGCCAGAGAGTGTTGACAGTCCCCAGCTCCCTGCTTGAAGTCTCCTGGTTGTATGTTACTACAAGAAGAAGAGATGCCTGCTGCTTCTTTCTTTGGGAAGTGGTATCTGACAGACACCTCTGGAGTGTCTGATGGAGCCAACGAGTGTTTTCTTCCCAGGTACTTTCGTGTGGTGTAGGAGGAGGGGACGCCTTTATCGCTTTGTACGTAGGTAAGATGCCTTAAACCCCTTTTGCCATGCCTTGGGGATGGTGCTGCTCCTCCATTGCTAGCTACAAGCCAAAGCCTGCCTTGACTATAACTGAATAATCTTGACACCTTAACAAAAATCATGGGATCCTTGGCTAATCTGTGTCCATAGCCACAGATCCGCAAAACTCTGTGAGGAAACAGCCAGAGGGATACAGTTAGGGGCAGACACTGCTGAGGGGATGGGCCCTTCCACAGACAAGGGAGACAGTTGAGAGGCTCTTCTTTTTCATGTAGCATAAAATTTCTCATCTCTTCCATTTTGCTAAGGATGCCCCCCTTGTGCACTGACAGACCTTACAGCTGCGCATAACGAGCTTCCTTTCTCCCTTTCTCCACTTTATAAGCGGGGGTTCTGGGGCATCAAAGGGCAAGGTGATGGCACTGGCCCTGCAGAAGGCTGGTGGCTGTATGGGAAGAGAGCCCTCATGTCTCGTGAGTCCCCAGCAGCCCTTTCAACCAAGGCTGGAGGTGCAGTGTGTGACCATCCACATGGAATCCAGGCACGTTGGTCCAAGGAGAGCTGTAAGTGTAGCTACAGTTCATGCTTCTGCCCTTTGCTATTCATGTCATTTCTCTGACGCTGAGCAGGAGGCTGAGTAGAGTAGAAGTCCAGACAGTAAGCAGAAGTACCAGAGAGTCTTCAGTAACCTTCTAGAGCAGAACAGCATCTTCCTGAGGCCTCTACCAGGCAGCATGTTGCCTGTGAGTGAGGGGTGGTGACCACGTACCAGAGTAGGGGAGTGGAACCTGCCTTAATGCTCTATGGAATCATCTCTCCTCTCATTGCAGGTGGAGGGCCTGAGGACTGCACTTTGCTCTGTTCCTCTCATGTAGGTGATGGATGATGCCCAGGGAGCACTGGACACCTGCCAATATGCACAGCGGTCTGGTGCTGTCCCAATCTCTTTTGGGCTCGCTTATTAATTGTTCAAGCTGCTAGAACCCACCAATACTTGCAGGACTTGTTTTGCAAAGAACACTGGCTTGGAGTCCACCTGCATTGTGCTGTTCTTCTCAAGGATCCTTGAACACCTTTGGGACAGTTGGGGCATGGCTTTCTTCAGAGGCTGTGGGGGCACTTGGAAGAAGGGCAGATGGTTGTGGCTAGATGGTGGATCCTGGCTGGATAAACATGTGGCTCTGGAGGCTGCTAGGAAGTGATCCCCGGTTCTCTGCAGCTCCCTGACGGGAGACTCAATGGGACTTGAACTGCCTCACTGTGGCTTCAGTATGTCCTAGCGTGCTGCGGTTTTGGGGCACTTGCTGGGGTGTCTTGGGGTGGGACCATGGAGCTCATTTTGTGTTTGGCCCTTGGAGGGAGGAGAAGAGGCAGGGTTTTGCTGTCACTGGAAAGCCTAGGAGATGAGTGGAGCCAGGTGAGGTGCGCAGGGGATGGGTACGGTATGCAACGTGGTTTTGTTTTGAGCAACAAACCCCAAAGAAATTCCGACCTTTTTGCTGCTTGTGCAGGAGATGATGGTTGTTATCTGACTTGATGTAGCCGGGGCCACACCCTGCTTTCCAGCCCCAAACATCTGTCCAAGCTCCTTCATGCTCCTTCTGTGGGGCTTTACTTATAAAGACAATTGTTATAAGTGAAATTATTCAGTTGAGGGCATAGCCCCTCTGCACTGACATCTTCACCCTGGAGAAAACTGGATGTTTTCCTGAGAGCACTAGGTCTTGCTAAGTGCCATTCTGAATGTTGGGCTGGGGAATTTGCACCCGTCTTTGGTTCTAATGGGGAGTCTTGCCAAGCCCGGTGCCCTCTCTGAGCTGGTCCCCAGGTCCTCGATGGTGCTGGCTGTTCTGAGTAGTTTAGCTATCAGATGATCGCATCTCTCCTGGAGTGGGGCAGCTAGTGGCTTGAGAACCTCTTCCTTGTTTGCCTACAGGTAAAAGGAGGACAGGTGGCTTCCAGGCATTGCCTCGGCGTCACTGCACCACGCTGATGTTCCTGTGGGCAGGTCCTCTTGCTCCTTCAGAGAAACCGTTCAGATCTATGTAGTCAGAGGAAGGGAGCTTCCCCAGCAGAGAAAATACCTCAGTACAGCTCCTAGCTGAGAAAGCAGAATCCTCTTGGCCTTGTCACATTCATCTGCTGCAAGGAAGGAGATGGGAGAGTTGAGCTGTGCTTTCTTTGGTGCTTGTGTTCATGTAGGTATTTTTTTGTCTTCTGGTTGTTGTAATAGGATTTTGAAAGCAACTTCCAAATATTTAGCATTGTACAAGGAAAACACTAAAGAAGTCAGCAAATGGAGAGAGGTGAGGGTGGATTTTACTAGGGTTTGTGTTTTGCCTGTAGACCATAACTGACTTCTACAGAAAAACATATTCCTGGCAATCTGGGAGCACGGAGTTTTGTTTTCCTCTCAGAATTCTGCCTTTTCTTTGGAGAAGAGTTGGACTGTTGACTATTCCTAGGAAAATCCTTTGAAATGTAAGTTAAAGCTGATGTGCGCAAAATTTCTATGAAGCCGTTTTGAGGAGAAAAAAAGTTGGAATTTGTTTTTTTGTTGCTGAAGAATTCTCGCCTGATTTGTGCTTTTCACTCTGCAGGAGAATAACTCATGACTTGACGTTTTTGGCCTTTATGTACTCTGACACCACTCCAGTGCAGTAGCCTGAAAAGGGATGTAGCTGAGTCCTATGTGCATCAGCCCCCGGGACATAATAAATAGATGAAAGGGGCTGGCTACAAAGGGCCATCTCTCAGCCTGGAATTACATTATGATTAAATTATTAAAGGAAGGGAAGCAGGTTGCATGGATTAAACCAAACTGGGTTTTAAACTGTAATGTGGATTGTTACATGTTTTACTTGCAAATAAGTACAGCCAAGTGTTTGACAAAATATATTTTTTTAACTTTTCTGAGAGTTGTCTGAAAATCGTTCTGGATAAGTTTTTTCTTTTTTTATAAAAAAAAAAGGTCTTTTACTACTAATAAAAGTGCATATGTTATTTCAGTGTATATTGTTGTGATCTTAAGGGTAATAAACCACCTTCTGGTATCCAAAGTCTGCAGAAACTGCAGCAGGCTGGAAATGAGGGATGTGCATGAGAGGAGAAACAGCCATAGAGTCAGGTAGGGAATGGTTAACCTTATAAACCTTATATTGCTTTTCTCTCTACCGCTAGCTTTGAAAATGCCTGATTTGTTTCTGCATACACTATACAAGAAAATGGATATGACAGAGGTGCAGAGACTGGTGGGTGCCCAGGCTGGTGTCTGCTCCACGTGGCGGCCGTGTTACCGGCACCGCTTCCCTTGTTTGGGCAACCTTGCCCCTTCTGTGAGGGGCCTGGAGTTGGAAACTGATCTGCTGTTAGAAAATAACCTTGCTGCAAGTGTGGATGGGGATATATTTAACCAGTTCCCTGAGTCACTGTGCCCTGGCAAACATGAAACGTGGCGCAGCCTGACAACAGCGCAGGCATGGACAGCTTTCTGGCACAAATCCGTGTGAAGGAGGAGAGCAAAGGTATCGCTTCGTTTCTATTTCATTGCTCACTGACCCAGCAGGACTGTCCTGCTGCCTGTTCTGACCCTGAGCACACCACACTCTCGTGTGTGGAAGGCACTTCTGTCTCCTTTTACTCACTTGTGGTGGCATAGGTCAGTGTTCTCCTGGTCTCTCTGCAGGGGAACAAAGTGCTGTCCCCAGACACCTCTTTCTGCAGCTCTTCATCCTTCCCACTTGTATAGATCACCAGGAAACAGACAGCTGTGTTGGGAAGCGATGACGTTACTTTTTTGCAGAGCATCCATCACCTTTGTCCAAGAGATATAACAGGCTGAGTGTAGGCTGCACAAGCCCAGGAGCACATCACACATCCTTACCAGCTTTTTGGTTTTGTACTTGCTTGTGTTTCCCCTTGTGACTTAAAACAGCTGCAGGGACTGTCCAATTTCCCCAGTTCTCATGAGGAAAAAATGTCCTGCCGTGACCTGCAAAGGGAGAAAGAAAGATACAATGGAAATAACACTGTGAGGAAAAGATGGGCTTGGCTATCTGGGGACATGATGTGATTCCTAACAAGATTCTTGGGCTATTCTGCTACAGAACAGCTATGGGGCGCTGTCTGTCCTGCTGCGCTGACATTTTGCATTTATTTTTGACATTACTACTCTTCGGGCTATAGGAGTTGTCTTGGACTGTGATGCCATGGGCAGAATCGGAGTATGTTCCCGGTGCCTTGGGAAGGTAGTGGGTGTGAGGGCTGAGCACATCCCCTTGCAGGCTCTGCCCAGAAAAGACATGGAGACACCAAAAGGAATATTTTTTGTCTCGTTTTATCATTTTTGTCTTGAGGCTGTACAGGCTGTACAGTAGAGGTGCTTCTTTCTCTGCTGTCCTTGATACCACTGCCCTATCTGCAACCTGGCCTTGAAGTCTTGAAGACCTCCAGCTCCAGAGGCAACCTAGACTTGGCCACCACAGTCTTCCCGATACTCGTCGCAGACGGCCAACCTCAGCTCTGAGGCCGTGGGCACCTGGGACTCCTTGAAAGAAATCAGCTTAGTAGGACAAGGTCAGAAATGCCTGTGGGATTCCTGCTGTGAATGTTTTGTAGGGAAGGTTTTAGCCTTGGGAGTTTATCTAGTGGCCTTTGAGTGCTTGCACATACTGTGTCTGTAATCAGAAAAGCTTCTACTCAAAGGAAATAAATAGAAGTGTTTGTGTGTTGTAACAGATAAATTCAGAGGACTTTTGGGTAGAAAAAATAGATTTGGGGTAAAAATAAAAAAGATACTCACCATAAATAAAAAAAGAGCATGTTAGATGCACTGGGATGTACTTGGAGGGTAATTCTTCCTTGCAGCTTCCTTCTCCAAATCTTCATGCATGCAAATCTTCACTTTGTGTTCTTCCTCCTTGATGTTTCTCCTTCCTTTCCCTGCGGTAGCACCCCACTGTCATTGGGCCTTAGGGCACAACAGCAGCCCAGCTGTGCAGCGGGCAGTGCCTCCCGGCGGGTTACTGCCTCGCAACCTGCTCGCAGCATTTCTGCTCCCGGCGCTGCTCACGGGGGCTGTCGGCACTAGGAGCTCGGCAGGCTGAGCACTCCCAGGGCTGGAAAGGAGCGGCTGGCAACGTCAGTGATGGGAGAAGCGCCAGGCTGGTGCTTCCTCCCTGCATTTTCCTCTCTTTCACCACTGAATGTCGCCCTGCTCCCCTAGGACAGCAGGCTCCAGCGGGGTGGGAAGCTGCGTCACCCTCTACATCCTATTTTCACTTATTTATTTTTTTGCCTGTTGCTACCTTTAAAGGAAAAACATGCAGCCTACAGCATAAACAGGAAAGACATATTGTTTGTTTTCTATTTAAAAGACATTATGAATCCCCTGCAATTGCCAGGTGCTTTATCACTCAAAATTAGGCATTAAAAGGTTTCTGAGCAATTCAGGAGCAACTAGGAAGTCAGCAGGAAAACCAGCTCTCCTTCCATCCCCCTGCGCCCGGGTTGCGCAGTAGCAACATGTCCCTCCTATATTCCTTAATTTTCATAACTTCATCCCTGAACATGCCAATTTGCCAGGCAAATCCACAGCCAGTTTGCACAGCAATAAGGCACTGTGCTAAAAGGGCGGTGTCGCAAGGGCAGTTTGTGCAACAGAAACAGGCTTTATTTCTTGAATCTGCTGCTTCATTTCTCTTGAGAAAGAGGTAGCAGCCTGAAGGCCAAGTCAGGGAAAGTCAGCAGAAACCTCCAGCCTTGACTCCTGAGCTGCGAAGTCCTGTGTGATGCCTCCGCAGGTCAAGCTATGAAAGCTGCTGTCTCTGCATGTTCCCTGAAGAGGGAAGCGGCTTGGGAGTCCTGCAGCTTCCCACTGAAAAACCTCAGGCTGCTGCAAGCCCTTCTGCCTAGTTGTGGGCTGAAATCCTGGCTGACTGAGCGGTCAGCACACTAAAACAATCTTTATCCTGCAAAAATGAGCTCCATGGGGGAGCTGGGGAAGAGGAGGAGCCCAAAGGCAGCCCCATGGGGGTGGGTGGCTCATGGCCTTGCAGCTCATGCTGCTGGAGGGGTTGGTGCGTGCGAAAAGCAGCTGTGCAGGCAGGCAGGAAGGGTGCTGTGATCTCCTTCCTGGAGGACTCGCCCATTGCAAACCTCATGGTGCTGCAAGCGGGGAAGCTTTTAAGCCCTGAGCCTTTTGGGAGCCGTGAGGAGACTTGAGCCTGGGACAGAGCTTCTGCCTTGACTGCAGCCCCGGAGCAGAGCAGGTAGCTTGTCCTCGGACCTGCTCCAGCCTGGCTGTCTGCAGGGCCCTTCCTTGCCCTCAGGACATGTTTTCCTTTGGCAAGTGCTTGGATTTGCAGGAATGCAGAGCATCGGTTTGAATTTCCAATACCTCCCAACCAACAAGGCACTCCTCACCACCATTTCATTTTCACCCAGCTGGTGGAGCTGCTCATGGGAGATGTCATACAGCTTTTTGCAGGTTTATGACTGCTTCTAGCAGCAGCGCTGAGCTGAGCTTGCTGAGGCCTAAATGCCA
This sequence comes from Crypturellus tataupa, assembly GCA_034781795.1. Lineage (NCBI taxonomy): Eukaryota > Metazoa > Chordata > Aves > Tinamiformes > Tinamidae > Crypturellus > Crypturellus tataupa. The sequence goes on from JAWLRI010000229.1 coordinate 3,219,196, forward strand.
CTTGGGGGCTGGTTCTATTCTGCGAGAGCCTGATGGGGACTTGGCTTCAGTCTGCCCTGGTGCCTGTTGAGCTCCTGCTCTTGGCTCTTCCTGTCAGTTGGTGTCTGGCCGTGTGGGATGGTCTTGGGCTGTGCCTGGAATGGGAAAGAACTGGGAGGGGACATTTATTTGCTGCTTGCATTGAGGTGTCAGGGCCCTGAGGACACTGTTTTGCCTTAAAAGCCCTGAATGGCTTCATATGGGCTCCATGTGCTCACTGCTTCAGCAATCCCATCTCAGCTCAGCCCTGGCGATGCCCTAGCAGCACCAGTCTCTGGCTCTGCTATGACCATGCCCTGGCTGTGCCAGGGCTGTGCTGCTGGTGCTGCAGAGCGATTCCCTGCGCCCCGAGTGCACGGGGGGCCAGGGCCATCTGCAGGGCCTGGGGATGCCCACAGCATCCACTGCTTAAGGGGAAGGGAAACTGCAGCAGAGCCATAAATACAAACCTGGGCTGGAAACCCTCACGAAAGCTGGTCAGCTTCACCCAGGCAGGAACCAGCCCAGAGCGAGGGGTAAATATGGGTTGCTGAATAGGGCAGAGCCCCCTCCTAGGTTCACAAGCAGGATGGGTTCACAAATGGAAGTCCTCAGATAAAATGCATTTATTAGAGCAGCTGCAAGGAGGAAAAGAGGAAAAGACCAGTGTTAGGCTATTTCTCAGCTTTTACACATGAACACAGTTCAAAGCAGACTTCCCACACAAAAGTTGTTCACAGGAGGTGCTTCAGCATCAGCTAAAATACTAAAACTCAGAAAGTCACATCGTGAATCAGTTAAGAGGCATGTGGTTGGGAAATGACCTAAGGGCAGGCTAGCCGGGCGGTGCTGTCCTGCCCTGTCATCTTCCTCAAAGGCCAGTTACTCATCGTGCAGGTGGAGGGCACAAGCCCAGCCACCCCCTGCAGTGCCCTGCAGAAGGCACAAGTCAGGGGCAGCGTGAGGACCTGTCTTCACCTGCAGTAGCAAGAGCAGCCGCCCCTGAAGACTAACAGCCTGACCACTTAATTCGTTTTAAGGAGGAGGTTGCATCCATGAAAGGCACAGAAGGAAAGCAGGGCAGAAAAGCAGCATTTTGCCGAGTGCTCACACGAAAAGCATTGCCTCGTTGGTGCTAGCCTACCAGGGCAGCTTACGCTTGCCTCATTACAACGGACGTTTTTCCAGCTCCTTCCTGCTGCCCTCATTGTTTGAGCGGAACTTTCCGTCCGGCAGAGGGCTGGCTCCTTAGTTCACTTCCTGATTCGGTTCTTGAGGCTCTTTACGCCTGCTAAGAAAGCAGATGACAGTGAACCCGTGTCCCCACACCGCAACGGCTCGGAGGTGGCCAGCCACAGGGGATGTGCCCAGCTGACTCCTGGTGACCTGCTAGTAGCAAGATGCTTGGCCAGGGAGCCACCTCGACAAGCACTTGCTCCTCTGGCTGTACACAGATGCTGCCACGTCCTCTGGGGGTATAAAAGGGATTTGGAGTTTGAGTAACTACTGGGACTGACCGCCCAGCACGGCCATATGTGCAGAAGTGCTGCTGAAACACGAGGACCAGGCTCATACCTAGTCTATGGACCAGCTGCTGAAGATGCTGTGTTCACTGCATAAACAGCACAATAACAAATGTAGCAGCTAAGGAGTCCTCTAATGACAGAATCCTTATGGTTGGAAAAGACCTTCAAGATCACTGAGTTCAACCGTAAGCCCTTCAACACCAGGCCTGTTAAACCGTGTCCCTATGTGTCTCATCTATCCGTTTCTTGAGCACTGCCAGCGATTGTGACTCCACCACTTCCCTGGGCAGCCTGTGCCAATGCCTGACCACTCTTTCTGTGCAGGATTTTTTTCTAATATCTAACCTGAACCTTCCCTGGTGCAACTTGAGGCCATTTCCTCTTGTCCAGTTGGTGGTTATTTTGGAGAAGAGACTGACCCCGCTTCACTACAGCCTCCTTTCAGGTAGCTGTAATCCTCCAAAGCCTCCCTGTGTCTCCAAAGGAAGGAGGCAGCCTGTAACGCAGAGGCAGGTGCTGCAGGAGCAAGTCTGCTGGCTTGTGAAGGACACTTCTCCAAGAGAAGCTGAGGCAAGGCATGAAGCAAGAAGCACAGCTGCAACCATTTAGCGTTGAGCTCATGGCTAACAAACCTGGTGGGTTCTTTCACATCTCATTTGCAGCCCTGTGAAACTGTTTCTGGGTTGGGTGCGGTAGGACAATGCCAGGTTTTCAACCCCTCTACTTTTATATTATTCTTAACTACAAAAATAAATTACCAGGCAATGTATCTTTCCGGATAGAGCAGCCCTAAGAACTGGCATGCTCAGGACACCAGCATGCTCCTCCAGGCACCTCCTCCACGCTACCAATATGGGCAGGGCTCAGGACAAGCAGGTGTTGTCCGCTAGCAGTGACGCCCAGGGAAACTCTTTGGTGCTCTTGAACCTGTAGGGCCCATGGCTGAACTGCCACCCCTGGTCACCATAGAGCTAGTTTCACACCCACCCAAAGCTGCCAAGATGAGGACAAGACCTGTGCCGTTCTGCAGGAGGCAGGCGGGCACTTCCTCACAAATATTCCCAGCAGCAGCTGAGCAGCTGCTATATCAACTATTTTTTTTTTAACCTGTAGCTCATTGGCCCCACATTAACCATGAGTTTAACATAAGCTAAATAACAGTCTTGCAACAGAAGAAGACATTCAAAATGGACAGTTAGTAACAGTGCATTACCAAGTCTGTCGTGCCATGGGCATCGTGGGTGACCTGCACATTTTCCATCTTTCTCTTCTCCCCTTTTCTCTTATAACCTGCAAATAAAGGAGAAGCCAAATTCCTCTTGCCATTGAGATTTCCATAAAGTCAGGCATTTAAGTACACCTCACACTTCAGAGAGATGTGAAGAAAGGCTGCAGGGAGGCCAGCTTAAAAAAAAAAATCTGCCTTTTTCTTTTAAAGTAAAAGCATCTTTTCTCAACCCCCTTGCAGGGAAGGGGTGACAGCTAAGAGCAAGCATCTGCCAAGGGGGCAGAGATGCTAATTATGATCCTGCAGTCGGTGGAAGGAAACCATGGGGCTACGTACTCCATAGGAAGAAGAAGGCCACCATCGCAGACAGGACAACTGCAGCTGCCAGGGTGAAGCTCAGTGTTAGACTGATGGGCTCCGAGCAGCCTCGTTCTGCAGGACAGAAAGGGAGAACTGCTCAGTGTTTGGCTCTTTGGCCAACATCCCTCTCAAATACTTACATGACCCGAATTTAATCTGTCCCACCACTCCCCATAATGAAGACGAGGGACAGAACAGTATAAACGTGGGCCACCCTTTACCATGGAGCTGCTGGATGTTTTGGAGCATAAGGCTGGTGAACAGTAGGAGAACAATCACTGCGGTGGGGGTTGCAGCGTCCAGGGTGACACGGAGCCCTAGGAGAGGACAAAACTACTGACAGATGAGACAGAAACGTGTAAGGGATACAGGCTCACGCTTGGAGTGGATGAGCTTAGTAGGCGGCAAGCAAGGTATGGGTCTCCAGATGTGCACCTCTGCATACACCTGGGCTCCCCCAACAGTGAAAACCTGCTGAGTTTACTCTTAGACTCCTAACAGGCCTTTTCTGACAGAAGTTTAAATCTTAAACAGCAACTCACATCTCTTAGTCTTGAACTGATTGAAAGCCGCTGGTCTGCACAGCAGTGTGGCTGCGAGGAGGGCAGTTGTTACAACTGTAGCAAACAGGAAGAGACAAAGCAGTACGAAGGCAGCAGATACACCTGTTGGAGGTAGAATTAAACCAACACTTAAGACTTAAAGGCATTTTTTTTCTAGTTGGGGTAGTGGTCTGAGAAAAAGCCAGGGAGAGTGATCTGCTCAGTGATCTTGCAAGAAGCCACTGGGCCTTTAGTGTGGCCTAGAAATGTGGTTACCAGCAGCAGGCACTCTTCCATTTTGAGAAGTTCTGGAGAAGGGGTGGTGGTACTTGAAGAGTGCAAAAAAGACCAGTACAGCACTCGAGTTTTAAAAGAGCAGAGAGGGAGGAGTCTGGAGACAGAGCAGTGAGCTCTACCTTCACTTTCTCTAAATCAAATACCACTAGATCAAAGATGCCACCTTGAAAACAAAGACGAGAAACAAAAGCACTAAAACCCAAATCAGATGAAGTGATCTATTCAGTGAGAATCCTACCTTCTTGCTGCATCCAGATGGAAGTGGTGGTGAGCAGGAAAAGAGAAGAGACACACACTAGTACTTGGATAAACACAGCCATCCATCTCCTCACTTTCTTTCCTAGGGAGAAAGCAAATGCACCCAAGTGAGAGATCATAACCACACAAACAGCAGGAATGGTGCAGCCTGCAAAGGGAGGGCAAACACGAAACCTTTTTTTTCATGCAGAAGTTAATTCTTATGAGATTAAAAACAAAACAAAACAAAACACAGAAGCAAACAGAAAACCTGGTTAAACTTCAGAGTGCTTTGCTTGGTTTCAAAACAGCCAGGAAAAATCAGACAGACCTGGGATTGCTTCATTCTGAACAATTCCATGTAGAAAGACAGACTTTATACCACATCTGCCCAGTTTCTGCCTCCTATAAAAACACGACTAGTGTTGGATTTCCTCTGGAGACCCTTTTCATTGGGAAAGGTCCACATGGCACATGTCACACATAGCAGGCATGGAGAAGTCCTCCAAAGAGACTGTCCTTAAAGGCAAGAACTAACACCACAGCCTTCAAATGCCCATCAGCATCATACAAATACACATGGGATAACTTTCCTGCCAGTGAGAGGACTTCCCCCCTGCCCTCCGATGTTCTTGGGACTATTCTTGGTGGGCAAAAGAACATGTTAGCAAGTTACAAAAAAGAGTGTGGGAGGACTTACAGCTGGCTGTGTCTTTAGGTTTGTTTTCCATACACCAACATACGTGTTGCTACTGAAGTGCCCCTTTTAACCGGTGATATTCTTGGGTATGGATCTATAGCAGTATGTCAAGTTATGACCAGCATGCTTGGTCACTAAAACCTGTTCTCTTAGGCACAACACACAGCCTGGTCAGCTATGAGGACTTTCTAGGCTTTGATAGTCTAAATCCTGCACTTTTTTTTTTTTTTTCCTAAAGATGTCCAGAGAACAGGAGAGGAATGATTTGTGTCTTTGGTAAACCAGTGTTTTTGAGTGCCTCCACTTTCCAAAAAGCCATTGAGATTTCTAAGAAGTTTTATTTCCTTTGCAAGCTACAGACACCTAAGGAGCACCACATGAATTGAGCGCGCTTCTTCACACTACTGAGGCGTCACAGTTTCAAGTAAGTAGACAGAAGGGGGTTGGGTAGGCTTTCTGCCATCATCTGTCCCACTCCTCTGCAGAGAGGAAAGAGTTCAATTTGCGAACTTGGGTGCCACCCTGCAAACCAAGACCCAGGCCACTTAACCAGGCTTACCAAGTTGTTTCTGTGGCTGACAGAGCAGGACAATGAAGGTTACCGCAGAGCCCACAACAAACACGAGTGCAGCAGCAGCCATTCTCTGGGCATGGTGGAGAAGAGGCGGCAGACCTGCAATGAAGGGAACAGTGACATCTCCCCACTGAGGACAGCCCAGAAACACAGAAAGGTTGTGGGTATCCCAGGAAACTGCAAAGTGCTGGGAAGCTTTTGGGGAAGACTCCTGGGTCTTTCCTGCTTGGGAATGCACAGGAGTGACAGTTGTACCTTGCTGGGGCTTGAAGACAATGTTCTGTCAGCCAAAACTTGCTGCCCAGACAGGGAGAAGGAAGACTAGGCCTGGTATGGCATGCAAATGCACAAAGCAAATCAAGTGCAAGGCAGCAACACTAACCTACCACCGTCACATTCAGCTGTGCTTCCTTCCAGCTTACTGCATTGCTGACATTGCAGGAGTAGGAGCCGCAGTCTGCCCGCTCCCCTTTCTCAATCTGCAGTATGGTACCATTTTCATAGAGATGGTAGAACCTTTCTGGGGGGAGAGGACAACCGTCCTTCTTCCAGGAGATGTCATCCACTCTTCCCTGGGGAAGCATGCAGAACAACCGGATGGGTGAACCCACCAGGCCTGAACTGCCCTGGATCTTGGGTTGGGGTACAGTTTCTGAAAGAGAGATCACAGAGAGGCATAAGGAGATCGCAGTCACTCCAGGATGGACACCCCCAACCCACATGGCCCTCAGAGACCAGGCATGGCACTCTGGGCCCCAGGATATGGACCCAAAAGAGCTGTGAGTTGGAGCTGCACTGAGAAGTTGTGGCAGGGAGTTTTCAGGAACTCTCTGCCTGGGTCCAGGGAAGAAAGGGCTGTTTCCACATAGACAGTGGTAGTGGAAAGGAGGGCCAGAGAAGCTATGTGGACTGCCCAGCTACCTGCATTTAAACTGGTCAGACCCCTCGTGGGCCAAACCTTGCTTGCTGGATACCCTTGCTGTGAGCAAAAGGAGAGCTGACTCTGTCTCTGCTGATGCCTACCTACCCGCACCAGCGAGGGCTGCTACTAGCCACACCTGGACTTCCACTTAATAGCAGCAGCATGCTCATTAAGACCTTCTTCCCCAAGTGCAATGTCCTACGTGCAGTATGCTCATGTAGCAACACTGAGCTCTGTGAAAGTGCAATTAAAAACAGGCCGAACTCTCTTTTCTGTTTATTTTTCAAGTAAGTTCAGAAAACAGAGAAAGCTGAAATTTCACAGAATCACAGACAAGTTGAGGTTGGAAGGGACATCTAAAGATCATCTAGTCCAACTCTTCTGCTCTAGCAGGGACACCCAGAGCATGTGGCACAGGGTGGCATCCAGGTGAGTTTGGAAGATTCCAGAGAAGGAGACTCCACAACCTCTCTGGGCAGCCTATGCCAGGGCTCTGTCACCCTCATGGTAAGGAAATTCTCCCTCACATGGAGATGAAACTTTCTGTGCTTCAACTTGTACCCATTACCCCTTGTCCTGTTGCTGGTCACTACCAAGAAGAGTTGGACCCCATCTTCTTTACATTCTCCTCTCAGGTATTTGTACATGTTGATAGGATAACCCCTCAAACTCCTCTAGGCTAAACAGGCCCAGCTCGCTTAGTCTTTCCTCATATGATAGATGCTCCAGTCCCTTAATCATCTTTCTGGTCCTACACTGGACCCTCTCTAGAAGCTCCACATCCCTCTTGTCCTGGGGAGCCCAGAACTGCACCCAGTACTCCAGGTGCGGCCTCCCCAGAGCTGAGTAGAGGGCAGGATCCCCTCCCTTGACCTGCTGGCATCGCTCCTCCTGGTGCAGGCCAGGATTTCCTTGGCCTTTTTGGCCATGAGGGCACATTGCTGCCTCATGGATAACTTGCTGACAACCAGGACTCCCAAATCCCTCTCTGTGGAGCTGCTTTCCAGCAGGTCAACCCCTAGTCTGTACTGACACTTGGGGTTATTTCTCTCCTGAGGCAGGACCCTGCACTTGTTGACCCTCAGGCGGTTCCTCTCTGCCCAACTCTCCAGCTGACCCAGGTTCCTCTGAACTGCAGCACAGCCCTCGTGTGTGTCAGCCACTCTGCCCAGCTTTGTATCATCTGCAAACTTGCTTTCATCCTTGTCATGGATGACTAAGTTGAATAGGACTGGATCCAGTACTGACCCTGGCCACAGGCCTCCAAAAGGAAGAAGGTCTGAATGCACCCAAGGCCAGTAGTTACCTTTGGGAACTCCTGTGTGTGTTAGAGAGGAGCCAGCGGAGAGCTCACTGTCAGCCATGGCTACGTGACAGACGCAGCCTCCTGCGAGGGTGTCCATAAGCCTGGCTGCCCTCACCATCTCTGATCAGGTCCTGCTACGATGACAATTTGTCAGGCAGCAGCCAACCCTGTGATTGTTACCGAGCTTCTGGTCCTAGGCCTCAGGCTGGCCTTGGCCTGTGCTAGCTGGTCAGCTCCTAACTTCCTCAAATTTTTACCGTGACAATTGTTTTGCTTATGAAATTTGAGCAGAAATAGCGTCTCTGAGGGGATATTTATGACTTTTACTTCCCTACTAGAAATGAAATAATTAGATAAAAAACAGAGCAGAAGGTGAGAACCCAAGCTAGGCTGGATGTGCCTCCTTGTTTCATTCACTCTGGGATGAAGGCACCATGTATCTCTATCTCTCCAAACAGAAACTCAGCCAGTGCCTGAGTCTCTAAACACTCCTATTTCCTAGCAACTCTTTTAGGGCCTCCAGTCTGTGCCCTTCAAGATAGCGATGAAACCAGAAAGTCCTCCTCTATTCTGGTTACTGTGCCTCCTGCATGGACTCTTCTATCATATTGACTGTCAAACTTTTGTCCACAAAATCTTCTTAACATATTTGACTTACTGATAACTTCCAGGAAAGTTATGCTAGCTTTATCCTCCATCAGATCGATCGTTGCTTTATAGACCCCACTGTCAGTCTCTTGTAGCTTTTGTAAGAGAAGAGAGCTGTTATTTGGATAGAAAACCACCCTGCCTTGGTAAGTTGGGTAGATAGTTGGAGACTGTGAATCTGCATAGTACTGCAGGATGAACACAGGAGTGGTGTCTTTTATGTATTCCCACTCCGTGAGGTTGATGTTCTTGACATCTGGTGCATGCAACAGCACTGAGGATCCTTCAGCTACAACTCTTTTTTCTGTGATTTCCACTGCTGAACTGCACTGCAAAATCAAAAACAGACCTGTAGAGAGGAGAGACGTCAGAGAACAATGAGATATCCGTGAAGTAAAAACCAAAGAGAAACTTAAACTGTTTCACATAGTTTCACGTACAAGTCCCCACTCTCTTCCTGGAGCACTTTATGTCATGTCTGACTTCTTTCCTCACCCCCCCTCCTTTTTTTTTTTTTAAATGAGAGTGTTCTGACTACTGTGAAACCAATACTCATGTGTTTATATCTCACCAAGCTCTTAGAGGGAGTTTAACACTACAAAACCAGAGACCACTCCAGCCCCAAGTCTCCCCAAGTCATCATTCTGGAGCTTCTTTTAGTGCATTCAATAGGTTAGACGGGTTGCTAAAAGTAAACTGAAAGTAACCCTCTGGCCTAAGCACGGAGGAAAGAATAAGGGAAGAGGCACTCATGGTGCAGTAACTGCAAGACACGTCATCTCTGGAGAGTAACCAGCAGACATATCAGGAGCAGAGAGTAAAGGAAACTGCAGTGGTCTTAGAGAGATTCATGGAAAAATTGTCCCTAAGCATGCAATAGAGGACCACTGCCTTGTAGGAGGTGGCAGCAATATCCAGGAATGGAGATGGTGAAGCATTTGAGACCATTGGGAGGAGGGAGGCACCTGCCCTGGGGGGTGACAGTGTGTGACATGGGCTCACCACACGCGCCCCGCTCTGAGCCGGTTCCTCGGTAAGGAGGTGCTGATCAACAGGACATTACCTCCCAGCAGCATCCACATTTCCTCCATAGGCTCCCACAGACAGTAGATCTGTCAGGGAAGGCCGCAGTTGTTAGCGATAAAGAACTCACCACAGAGGGAAAACAAATATCACCTGATTTTCAGTTGTGTGATACGCATGTGATATTAAATGTCAGTGATCTCAGTCTAACCCAGTTTGAAGCCAGCAAAAACTGCAGTGACCCAGGCTGGAAAACAGTTCCTGAAAAACCCTCTTGCAACTGCCAATTCTTCTGTAATGCGGGAGTGCTGCTTGCTTGGACTGTGTTTTGAAACAACTCCTCGCCTTTCCCCTCCAAGGTCAGCAGGCATTTGGAGTTTATATTAAAAAAAAAAAAATCCACAAAGGTAATTTATATCTTTGCATCTGCTCGTCGCCAATGTTTTGTTTAAGCCTGTTTAAGTTAGGGGGGTGCTTAAATTTCACAATGAGGACGGTAGACTGTTTTTATGGCTTCCTTAAAGAGAAATTTTTATCTTACACCAGGTTCAACAGCGATGAATCTTTGTGACCTGAGAGGGAGAGCTGTAAACAGGAAGACGTGCTCTTTTCACAGCGGTGGCGGCGGTATCGTTACAAGTTTTAACTCACGCTAGCAGCAAGGGGAATCAGACCCCTAAAGATGCACATGCCTAAGTCTGTAACATTTCTCCTTTAGTCTGTAGCATCTCCTCTATGTTTTGTTATCTTTATATTTGCATTGGTATATTTATTGATAATTCTGTTGCCATTTCCATATGGAAAAAGTTCACTAAGGCAGAAGCACGTTACAAAGGAGTTGCCTTAGGGCCCTCCACTACAGTGTTCATTGTGTCCCCTCCTCATCGGTTACGGGAACCATCACATGCACTCTGGATGCATGTCCAGCTTTTAGCAGGGCTGAGATGTGTATTATCAGATGCTTTCCAGCTTGTTATGTGGCTTACATTACCCAGGTCCCAGATATCCAAATAAACACACTGTTGTTTATGCACAGGAATCACGATGACGAAGATGAGTGTGCACATGCAGCGTGACAGAGGGGCCTTAAAGCCCCTCTGTGAGGGGTTTTAGGAAGCAGCAGCCCTGCATCAGTCCCAGGAAGAGCAGCACGCCATGTGTGCCCTGATAAACGCTTTGCATTTGCCTCCCACACTGCACATAGCTTACAGCTGTTCCTGCCTAAAATTAAACCGTGAAAAAGACGTTCTGCGGTCATCAGGAGCCCATGCGTTCCAGCCTTCTCACTCCGTATCATCTTGTGAGCGCCCCCAAACGCTCCCCAGGGCTCCTGGGGACGCCTGGCCTCATGCAGGGTGCGACTGCTTCTCTGGAAGTGGGTAAAAAAAACAAGTGGGGCCACCCAGCTTCCTACAGGAGAGTGCTATGTCCTCCTAAAAACACATCGACCAGAGTGAGAAATCATTGGTGGCAAACCTGCATGTACTTTCCTCTGACCTTCTACACTGCTAATACTGTACTAGGATGAAATAAAAGCTTTGTGAGACTGGAAAGGACCTGTGGCTATCAATGCCCAGCCCAGGAAGTGCAAACACACAGAGTGGTCCCATCTGGCACCATCAGGTCCTTCAGTAAGGACCCAACAGAAGCATCACAGGCAAATCTGTTCCCACTCTGACCATGCTGAGGCATGGTCAAAAGAAGAATGGCTGGCAGGGTGGGTAACAAACACAAGGTAAAAAAAGGGAAAACGCTACTCACCAGTAACGACCCGCAACTGAAGACAGAAGAAATACATGCGGATCAAAGCTCTGTTTCCTTCCAAAAGCAGCAGAAATGCAAAGCAGTGAAAACGGAAAACCCGTCCCTATAGGTTCACAGAGAGCTCACGAGAAAGGAAGTGACCGTTGCAGATAAAACCAGAAAGTTCGAACTGAATAACCAAGAAGTTCTCTTCCCTCCTCACAAAAAAGTGCTGTGATCGGGACAGACAGCAAATAGATATGACAAACTCCTCCATGGGCCAGCCAGGCTTGCCGGACTCACATCTGGCAAACCCACAGCAAAGAGAAAGCTGTCCCGAAGGAGCTCCATTCTGGAGCTGGCGGAGGGGAGGAGCAGCCCCCGGCTCCCGCCAACCCCAAGGGCCCCGATGCTGTGGGGAAGAGGCGCGGGGAGGCGAGGGGCTCTGGCACGTAAGAGAGTTGGGGAAGCCCTTGCAGAGACGCTCTGCCAGCAGGGGGAAGGGAAAGAGAGGAAATGTGGTAGAATAAACACAGATGGGCTTTTATTCAATATGTAGAGGACAACTGGAAGGGGCGGGCAGAGAGAGGGGGGAGTGCGGAGGGAGGGAGTGTGTGTGTCATGGAGCCCTGCTCCCCCGGACGGAGCAGCAGAGCCCCGCTAGGATCATTCATCCCAGACAGCTGCAGTAGAGCTGAGAGCTGGAGGGAGCAGAGCACCATCTTACAGCTGCAGAAATAGTGCAAAATAAATAAAAATAAATAAGATAATGTTCAGCTCTGGAGCCAAGCTACTCTCTGCCCACGTAGTTGTTGCTTCTTTTCTCACTGCTGGGAAAGGCTTGGCTTGGCTTGGCTTAGGAGGCCCTGGCACAAGAGTCCTTTGCAGATGGCTGGAGTTGGAGGGAAGCCATCCTCCTCATTGGAGGAGCAGGAGGGAGGTGCCCCTAAAAGAACTCTTGGTGCCTTAAAAACTGAGGGTGACAGTGTAGGTCCTCTACTTGCCTCCCATCTATTGACAAAGCAGAAGGGCAGCTGAGCCATCAGTGGGAGAAGTGGCAGCCCTACCTGTGTCTCATTCCTTCTCCTCCAGGCACCGGTATCAAAGCAGCAGATGGAGGCACTTCATTCTGCACTTAGCAACGAGAACTCTACTGCCAAGTGTTTTCCATCAGGCATTTAAAAAAAAATTATGAGCTTTTAGATGCTTCATCCTTTCTTTCAGTCTCCAGGTGGAGTTGGAGTTAGGGCCATAGCTACCACCTAAATGCCTGTGTGAGCTTGATCCAAAGGAGAGATCTGCTTTGTGTTGCTCATGTTGCTCCTCAGGAGAACATTTAAAGATGTTTTTGGAGTCACTACTAGGGGGCCTCCATCTCCCAGCTTCCTCCGCTTCAGGAATTTTTGGTTTCTCCAAGGCAGAGCTTCATGTCCTAGAGTCACTAGCTGTGCGTGATGACTCCCTTGCTGGGGGCACCGTCTCCCAGCTCCCCCTCTGACCGCCTCTGTGCTCATTTCACCTCAGTGTGCGGAAAATTCTCGCTGTCCAGAAGTGAAATGTCCAAAGAGGAGACAGAGTTGATCTAAGGCTTTATTCGAATAA
>JAWLRI010000229.1:3232312-3295406 GCA_034781795.1 Crypturellus tataupa
TCCTTTGTCCTGCTCTTCAGCCAGGCTGTGGGGGAAGCTCCTTATTTGTGAAATCACACACCTGAGCTTTCCTCACATCAGGAACAGATGCTCTCTTTTTATAAGCCTTTCAAGCCTCCATCCCAAGCAAACACTGCCCTTGGTAAAACCTTGTATCTGGCCTGTTCAGTGGGTCTTTGGCTCTTTATCCTGCTAGATTAATTTGCCTTTTCTATTTTTTTAACCTTAATGGTATTATGAAGATCACACAGGCCTACAAAGTCATTAAGCAATGTACCAGCCGCTACCAGGGCAACTGAGAAGTCAGACATAGGCGAGCGCACATGATCCATATCGCCTGGCTGAGCTTTTTTCCATCAATTTCCAACTAGAGCTTCCTGTGACTATATGATTACATTCCCTTTATCATTATACTGTTAATGAAACATCAGCAGATTCATGTCCACTTTCTCCTGGGCTGGTTGTCAGGTTTCCTGCATACAGTACTGCACGTGCTCCATTACCTTAGCATGAATATCTAAAGGGGAACTGGGAGGACACCTGAAATGTCGTAGAAATGGGTATATTCTTACTCCTTACCTTTAAGATGGTTGCAGTCTCATACTCTCAGATTCTGGTAAGAAGCTGACGTGACCTTGCGGAAACGAAAGCCACAAGGAGCCCTGTGGCCTGTCAGTTTAATGCTCCTCAACCTCAGGGAACTCTGAAGACTCACTAGGAGAGGAACTTCTCAGCTGCAGTTTCTCTTTATCTGAGCAGCTAAAACTCACGCAGTTTCACTGCGTGGGTGTGAAACAACGGGCAGCTCAGTGTCTACCCCCAACTTCTTGATTTTAGTGGACACTTTTCTTCATGGCGCCATCTTCTTTACTTTCTGACACCCAGTTGAGTGCTTGTCCTAAGTTAGGTTTTTGGAGAGGGAATCCCTTCCATTCCCATGGAAGTTGACAGATTTTCCCTTAGGATTTGGTAACACAGGCTCAGGAGCAGTTGTTTCCCTATGCTGTAGGGAGGCCAAGGAGCAGAGCCAGCACTGCCCCAAACCATGGACAGGAGGACAGTTTCTGTATACGCAACAACCATATATAGGCCTCCCTGAGGTGAAAAGCTGTCGTTGTCTGTTTTAAACAGGATCCTTCATGATTGCATTATAAACAAGTCAGAGCTGGGGCCCTGCTACCCCTTCCTGGAGCAGGAACAGCAAGCACCATCCCTTATGGGCGTTTACACTTAACTGAGTAGATTAAAGAGCATGATAACATCCCATCTTGTCTTCAGAAGTAGAGTCATCAGCAAGAGGGAGCTCAGTGTGAGTGGTGCTGCTAACTGTCCACTCCAAGCCCTGCGGCAGGACAGTGTCCTCTGGCCTCTGCAGACACTGCCCCGTTTGCAGAGGTGGTGGAGGAAAAGGCTGATTTGGGGTAGCAAATCAGTGTGACCATCTTTGATCCACCAGGGCAGGCAGCAAGGGGGGATGCTGGATGATAAGGGCAAGGGGGACTGCACATAGCCGTAAGGATTAGATGGGAGAGAGCTTCACCCAACAGGCAATGCACCAGGTAGGAAGCAGGCAGGCACAGCCCCACTTGGCAGCAGGGAGGGGTGAGGTGAACACATTTGGTTACCCGTGTATGCTTAAAAAAGGATGCAGCTTCATTATTGCAAGAAATGAACGGAACAGTGTTTCAGCTACTTCCTTGTTCGGAAGTAACATTTCCTTATTTACATTTTATTTTAAAGAGATAAAATTCAAAAAGGGAAAAATGAACCCTCAATAGCAAAACCGAAAAAGAGTGGACTTGTTTAATTGCCATTATATATATATATAAAATAAAGATTTATTACAAGAGGCTCAGCCCAGTAAAAGACAGCGACAGACAGGGAGGCAGAGAGGACATTTGCAGTCACTCAGCCCAGACAAGAAACACTTTCAGCCTCTAATGGGTAGAAACAGGATCCTTCATGATTTGAAAGAGCCTGCAAGGAAGAGTTGGTGAGGTATGTTGAATATCACTGGAGTTGCCCATTTTTTAACGGAGAGTGCTTTGTCCCCTGGCAGCCTCACAGCCCCCTCCAGCTCCATGGACATCTCTCAGGGCCCCAGAGCTATGTGAGTGACCAACCAAATATGTGCTGGTGATGGTGTGCTGGATAACCCCAGAAAGTCAGAGATCCCAGCAGTGAGTACCACAGAGCTGTGGCACTGTGCCTGCTGTGTCAAGGAAATGGGCAAAACGGTGCTGAAATCCAAAGAGCTTGGAAAAATCAGCAGGAATTTGAGCTTGAAAGATCAGTGCTTTATCCTTGAGCAAGAGCTTTTGGAGAGAATTGAGCAGATGCTCAGGCACTTTGCTGAATAGAGATCTCTGCCAGAACCAACCCCTCAGGATGAGAGTGAAATGAGGAGCTGGAAGGGCAGAGCTGGACCACATCTTTCTTCGGGTCTATGATTTAAGACAAGGCAGACTAGGTCATACACACCTCTGTTTTCACTTCAAAGTAGTCAAAATTAATGTAGAACAAGATGATAAGAGATTTACCTGTGCTTGTCCACCCAACTGGAGTCATGTTCCTCTTCCCGACAACTCCTTCCCTGAGTTGTGTGATCTACAAGACAAGAAGTCTGGTCCCAGGCATCAGTAAAAAAGGTATGAGAAGCACCATGCATATAGTACAGGATGTTGCATTGGGAATGGTGTCTGAAGCTTATGGGGAAGGGAAATGGTAACTGGAGGGGCCTTCGGGTCCTGAAGTCTTAGCAAAGACCAGACAAATTAAATTTAAATAATTCACACAGCCATTTGATTATGTGGGGAAAGAGGGCTGCTACACCGCTGAACACCAAGTGCTCAGAGAAACCAAGGGGCAGGGGGCACTTACAGCGCAGGAAGATTGCAAGGATGGGGAGGGCAGACACCACAGCTGTGCTAACCGCCAGGATGGTCACATCCACAAACTCCGTGCAGCCTTGTTCTGTCATTCAAACAGGCAAAAGGAGGGCAGACACTCAGCACAAGCCAGAAAAAGAAAAAGAGAAAGTTAAATGGTCTGTGTCAAAAAGTGCACAAACGGTGATCAAAATTAGATGTCCTTTCACAAGGGCTTCAAAAGAGCATGTGGCAAATGTGGACTTTTCCCTGGACCCTTCTTTCATGTCTCCAAAAGCCCCAATCTGGGGGATTTTTTGGAGGCAGACTCAAAGAGAAATAGACAGCGAGAGAGCGTGTACATCACAGACAAATCTTAGTTTCAATATAACAAATCTGTCAGGGCTTTCCAGACTTTGGCAGTTTAAGTGCAGGCCCCTAGATAATGTCTTCTCACCGTGGCGATGGTAGATATTCTTTATCAGGAAGCTGGTAGCCAGCACCACCGAAAGCGCCCCTCCGGGAGCAGCGTAACCCACGGTGTGCTGGACTGGCAAGGGAGAGAAGACAACACAGGGTTATGGTGGGGTCCGAGGCACCTGCAGCAGGTGCAGGGCTGGCCTGGCCCATGGTCCATGAGGAGAGGGACCCGCTTGTGATCTACAGCTGACTTTCACTGCTCCAAAGATCAGTTAGCTTTTTGTGAAGCAAAACTCTCAATAAGACTGCATTTTGGGCACTTTCTAGCAATCTGACAGAATTTTGGGACAGAATTTCAGCAGAACAAAAAATAACATTTTCATTAAAAAAATGAAGGGCAAGATTTTTGGCAAAATAACCCTCTCCCTCGACCAGTTTTACTTCCTTCCCTGCCATCCTCAGTGGAGCAGCTCACCTGTTTTGCTTTTGAGATGGATGAGTTTTTCAGGCTGGAACGTCACGGTGGCAGAGACCAGGAATGTTACCACGATCACATACATAAGGACGATCTCGGGCAGTATGAAGGCAATAGATGGGCCTGAAAGAAAACAACACAAGGGTCAATACCAGCTCTGCATTTGCCCTATTACCACTGTCATGATTTCATAGATTTCAATCATATCCCTTCCCCACCCCCTCCTTTCCAAATGTTTCATTCAGACACCTTAAAGCTCTAATTCACCCAGGAGGTCTTTACCCCATATACATACTTTTATGGCAGGGATTGCTCTTGCATGCTGCACCCTGCACGGGTGGAAGGAGCCAGGGCTGGAGTCTGTAGAGCACCACAGCCTGTCCGCCCCCAGCCCCCCTCCTACCTTCCTCTTGCATCCAGAGGATCAAGGCGGTGCTTGCCAGGACGGAGGAGACGCACACGAGCCCGCAGGTGTAGGCACTGAGCCATCGCCACAGCTCCCCCCCTAAACAGGCAGAGCGGTGCTGGAGTGACATCCGTGACGCGTGGGACATCCCACACCAGCCCTCTGCTGCCCACATGGGATGCAGCCCGCCTCCCCCAGATGCTATGGGGTACCCGGGATGCTGGCTGGGGGCTGGCAGAGGTGATGTGGGTCTGAGAGGAGACCTGCCCCTCGGGATGGGAGCGGAGATGCTCCAGGGGTGATAGGCAGCCCTCAGGGGCTCAGGCCCATCAAATGCTACTCACCTCCTGACCATGCGCCTTCACTCAGCCTGAATAAATAAGGACTTACTTGGATGGGTTTTAGTACATATGCTTGTATCACTATTTCTCCCATTTCTTCTTTTATTTCCTTCAGTGTGGCAATAAAAATACTTCTGGGAAACTTTCTTTTCTATAAAAATGTTACTCAACTCTGTTTAACAAAAATGTTTAGAAGGTGCTAGTAGACTAAAATCAGAGGTTTTCTGTTAAAAAATTTGCCCAAGAAACATTTTCTCTTTACTCTTGTTCAGATCTGATACATGACAACGAGGCAAGACATTGAGACAGTTGGAAGGGGAAATTTAACTATCATTTTTTTCGCAAAGGAAGATGAGTTTTTCCACCCTCCCTCCCAGCATTTTCAGCGTCATCCCTGGCAGACTCACTTATCCTTTGCTTTTCGGATTGGCAGACGGGAAAAATTAAGCCCCATGCTGAGATGACAGAAAAGACTACAGCAACCACTGCAATCCGCAGTGCATCTTGTAAGGCTGGAGAGAGACCTGGAAAAAGAGGAGCCAAGATTCAGGCCACGAGTAGGACCACCATAGTGTGCTCCTTGTCAACGGGACAGACTTGCTTTATTTGCCATCTGGTGGCCAAATTAGTGCTTGCTGTTGTAGGATCCGGTTCATGAAATGCGCAGCTGGGACAGGTGGTGCCACATGTATCTTGGCCACTATCTCCTGGTATATCTCCTGCCCACTATCACCCTAGTTATGGTGGCAGGGATAGTCTGGAGAGACCACAGGACCTTCTTCAAGAGGGAAGAGCCAGCCACTGCCATCCTGCTCAGGCCAGACTGAAATGATGTGAAAATGATGGGCAATGGGAAGGGCAAAGAGAAATGATGCTGGTGGGAGATGGAAGAGGTCATGTGGGGCATTGGAGGACAGAAAGAAGGCCCCATCCCACCTTGTTGGCAGCTCTGTGTCAGGTTGCACTCTCTAGAAAAGACTGGGAATTGCCAGTTATCCTACCACGGAAGAATGGGAGCTCCTATCAGCTCCCCAGGGTTCACCCTAGAACCATAATGTCACGGGAAGGCTGGCCGAGCCCTGGGGGTCGAGGCAGAGGGATGGAGTTAAATCACCCAGCAAACCCTGGGGAGGAATGGAGAGCAGGAAGAGTGGTGCGAGTGGGTCTCTTTGGCTCTCCTTTGGCAGCTTGTGGGAAGAAGCAGTTTTCTGATGGCAATTTTTAACCAACACAGGTCATACCACAAGCCCCAGGTCAGAACCAACACCAAGCAGTGATCACCTGCAATGGTCACATTCAGGGAGGCCTCCTGCCAGCTTATCCCATTGCTGGCATTGCAGGAGTAGGAACCGCAGTCCGACTTCTGCACCTTCCTCAGGTACAAAACACTGATGCTGCTGGAGAGATAGAAACTTCTGTCCGAGGGAAGGGGCTGCCCGTCCTTCTTCCAGGTGATGGTGTCCACTTTGCCCTCAGCCACGTCACAGAGCACCTCGATGGTGGTCTGCGCCACTGGGGCACTGCACCGGAGCTGAGGGGGAGAGACGGGTTCTGGAAAGAGGACAGAGACACCAACACTTCTGTCAGAAAAGACCCGGAGCATCTGCAGCGGGGAGCTGGTGGGAATCAAGAGCACAAGGCTCTCTGCAGCGTCCCTGAGTCTGCAGCAGGGAAAATACAGGTACCCTTCCATAGGCAGTCCTGCAGGCAGGTATCTAGCAGAGACACAGCATCATACAGGGCTCTCTGTTTTCTGTGTTTTGTTTTGTTTTTTTAAGAGTGATATTATGGAGAAAGCTACATGTTATTTAAAATGTACTGTTACCACTGTGATAGCACCTATGCTAGCAGCGTACAGCAAACCGCCCATCAGTCAGCCTAAGGGCTTAGCTTCCACCAGGGCCAGAGGAGGAGATTTTTTGCAGCTTCTGCAGAAAGTGCATGGACCTAACTGCACCCGCTCTCCCAAGTCCCCTTGCAAAGGCTGCCTGAGGTGCACTGCAGGTGGCCAGTGTGAGGCAGCAGACCCATAGCATCCTGCGAGGCTTTCAGTCCCTTGCACTTGAAGTAGAAAAAAAAGGGAGCAACAGGCCTTTCCAGGAGGGAGTCCTGCTCTCTCTCACAACCACAGCCCCCAGGAGGTCTCTCAGGACAACACTACAGAGTTTCCTCCCTGACAGGTTTGGAGCCTCTTCACCTACTCTCCCTGGTGCATGGCAGATTGAAAGAAGGAAACTGCATGATCACTGCCGCAGACTTAGCTCAAATCTCTTCACCAAAACTCTTGGGCCAATGGTCCATACACATTCAAAAATGATCTCTGTTCTGTTTCTGTCCATCATCTTGTTCTTCCCTCCTGCAACAACCACTTACTGAGGACTTCCAATTGGATTTGGAGACTCTCTTCCAGGTTGATGGTCACTTTGTAAATCCCACTGTCCGTTTCCTGCACATCTTCCAGCAAGAGAGATCCATTAGATGGATGGAAAATGGCTCGACCGGTGTATGGTGCACAGATAGTTGGGCTGTGTGAGCCGCTGTAGTGCTGGAGGATGGCATGGGACTCAGTGCCGTTGAGGTACTCCCACTGCACAGAGTGTATCTGTGTGACATTATCTGGCACGGGAAGCAGCACTGAGGATCCCACAGTGGCAGCTTTTCTTTCCAGAGCTCCTCCTGTTTCTGCAGCCCATTGCATGGGCACTAACAGCCCTAGATGGAAGGGGAGGAGAAGACAAGAGAGAGCAAGTCAGCATGGCTCAAGAGCATGGCTGTGTCACCCCCAATCTGTGATGATAAGTTCTCAGAAAGCCCTTGCCACTGCTGTATGCCATGCTGCAGGCAGTGAGATGTCTTGGAGAGGGTCTAATTGCAGCACGAGTTGCTTCAAGAAATCTGCTTGCAGTGCTGTGAGTTCAGGACACATTCCTCTGTGAGCCAGTGGCTAAATCTTATTTGTGTGTGTGTGTTTTCAGCTGCCATTTCTGGTCTGTGCATGGAGGGACTTTCTAAACCTGACCAAATTTCCATAGCTCATTCCAAATTCCTGGTTTTGTTTGGGACTGAAAATATCCGTTCACTCCCAGCAGGCCAGGATGCAGCTGTTTCCCAAGGGTGCAGGGCAGCTATTGAGTTTGTTGTGACTCAGGCTATGTGGCTTTCAAAATGAGCAGAATCAGGGAATAGTTGAGTTTGGAAGGAACCTCTGGAGATCTAGTGCAACCCCCCAGCACAAGCAGGGTCACCTAGAGCAGGTTGCGCAGGATTTTTAATATCTCCAAGCCCAGACCATTGGAAAGAGCTACCATGGCATATCTCATCCTAGGCCATTTCTAGGAAAGTTGGACAGAAATAACTGCTAAAGTCCTTGCTTGTAAAGCAGAGTATCAAAAAAAGGAGGAGAGGTCCAAGAGATGAAAGCAGGGAGTACATGAAATAAAAGAGAGGGCATTTATCTATGAACTATCCAGGCAGAGAGAAAACTAAATTCCTCCTGCTGTGACAAAGACTCCAGTGAATCCCAAAGGCTGATGTGAATTTGCTGGGACTTTTGCTATAAATCATTTTCTCCGCATACAAATTTCTAGTCTGACCCTAGCACAGGAGCATTACAACTCAATCCACTGCGATGATGAACACCAAGCAATCACAATCCCATCTCCCCACAAAAGTGACATTGGGAAAACATTTCCAACACCTGGGCCCCAGACATGCCGTTGTCTGCAGCGAAGAGCCGGAGAAACGCTCCGCAAGTGAGTCCAGCGTTATCTCCTCCCCCGAGCAGCTGGTTCAGACCAGAACAAATACACTAGCTGCAGAGACTGGATTTACTCTGTCCCCTCAGGGTGTTTTAATTCCAGTCCGGATAAGCACACATTTACACTGCCTCCTGCTGTTCAAGAAAATGATGAGGAATTTGTTACTCCTGCTTTGACCAGTTATTTCTCTTAGCAATTTTGAAGCAAAGATGGGAAAGAAAACAGGCATAAAAATTCAAACGAAGTAAAGTACATTTGATCATTTTCCTTTCTCAGGCTAGGAACCTTGAAAAAGGGCTCCCAGTTTTTACTTATATGCCCGGAGGTTCCCAAACTGAGATGGGCGCAGGAAGGAGAAGCAGTTTTACAACTGCAGCCCACTGTAAGAACACTATGCAGCCTGTTATCCACATAATGAACAGCAGCACTACCACTAGAATGTGCTAAGAGAAGGTCCTTAATTGAAGGATATCCTTTGCAAGGATATCAAAATCGTAGATACTCAGAGCTCACTAATAACCTGGTATTTGAAAAACCACAGGTACCGTAAGGGGTTTCCTTCCTGCCTTAGATGCTGATCCTGAAAATATTGGTACTTCAAGCTACCCCCATGCATATATAAAGACTGCAATGAGATTATTCACATATAGTTGTGAAAAATTATGAGATATTACTTACAGGAATCACAGTATAAATCTAGCCTAGAAGACTTTTAGACCATGAGTAAATTTGCTGGTGCTTCTGGCTCTTCAGTCTTTGGGCAGCGAAGCAGAGATGCCCTTCCTTTTGCTTACAGCTTTTGAGAGGAAACGTTGCCCAGTGTAATAAAAAACAGCCTGTATAGATCAGGTGCTTGTGTACAACTACAAAACTCTGCAGAAGTCACAAGCACTGCCCGAGTTTACCCCAGGTGATGGTCTGGCTCAGAGTCCACTCGACAGCACCAGCAGCGAGCCCAGCTTACCTGCAAGGAGCACCCAGCTGGTCCCCAGCAGCTCCGAAGAATGGCAAATCAGCATCTGTAGAGGAAAGCAGTTCAAAAAATGTGGTTTTGAAATAGCTCCTCAAAGGTCCAAACTGTATCAAGACAAAAAAAAAAAAAAATCAGTTTGGATGGTGCAGAGTTTCATACTCCTAAGTCCTGGATCCCTGATGCTCGTGAGGACAGAGACTTAGCCCCAGCTCAAGCCCAGACTCACTGTTTTCCTCCCAGCTGCTCCTCTCCTTTCTTGCTGCCTGCTCTCCTGTCGCTCTGCCAGGGAATCCTTCCTGGGAGGCTCCTGCACACGGGCGGCAGCTTCACACGCCAGCTCAGCGCGCTCTGATCCCAGCGGCCACGCGGGGAGCAGCTCAGCAGCGCTGCGGGCTGGGTGCTGCCTGGTCATTGCCTGCACCTGGGAGGCCCCTGGTGCTCGTGCCCGGAGGGCCTTTCCTCACCCCTGTGTCGCTGGTGCCTGCAGGGCAAGGCAGAGGCACCAGCACGATGGAACCCGGCTGTCCCATCGCCTTTGTCTGCATGTGCCCCTGCTAGCCAGGGATAGCACCGCAGATGGGGGCTGCCTGTCTGCCTCTTTTGCCATTTCTTGACCTTTCTTTTCCCAACCTCCTTCCAAACAAACAATTCACCTGCATTTCTTTTTTCCCAATTGCTTCCAGTTTTACTGCTTCCACATTTGTATTTAGCATTTCTGAGCATTACCTACACAATCTTAGGCGTGTTTGGTATTACTGAATCAGTTACCAGGGCGCTGTTTGTCTTGCAGGAGTGTCCCTCAAAAGGAGGGACAGTTATGTGTTTCACCCATCACTCCCCTTGAAGCACATGTGAAACCTGGCCACCCCTCATGTCACTAGCTTTAGCTTTTGATCCATATCACTCTTTTATCTGTCACATTTGGAATTTCTCAATTCATGCTCAGTAATAGTCTTCCACATCCTGTTTAGGCTACTTAGCCTTAGCCCAAAGCCTTGGTCTTGCCTGTGTCATTTACTTGCAGCCCTAACTAGTGGGCAGGATGGGAATCTTCAAGCAGGAAGGGCAAAGACCTTTAAGCATGACTACAAGGCAGCTTCTAAGTAAGTTAATAAAAAAATACGTCAAGCCAAATGTGTTTTGGGTTTTGTCTCTTTTAAAGAAAAATCCTCTGTTCCATCTCCTCAGTTACTCAAGGCAGTTCAGGGTATTTGTTGGGTCATGTCACACATCAGTAACATTTTGTCATTACAGTTCAGCTCTGCTGTATTCTGTGTGCAGTTTACATGAGTTTACATGAGACAGCTGAAAAACCAAAGGCAATGGAAAGAAGTATAAGGACATTTACAAAATACAAGCAAGAAAACACATGTGCCTTTAGGAACAACAGCTTTGTCTGTTCCTATGAGCTTTCCGTGAATATTCCCTCTTTAAATTAGCACATTTGTTAGTCAGTTGTGTTTGTTGTATTTCTTGGTACCCGCAAAGTATGCATCTATGTGAACAGTGAAAACTGGCATGACAAAAGCTGGAAGTTTTTGGAAAAATGTTATAGAATGAAGCAGGAAGGATGAAGTGCGATAGAAGAGTATTGCCAATCCACCATTCCCACCACTTGGCACTTGTTGTAGCACCTGCATTGCACTTAGCAGCTTTTGAGGAGCTGGCAGAGCCCAAAAAGAAAACATAGCAGGGAAAATTGTGTAATTATGGGCAAGAGACTCATGCTGTGAAGAGGAGTTTGCACACAATCTCTTTGGGCCAGTGCAGTTTATTGTGGTGTTCTAGACAGGAAGAGCGAGCGACCATCAGCGAAGTGGAACTCGTGCCACAGACTCTTCCTGCAAGTACAGCTCAGCCCCCTCACTCTGCCCACTGCATGCTACTACTGCCTGAACAGGCACAAAGTGAGGGTCATCCATCTCTGCTAGATGTCAGAAGTGATTGGATGAAACAGGAATGTGATGAAATTTTCCAGCTGAAGGAAACTTGAAGTCATTAACATTAAAGGCTGCCTGCGTCCAGGGGGAGGTACTGTGTTCTGAAACATGGCCAACACAGCAGAGCACTCAAGAAAGAGATCTGCAAGATCTGAGCCCTTTGCAGGCACAAGGAAAACCGCACTGACCTTAACAGCTTTAAAGAGCTTGCAGAGAGGGGCCTGAGAGGCAGAACCCTGTGAAGAAACTACCTGGTGAAGGAAATGAGAGAGAGGCAGCAGCCTGTAAAGCTGTTGCGTGGGCTAGCTGCAGGCGCTGGAGGGATGGGTTAGGAAGAGAAGAAATCCCTCCTGGGCTAGTAGCAGAGGGATAGGAGGTAGCAAGCCCCAGGAGAGGTGGAGGAAAATACAAACACAGGGAAGCAAGAGCATTACAGAGCAAATGCAGCCAGTTCACAAAATGGTCTGGGTATTTCTATTACCTGTGCACAGGTTCTATGTAGATATATTTAGCCCTTTACATCTTGGAAAGGCTCCATCCTGGCACCAAGCAGCTTCTACAAGACCGGAGTCACAAAGGGAGGATTTAATCACATCTGGATTGCACATCCTTACTGGATTGCAGGCACCCAAAACAAACCAGCAACTCAGTGTGTGCATCTTCAAGGCAATGTCTGCTAGCTATTTTATTCTCCCTCTGCAGGCATTCAGCACAGCACATACATGCTCTGTGTGAACAAAACCTGGCTCTTGGTGTTATCTTCTGGGAAGCAGCATTTCAGCCCAGTATGTTTCTGTTGCATAATTCATGTTTTTTCCATCCAGATATCTCTTGCCCAGAAAGGAGAGACCCTTCTGCGAGACCTGGAAGCTGTGTTTCTAGAAGACTGATGGATGATTAATTCATTCTATCTGTCAAACTGAAGATGAGCTCTGTGGTTGCCCACAGTTTTGGAGGATCTGGGTCCTCATAATCTGGGTCCTGAGCAGTCCTTCCGTGTGCTTCCACATTCCTGAGCCTTGAATTGTGTGGCAGAGAGACCCCCTCAAGAGGACCCCACATGATTAAACCTGAGGAGTCACAGCTATACTTTCTGTGCATTTATTTGCTTTTTCTTCACTTTTTTTTTTTTTTTTTAAGTACTCTCCTTTCCTCTGCTATTTAAGGCCTTACATGAAATGCAGCAATGTCTGTTTCTGCGTAATATGAGTTTTTTGCATTTGTGGTTTTATTGAACCACAAAGTATTTCTGTTTTCTGGAGCAAAGCTCTGTTGCCATGATCACCAGAAGGGCTTTACTGAACTGAATAGCTGAGAAAGGAGACAGGGTTTCACCTGGGTGAGGACAGGGTTTTGTGCGCTAGTTACTCAATAGCTGGAGATGCAGGTGGGAGGCAGAGAAAGCTATTTTTGCCCCCTATGTGTCTTGGTATAGAAAACATTTCTTCCTTTGCTGAAGGGAGGGGACCCCCAAACAAGGAGAGCAGCAGTTTCTGTGATATCTCCAAGTGACTCTCACTCTGTGACTGGGTTCTCACTGTAAAGCGGTTGTATCTGAAAGTGGCTGTGGTTGGGAAATACCAAGACTTCTTATCCATACCTTATATCCATTTATTTTTGATGGGACCTGATGTCCTAGTACATACTATCTTGTTTATCATGACACCCAGAGAGGAAGAAAAAAACAATTTATGCCTTCACAGCACTTTAAAGATGCCTCAAAATGCTCGTGCTGCTAGAGATGTGGAATTCTGACTTTTAAATAAAATTACACAGCTTTCTTCCACTGAAGTGCACCCAGTTTTGTGCAATGACATTATGTGCCATGAGATCCACTGTACAGAAATCCCCATAACTTTGCACTTCACAGGAACACTTCAAAACAACAGTGGAGGAAACCATTGCACTATACTAAGGTCAAGCTAATCTCTTTGTAAAGAGCATATGCACAACAATTACTGACACACTCTTAGAAACAAGGATAATTTTTCAGTCCAAATGATCTGCATATATATATTTTTAGTATGCCAAGACTTTTAGCAGTGAATCTGGGACACATGAATAAGAGCTTTCTTATTTCCTCTGTTAAATCTCCAGGTAAGGTGAGTCTATGGGAGTAAGGTTCCCAAGGACCAAAAATGTTGATTTGCCTTTGCCTAATGAACATTTCCTTGATATCATGTGTCTTTGTAATCTGAGGAAGTACCAAGGAGAAAGTAAACCCAGCTCATTCCTCCAATTCTAGAGAGACTGAAAATCCATACTCAGGAGCTTCAAAGCCTTTACAATCTGTGCTCAGTGTGCAGACTATGAGCTGCTGGAGGGCTCAATAGAGACACTCAGTGACAAAAATGTCCTCTTCACCTTGAAACAGGGCTATCTTTAACAAAGTTCAAGGCTCCCACTTGAAGCAGGTTCACAATCACTGTTCGAGATGATTGTGGCTAGCGATTTCACCGAGGGGCTCTGAAGGTTACGGATGCGTACACGGTCGCTGATGCTGTTCTCCGCTGTGGCTGTTCAAAGCTATCTCCAATTGTGGCATAAACAGTTGCTACATCCCTCATCACGGTGCTTTCCATGGCAGAGTCCTCAGCATTGGAGACCTAGATAAGTGCAAAGGACAGAGTAAATATGACAGCCTTCTCCAGAGGCTCTGTCAGGATCAGGCATTGCTACTGACTCACTGTGTTGGGCAGAGCAGCGACTTGAGCTGTCTGACTGAGCTGTCTCCTTAAGTTCCTTTATCTCTTTCTCATTACTTTATTCAAATTCGTAAGACATCAGCAACACTTTTTCATAGGTAAGACCCTGTGTAAGATGTGTGCCTACATCGTTCACATCAGCCCCTAGAAAAGTGCTATTGCATACATTTATGAGGTTAGGAAGCAAGGCAGGATGATTGTCTGCTCTTTTCTCTCTATATATTCATTCTACCTTTTCCCTTGCTGCTGCTGGCTCAAGCTGGCTCCAGGCTTCTCAGCCTGAAAGGCAAAATTCAGGCTGGTGCAGGCAAAGACTGAAGATTGGGGTCTGAATGGGAAGAAGGTGGAATGGAAGTGAGCAGTTCAAGTCCAGCTGGGGGATGGGGAAGGTACTTTTTAGCCTTCCCTTGGAATAATGAAATAATTCCTAATTATTGGAATCCTAAAATTATTCCTAATTTTATGTTCACAACCTGGCTCTTACAGTTCAGTACATCTTAAGCAACTGCCATCAGCTGGCAGTTACAGAGCTGCCTGTGTCAAAGTCATTTTTATTTATTTTTCCTTTACCTCTTGTTTAATGATTCTTGTTTTCTTCTGTTGCACTGCACCTAGGAAAAGGAGAGTTACATATTATTATTTGATAGACACACTAATAGTCTATGTCTTCCTGACTCCAAGTGCTAGAGAACTAGGATTGCTCTATTGGCACCTGCTCCAGGGTTGTAGTGTGGATTTTGCACTTAGGATGGAGATTTCTGTAGCACTTTCCCTAAGTAGAAGCAAAATATTTTCTTGGAACCAAAGCAGCTTGTTTCTTGACAAAACCAACTGAAGATACCCACAAGGATGAAGGTTTTGAAGAAATCCCTGACAGAAGCTGTGGAGATATGCATATCTTCCTGATTTATTTTTAAATTGGAAACATCCTCAGATATTCTCTCCAACTGGCATTTCCAAGTAACTACAACAGTGTAATCATAACTGTACTTAGAAGATTGCATTTTTGGAATGCATTTTACTGGAGAAATTAAACTTATTTTATAAAATAGATATATTTCAGTACCTTGAACCTGGTCTTTGCAACACAACAGATGTGTTCTCTAGAAAACTATTCTCTTTGGGATGCAACAGACACAAGCCATTCATGCAGCTACTTTGTTAAACTGTATCTCAGAATTTAAACACATCCAGTGACTCTTAGACCTGAAGAAGGCAACACATTTCAGGAAACTTTATGGAAGGAATAGTTTTGGTATGAATAGCAGAACGTGTGCCCTGAAGATAACTCCAGAGGAACTGGGCACAGAAACCTCAAAGCTTAAAATGCAAGAGCAGATCCACTCACCCAGATGCCGTATGCAGCAGATGAGCAGGAAGAGCAGAAAGAAGAACATTAAACAAGAAAAAACTCCAATTATGTAGGCAGAGATCTGTCTTGAACTTTCCTTTTGTGGGTCGTTATGGTCTGACATTTGAAAGAAAATAGATGGTGAGTGTGTTTTCTGACGGAATAGTTGCAGTAGTTGCAACACATTTTTGGAACACCTGTCCAGAAAGCAGCACAAGTAGATGGAGAGCAGCACTGTGGATATAAAGGTTAAAAAAAAACATTTCATTGCTAAAAAACACACCCACATCTACTGCCCATGTACGAGTTTCTTTTCCTGCATTAACTGCACATCTAAGCAGTTGTGTTGCCTCCACTTTGAGCAGTGTGGGCTGAACATGGTGGGGTCCCATGAGGGAGTTGTAACTTCACATCAGACACCACAGCTCTCTCCTCCTCTCCTGGAACTATTCAGGAAAATATGCTGAGAAATATTTCCATCCTGAACTGGGGAAAGCAGTGGTTAGGTTTCTCAGTTATGTTTCTGATTTAACCTAGCAAAAAGGGGCAGAATGGTTTTCCTGACACAAATAGAAGAGCTACTTGCAACATCACCTGTGACATGCCTTGAAATCCTGTCTTCCCCCCAGCAACATATCCCTTGGGGAAGAAGGACAAGCATCCAACCAGCACCCCCTCTTCTTCCTGTTCGCACTGCTGGGGTAGCCTAGGTGATGTCTGTGCTGAGCACGCTCTCATGCTCTCACTCACCTGGGGTTTCAAGGCTGTGCACAGTCAAGGTGATGTTCTTGGTTAGGATCTGCTGACGCTTGAAGGTGACGCTGTACACCCCACTGTCACTGAGCTGCAGGTTTTGGAGCAGCAAGGATGCGTTCTCAGGGAAAAACACAAAATGACCATGGTATCTGAGGTGTGGAAAACAGTTTGCAGAGCAATTCTTGGGAACTCCCTCAGGACTCAGGGAGCAGCTGTGCACCGTGCAGCCGACGACCACGTTTGAGGAGTTTTTAAATGTCCAGCGAATCGACAGTGGAAAGTGAGGGGTGCTGTTCAATTTGTAGGAGATGGGCAGGAGCACAGACTGGCCCACAGTGCCATTGATCAAATCCTGGGGAATTTCAGCAACGAGAGCCAGGTTTTCCCCTGCAGAGAACAAGAAGGGCCAGATTAGCAACATACCTTCATCCTGATGTATGAGAAGACAGAGTGTCCATTATCATCTCTTCTCCTTCTTAAACAGTGCCCGGTATGGGTATTCTCAGCGCATCTCACTCCAACCCATTCTGCAGCTTTATCTTTGAACCAATTCTCAGCAAAACGCAGCTACCCCATCTATACCTACAGATTTTACAGGGAGCAAGCTTGGAGAAAAGCTCCCTTCCCTGCACACTGGGATTGTGGACGCCTCTTCTCATGAGGTGTCACCTGAACCTCACCAGGATACTGCGATGGGGAGAACTGAGAGCAGTCTGTGGGAAAGAGCAGAGCTGTCCCAAACTCTGACAATGCTACTCCTCCTACCTGTGGTTATTTGTTATTTTGAAATACACTCCAGTGAAGCCCCTGAAACTGTATTTGTATGTCTTGGTGATTATCTCTGTGAGAAGGAGCAAAGCTTCAGGACAGTCACTGTATGAATTCCCTGGATGGCTCCCCAGCCTCCGGTGAGCTGTGTCTCCAACCCAACCACGGACAAGCATCCGGTGTCACTGCCTGTTTTCCCCATCTGAGCAGTATTTGCCTTGGTTGTTCCCCCCTAGTGCCCCAGCTTCCCCAGGAGTTTTCAACTCAGCCCATCCCAAACTTACCGAGGAGCAGCAGAATGGAGCTGAAGCACCTCAAACGCCAGCGAGAGGACATTTGCTCTGGTCCCTGCAGATGCAGGCGCTGCCCAGCTCGTACAAGTCTAAGCCGCAGCTCACACTGGGAAGGAATGGAGGCTCTTGCTGTTCTATCAGCACGCCTCTGGCATAGGGTCACTCACCAGCAGCTCAGGGGACGTAACCACCCCCTGCTCCAGCAGCATTGGCCCGGGTCTCTGCTGAGGTAACGAGCGAGCACCTCTGATATGTTTCCTCAGCTTGGGAGGACTTGCTGACTCTCCTTAGTCTCCCCCCTGTGCTGGAGGTTATATTTGCAAGCATGCAAGAGTAAACGCTTTCTTCCTGTGCTCTGCAGTACCATCTTTTAAGCAGCTAAATGCCTGGACTGTGACCTGTGGAATGATGCAGCCCCATGCCACAGACCAGCCCTGCTCAGCCCGTGGGCTCCCACAGAAACACGCCATGCATTCTCCAAACCAGCCCATAGACACATGCTGCTCTCTACTGATATTCAGCCCGAGGAAACGGCTTGTCAAAATACCCTTCCAGAACAGGCGATCCAATGAAAGACAAGTTCATTGTAGAGCAGCAGGGCTATCTAAGTCCTCACTGGTGTCATGAGGAAAAATACACAACCCTTTCCGTCCCTGGCGCAGACACGCAGGTGGACAAGAGCTGCGGGTAGGTCCCAGCAGGCAGAGCCAGCACAGAGCTTGCAGGAGGCTCTCAGGTTGCTTCTCCCCATGTGGGGCTAGAGGGGACACATGCAGGTGACACCACTGTGCTGGGGCCCCTGCCTGACGCTTTCTGTGCTCTGTGGTAAATATTAGAGACTTGCACCTGGGAAGGATGAGCATGAACTCCAAGCCCAGGTGCCACAAGACAAGCCTGACCTGGAGACACTCACATTTAGAGGAAATCTACCCGCTCGGTTGCTCAACAGAGCAGCAGTGGAGCATGGCCTCAAACTTTGAAGTGGTTGCCGTTGTTCAGAGCTTCGTGACCATGAAGGAGAAGTTTGTGCGAGCGCTGGGGGAGCACAGCCGCAACAGGGCCTATCTGCACAACAGGCTGGAAACCCATAGCTGCAAATTCACCACAAGTCACATATCCGTCCACCCACCCCTCCTCCAGTCATGTTCAGGGAAGAACTAAGAATAGTTTGCAGCACACAGACAACTCTGAAGCACCAAGTGGTGCCCACGGCAGCCTCTGTGGAAATTAACCTTTCCAGATCAAAATGCTACATGCAAGTATTATAACTGGGCTGTGGTGGGTTATTCTTTCAAGGCTCCAACTCCTCTCCCGTGCAAATCAGGAGGGTCTCTGTGAAAACTGTTGTGTTGACCTGGTTTTGTGCTTGATGAAGAGTGGATGCAGTTATTGGGAACAGCAGAGCTAGTGGCCAGCGACCAAGAAGGGGCAGAAGCACAAAGCTGAAGCAATGGAACATTTGGCGACTTGTAGTTTCTGACACAAGTCATTTTCCTTTCTCCCTTAGAGGAGGATCAATAAACAGGCACAGGAAAAAGCAGTTTGTGACATCTGACAACTCCAGGCTGAAGAGCATTCAGCACATGCAGCTTGTAAGAAGCTCTGGAAAACCTATTTCACTTCTCAAATTGCTGCTGGAACACCTCTGAGTGACTCTGGATATCCAATGCATGAGTTCAGGAAGAACAGGCTGAAGGAGGAAGGGGTATTTCTCAGCAGAGAGGAAAGGAAAGTGAAGGGTAGTAAGGTTGTCTGATGGAGGACAAACAGGTTACCCCTACACAGCATGAGTGTGCATTAGAGCTGTGCCTCTACTGGTCCCTCACCCTCCCTCTGCACAGCACCTCCTCAGCACCCAGTGTTAGAGCACCTACATCTGTGGCAGAGCAGCCGCAGGGGAAGAACAAGCTCTTTACCAGAATTGGGGATCTTTTTCCCTAGTTTCCTCTTAGACTAGGAACTCCCATCGGCAGAGCAGCTTTCCTTCCTGCCCCACTCCCGGCCCCCAAGAACTGCACAGTTTGTCACCCTTGATTACATATTTGATCTGCTTAAAGGGATACTGTATTTTCTGCCAGGTACACAGACTTCCAGACTTGATGTAGTGATTGGAGACCTTGGAAACAAAATGTTGGGATGTGCTGTGAGAATCTCTTGGGCTGTTCAGCTGTCATGAACAAGCATGGGGATTGGGTTGGACCAAGGAGAGACAGAAACCTTTTTCTCTTGCCATATGATATACATTTTATATGAGCAAGACTATTTTCACAATAAAAAGAACTAAATCCTACCATCACCAATCCAGTCCCTCCCAGGAGCTCAAGCTGAGACAGACTCACTGAGCTGCCCTTTCCACAGGGGGATTTAATCCAGTGCAGTTGCCATTAGACTGCATCTAAACAGTAGTTTCAAAACTTTCTTGCATTCTGTGAGACTGTTGTGCTGGGTGCACAGGAGCCACCTCTGTTACCACAGCAGCAGTTGAGGGTAATAGCAGCTCCCGCCTGCCCACACCACAGGCCCTGACAGGTCTCCTCTTCTAGAGCACTGTCTCCCCTCGCTCACAGAGGCTGCTTAGGGCACATCATAACACTAAAGGGAGAAAGAGAATGGAGGGGTTAGCATTACTCATAGCACACCATGTGTACCTCACCTCACTGGCCACATGTGCCTCATTTTCATGAGAGCAGAGCTGAAGAGAACATAGGAAAAACATGCAAAAGGAGAGGCAAGTCCTGCTGAAGTTGAAAGGAGTCGCCTTGCTTCCAAACAGCCTTGTGACAGTCTCCACAGGGGCAAGGCACAGGAAAGGCAGTGTCCACAGACAACACTGCTACTGTGCCCTTGAAATGGCTGTAGTGTTGCCAGGGCTGAGACAGAACAACTAAGTCTGGCCTCTAGCATGACAGAGGAGCCTTCTTCCCTTGTCCCAGTTAAAGCAGAGATTCCATTTGGGCAGTTGAAGAGAAGCACCAGGGAAGATTTCCCTGGAATCTTCTTCTACAGTTCTCAGCAGGGTCTTCTGATGCCTTGGCCCTGAGGCCGGGCATGCTGACGATGCTAGCAGAGCAGAGCAGGCAGCTCCAGCTGACTTGTTGATGCTGTTGTTTGCCCTTTACCTGCTTGCAGTGGCTGCTGCCTCAGAGGGGAAGGGGCAAAGAAGGTACACACAGCTCTGCTCTTACAGACCTCTTGCCCAGCAGGGCTTCCCCACATTTCGCCTCACCATCTGCAACAGAAGCACGGCAAAAAGTTGAGTTACCACAGTGCTTTCTCTCCCACACTCCTTCATTGCCAAATGGCACAGCTCCCTGCCAGCAGCCCCAAAGGCAGCGCTCATGCACATGAGTGCTGCCCCCCTGCTCCCACCTGGTGAGGGGACTGCTCAGTGCCAGGCACAGCACAGGACAGGCAGCACCCATGGATTCAAGAGGCTTTGCCAGTGTCTCTGGTCAGCTCAGTACCCAGATGCTGCTGTCTTCAGAGTCCTGCAATGTCTCTACATGGGCAAGCAGAGGCAGCCTGTCCCTATCCCTGTGTGGGACAAAGCTGAGCTCTCTCTCTGCTGCATCACTGTGGGGGGCTCTCAGCAGCTCACCTGCGGGGAGAAGCAGGTGCACGATGGAAGCCCAGTTTCAGAGAGAAGCTCATGGCTGAATAGGGCCAGTGTGAGCATGGCCCAGAGCTGCTCCCTCCCTATTGGTGCAGAGATGCAGGTGCTGTGTGGGGCTTGGGGCACCCACCCAGTCACCTCTGTGCCAGAGAAAGTTCCCAGGGCCCCATGGAAACAGCCCTTGTTGAAGGGCTCAGGGCTGGTTGTGTCACACCAGCTCCCCTACTGTCCTTATGCTCTGCATGCAGGTCCCCTGCCTGCCATCTCCTCTCCCTGCAGCCCCATGGCTCACCTCAATTGTATTCCTGCATGCTCCAGGGAGCATTTGAGATCCAGCAACTGAGGTTCTCCTCCTGCTCCATGGGAGAATCCAAATACACTGCCAGACATGAACGACATCGGCACCAAGAAGGGCCGCGCTCTCCTGTTGGAGAGACCTGGGGCCCCAGGCACTCTGGTAGGTCACCACAGGGATGTCCCTCTAACAGAAGCCTTGGGCTGCATGATGTCACTTCCATCACAGAGCCCTGATGGCTGCAACCCACATAGCCTTGTGTGGGCATTTAGGTGCATCAGAATTTCTTATCGCTGCATCTTCACCTCCAGACCCGTGGGCCCCTCTGAGCCTTGCACATAGGCAGCTCCTCATGGCTGGCTGCTTTCAAGAACACAGGGAAACAGGACAGGGATTAAAACGCATAAATGGCAAAACATGGCCACAAGCACAAACCTCACTGAGTTTAGCAATGGGGAACCACCTGCTGAAGTACACGGCTCTACTGTCAAGATGAGCTGAAATGTATTTTGTTATTAAACCGGAGGTATTTCTTACCTGCTGCATTCTGTAGCACTGACTTTTATGTATACATACATGATGAGGGTGTGTGTATATGTATGTTTCTTCCCCCATTCGCAGCCTTAACAACACTTTTCCCATCTCCGTCATAAAAGATTTACATGCATGAAACTTTTTGGGCTGTTTCTCAGGTCTGTAATAATCATCACAAGCACAAGTCTCCTGCAGACTAGTCAGATATGACTCCTATTGTCAGTCAGTCAAATTCCTATTTGTCAGCAGGACATTCTTGAAGCAGAGCCTTAATCTCACTGAAGGCAGAACCAGTTTAGCACCCCTACACGATCCACTGCAAACTGTGTCCTCACAGTCCTTTGTTTTGAGACAAGGCAGCAGATTTTTTTTTTCCTCCCACAGCCTCAATACATACATCAATTTTCTTCATTCCCAGCATTCACCTGGAACAGCCCCCAAGCCACAATTAGAAGGGAATCACTGTGCTTTAGTGCTTCCTTTGGATTGAACCATCATCCCTATCACCCTTTTGTTAACCCTAGGCAGGCACTGTTTGGTCACACTGGGTACAACCCTCCAACTCAGCCCTCCCAGGCTTACTGCAGAAAAGCATATAGAAGTGTGGGAAAGAGCCTGTCTCCTTTCCTCAGGCTACATGAGGGGGGCAGTAGCTGATTATCCGTATCCATAAGGCGCACACACACACACACACACAAAAAAAAAAACAGCTGAAAGCCTGAAAGGTAGGAATGAATATCTTCTCCTTAGGGTATCGGAATTTCAGCAGGTAAGTATGTAGAAGTTTTCTTGTTTTAGAACTGCAGATAGGACACGCATTCAGTTTGCCTTTCCCAATGCAGGAGAGGATGCTTGAGTTGTTTCCTCTCAGGTGTCTCCTGAAATTGCCCTTACTAGGGATCTTTATCAATGGATTCTTGCTTCCTTAGACATCAAAAGGTTTTATGGAACCCAAATGTCATCACCAGCACATTTCTATGGGAAATGGCACATGATGCAGTCACAAGAAAAATAACAGCATTTCAGTCCAAACAGCACATAGAATTTCTCACAGTGAAAGTACCATGCACTTGGCACCCTGTATTCTATTAGTTTCTCTTCAAGAGAAATCCTATAGATTTGTCATTCCAAAGTATTTGTGATTGCCATAACACTCCCTTATGAGAAGAAAAAAGCTCCCAGCCCTGCATGCCCACTGGCTGACATCTGTAGACTGTCAGACATTTTAAGGAAAAAGGTAAAGGAAACTGTATTAATGGGAGCACAAGTTCATCATTCCAGCCTACGTTCAAGAAGCTCCAGGTCCCACTTTCCCTGCCAATGGCATGTTCAGGGTCACCAGACCAGAATGGGGCACATGCACCATCTCTAGGAACAGAGGCAGCATCACAGGTCAAGGCATCCTCTTCACTTCCAGGAGCTTCCTGCTTGATGTTTCCATTTTTTTTTTCTTAGATGGGTCACAGAGGCCTAATGCCAGGCACTCCCTCAGTCCCTAACCAGAGGTATCACAGTCCAGGCAGTTCATCATATTAGACAATGTTTCTGACATTTACAGACATGTGTTCAGCTTCTGGCATTACGCTGGCCTGTGTCTGGTTATCACCAAGCAGCTCATAAACTGTGCACACATCACTTCTCAGCTGGTTCTCCATGCGGAGCTCATCATGACTGGAGGACTAGGTAAACACAGATAAATGGAAAAGAAACAAATGAAGTTTTCTTCAGACAGACCATTGGAAAAGGACAGGCAGAATTTGTCCCCAACTGAAAGCCACAGCCATGGAAAAAAACATAGATGTGCATCACACCATGCCTTGAACACAACATGACTCCTGCATACTCATGTATATAAGCTGAACTGAGAGTTATCTAGCCTGTTCTCTGACCTTAATCTTACTGCCTGCTCCTCTTCCACTGCTTTACTCAGGTTGATGATTTCCAATCGCAAGACTTGTGGAAAATGTTATCTCCTAAGTCTAGTCCTCAAAAGAGGAAAGTTGGACTTGCCTTCTCTCAACAGACTGCTGGCTCCATGTAGTACATGGGGTTCTGCTTGGATTTGCATTGCAATAGGAAGGTAACAGAAAAAACTAACTCAAAGCCTTTGAAAAGCTATAGTATGAAGGAATTTACATCTAATAGAAATCTAGCTGATGAATCATCAGGTTAAAGAACAAGTGAACAACCAGTCCTGCTGACTGGTTGCATTCCTAATAGCAAAAGGTCACTTTATACTCCAATATTCAGAAATCAACTTATATTGACTCTAATAGCAATCGTCAGCTAATTATCATCCCCATCACCTATGACATTATTCCTTACCATACCTCTTGCTGCCTTATGACTCTAGGTCTCTCCAGAAGAACTGTACCTGTAAAAGATTGATTGGTATTTATCAATGTTTGACAACTATTCACGATTGTCTGCCCAATAAATGTAACCTCTTGTTTCTGTGTAGCACAGCTTACACAATCTCTTTAAGACATTAGGGGAAATTTCAAGTTCAGTGGGTAATGTCCTGTCTTTAAAGTGAACGTTTCTGTAAGATTCCTTAGAGTACAAACAGAACACATTCTTTCAAAATCATTTTGTCAGTATGACTGATCTGTCTGAGAGCCTGTAAAGCAAGGAAGCCTTTGAGGAAACATGCATCTCTACATTTTTCCTACCTCATAAGTCTTTGAGATAGGGAAAAGAATCTATCTTTATGCTGAAAAAGTCACACTGAATATCTTATCAAGCAGCATAAAAAAAAAAAAAAAAAAAACAACCTTAAACAGCCTGCGAGTTCTCCTCTACTTGTCCAGTGGCTTAGAGAACCATATTTTAGAACCACCTGTTAGAGGAAGAAGCATTCTGAAAATAAGCAGCAGAACACAGCTTCTCCAGTTATATTCCTTTTAAGGCTAAAGTCACAGAACACAAAACAGATCCACTTACCAAAATGCCACAGGCAGTAGAGAAGAAAAAGCAGGAGGAACAAGATGACACAGCCCCCAGCAGTGCAGGTCATTATTAATAGCACATCTGTGGAAAGACTGTGTGAGTGTGGTACAAAGCAATAGCTGTCATGGATAAAATATCGAGAAGCATCTTTGGTGAAGAATATAACAGCACAGCCTTGCCCCTGGGGACTGTTCAGGCAAGAGCTCAGTGTTCACAGGGTGCTTTCCACATGAAAAGCTGGACAGGCAGCACAAGCAGAAGACTGCTCCCATTCACAGAGCAGCCACACAGCCTTCACTTGGTGCTCCCTGCATACTGTGAACATGCACCCCTTGGTGCCACCACAAACCCTGCCAAGAGCTGAGGGCACTCAGCACTGCAGGGCTGCTAAAAAGCCTTGCATAGCAGGACCACCTCTTCTTGACCCTCTACAGAAGAGAGAAATATTCACGCTTCCCATTCTTGTTCCCACTTATTTGGCCCTGGTAGAGCTCAACCAGGGTCAGAGCTAGGAATACCTTCAGTTTACCACTTACAGGTATTGTCATCTTCAGAGGTGAATTGCAGCCTATACACAGTTAAGGTGATGTTCTTTGTTAGGATCTGCTGTTTGAAGGTGACGCTGTACACTCCGCTGTCGTTGAGCTGCACATCCTGGAGCAGCAAGGATGCGTTCTCAGGAAAAAGCACAACACGGCCTCGATACATGGCACTTGGGAAACAGTTTGTGGAGCAATTCTGGGGAGCCCCGTCAGCACTCAGGGAGCAGTTGCACACTGTGCAGGTGATGAGATGCTCCAAGTTGTTATTGAATGTCCACTTAATTGACAGTAGGAAAGGAGAGGAGTTGTTGAATTTGTAGGAGACTGGCAGAAGAACAGACTGGCCCACAATGCATTCAACTGAAACGTGAGGGATTTCAACAATGAGAGCCAGGTTTCCTCCTACAATGAATGGAAGAGACAAATCATCAATGTACCATCAGACCCCTATCAATATTTTATGTCTCTTCTATGGCAAATAGTCTGATGAGTGCTGTATCAGGCAGCACTAACAGTACTCAAAGTGCGGTATTTCCAACCAGTTGGAAATACTGGGACCACCCAAAATACATCTCAAACTCAGTATTTTAGTTTTTGGCAACAACTGGTCCAAGGGACCCTTTGTCCCAGTACTTGCTAAGAGGGCAAACATTCAGTGCCTGAGCGTCCTGAAAGCAGTAGCAGCCCCAATGAAGGCTAAGAAACAGAAGCCAGTTACTCACAGATAGGCTCCTGGAGTAACTAAAAAGCTCTTCATGTCAATTACTCCCTCCCTAATCCAGTTCATGCACTGTGCCTTGGGGTACTGCTACGCGAGTGCAACATTTTGCAAAACTAAGACATTTTTGGCTGTTGTAACACAGGGTATCTGGAAAAGACACAGTCCCAAGTCAGGTTTCTTTCCCCCTCCTTCGGCAAAGGTGCCAAGATGAGGCAGCCAAGGCTGAGCACTTGGCATGCCATGGGTCCAAGCCAGCTGTGCACCCTCAGCCCACATTGATCTGCTCTCTCCAAAACCAATCCCACAGCACATCCTTGCAGAAAAGAAAGTTCCTCCAAAGTTAAGAGGAGCAGTGATACAGAGAAAAAGTATTTTTAATGTGCATCATAGTGAAGATGTTTCCATAGAGTTAACTAAAGTGACCTTGGAAACTCCTGCAGTCACATTAAAAAAAAAAAAAAAAAAAAAAGCATAAAGCATCATCTGTAGTCCCTTTCCTTGTACAAAGGTTAGGAGATGCTCGATGGCAGCTGGTTGTAGCTCCAAGGAGATTTCAGCTCTGTTCCCCCACCCAGACTCACCGAGCAGCAGCAGAATGGAGCAGAAGGTTCTGCAGCTCCCACAAGGGACCATGTCTCCTTGGCGTCTGGGATGTAGCCAGAGCAGAGATGGCTCAGCAGAAGAGGCTGTGGCTTCTGAGCTCACCATCCAAGCAAGTAGATCTGAAATGACACCCCCAGCCCAGGAAGGAAATAGCTGATGCTTTCAAGGGTTCTTCAGTTAAAAACTGAAAGAATTCAGAGTTTGCTTCTCACCTGAAGAGGCTCCTTTAGCTGCTGATCCCCTGAGCACACACTGGAGCAGCC
This sequence comes from Crypturellus tataupa, assembly GCA_034781795.1. Lineage (NCBI taxonomy): Eukaryota > Metazoa > Chordata > Aves > Tinamiformes > Tinamidae > Crypturellus > Crypturellus tataupa. The sequence goes on from JAWLRI010000229.1 coordinate 3,258,886, forward strand.
ACTGCTGGAGGAAGCATTTCAGCAGTAAGGCTGCGTATCAGTGTCAGACAGAGATAAACACACCTTAAGCAACCCCGAAGAGCTCAGCTTTGGGATGGGATAGCCTGGAAGGAATAAACTTCCTCCTCTTGTTTTTAGCCTGAAATAGCAAACACATCCAAGATAAGGCAGCACATTCTCCCTTGCTAGGATCACCCAGTTATGGACACAGCAGTTTCCCTCTGGCCAGCGCAACTTGAAGTGCTCTGGGAATAGCAAAAAAGAGTGTCACAAGGTTGCTTGCCATGCATCGGCTCCCAGTTCCTTAAGGACTTGCAAACAGATAACATCCCAACTGTCTATATAAGCCTCATTTTATCTTATCTAGGATTTTATCATCTTTTTGTTCCCTATTCCCATGAATTGAAGGAGTCCAGTGCAAACACTCCTTTCCATCCTCAGGTCAAAACCTCATTAAATCCTGTAGAAACAGCACTGTGAAAACATCCTAAAGTAATCACTGGGTAGTGAAAAATAACACAAAGAATCTGTTCAGCCTTTTCCTTTTGGTATCTATGCATATTTAATCTCTTTAGGTACTTTACTAAAAAAGGATTCTCTTTCAGTGATGCATATACATAAGCATTTTAAAAGAATTATTAGGGAGGATTTGTTATAGGTTGTCCTCTGTATGTAGTATAGCTATATTGAGAACAACCTCAATGTATCTTGGATAGAGGATTTTGGATCACAAGTTTTTGAGTTTCTCGTCCTGGGGATATACCTCAGGAAACTGTCCAAGTTAATATTTACAGTAATTTCAGCAAGATGAGCACATCTAGGCAGATTCTTCAAATTTATCTGCAAAAACTCAGAAAGAAGCTTTAAAAATATATACATGTATTATAAACCAGCACATAGATGTTCTTATAAAAGGTCCCACTTCATTACAACTGTTCTGAAAAGACACCCCAGTTAAAGGATGCCTCCATCACATCATTGGAAATACACCAGCCTTTGCAAGTGCTGTGAGCCTGAGTCTTGGCTTCTGTGCTACTCCTAGGCATACTAGCAGACATCAGCAAAAACACCATTTTCCACTACACTGTTACATTCAGACAGACATTGCACTCTGCACCAGCCTTCACACTTTGTCAGAGCGCAGCCAGGGCCGCCTTCCTGGCTACCACACAGCCAAACAAATGCTCAAGTAAAGCATGTGCCCTAACGACAGGGAGGTTTCACTAGATCACAAGAAGTTTGTCTCCTCTGACATTTACTATCTCCTCCTGCAGTTTTCTTGATCCAGGGAGTATTTTGGCATGTTTTTTTCCTGATTAAAAAAAAAAAAAAGAGTCCAAAATGGCCAAACTTTTTACCTTAAGTCTTTCCAAAAAGAAAACCAAAGAAATAAATGACTTCTGGTCACAGACCACACGTAGAAGGCCATTAATTCACCAAAACCATTTCTCTCAAAGGAAGAAATAGGATCTAAGAATAGATTAACTTGCAGCCTCAGGTGCTAACACTCTCCATAAAGATCACGCAGCAACAGCTGCACAAAACCAGCAAAGACACCTTTTTTTTTAGCACTACTCTGTAGGCAGAGGAACATGCTACTAGCTGCCAGAGAGCCAAGTGATACAGCAATTCTATTCTTGCAGGGCACCGGGGCAAGCTCCACTCTAAGGCAGTACCTGAGTAAAGTTTGCTTCATTCAGCACTAGCACTACAAAGCTTTTACTGATTTAGCTACAGAAGAGGAAAAACTCTAGTTCTGCAAGATTAGGCATCACCTCCTCTTTGTCTCCTCTTAGCAGACACTGTTACCCCAAGGAATGCAGTTATAAAGTTAAAAAAAACGTAATTATAATCTGACTACACAGAACCAGAGGAAGCACGGAGAAGACAACAGCACACAGACCATTACCTTTTCTCCATAAAAATAAGAGAAGCAACAATAAACACAAAAGCATTAAAGCACTCTCTGATTTTTCTCAACAAAATTTAGATCCTACTCTATCCCTGCACTGCAGTACAGGGGGGATTTCTCACTCCGAGAGCTCAGTGAGACTGTGAGCCCTCAGAGGTGGAGTTGGCTAGACGATTCTCAGGGATCAAAGAGTGGGGCTTTCTTGATCTGAGTAATGTTACACCTGCCCATGGAAAGGTTTCTTTTGCCAGAACAGCATAATGAGACCATGATAATACAGAGATAATTCAACACAAGTGCACCCAACATCAAGAGTAGAAGCCATTTCCTGCAATGAGAGGCAATACGGGAGATGCAACTGCCCTTGGTAGATAGGATCACGTAGCCCCCTTTTCGGAGTGATGTTAGCTGCAGCCCTTCAAGAGCTCAAGCAAAGCCACAGCAAAGATTCTGCTTTAGCTTGTGCAACCCTCACTTCCTGCCCTGGTGGCCTTCACACTGAGAAGAAATGGGCTCTCTTTGGTGTGTGCACCAACGTGTGACCCCCTATGCATTCAATGCAGAGCAGAAAACCTGGTGTCTAGGACTGTTATCCCAGTCTCTCTCATTTCTGCATCTCAACAGAGACCCAAATTCTGCTCCTACATACTCAAGGGAATGATCTCCCACAAAGTTTGAGGTTTCCCCAGATGAGGAGAATAAAAAAACAAACAGCCTTGAGCTTCGAAATATTCAGAGCAGCCAAAATGCTTATGTGGCATTGACACTCTCTCATTTTTGCTTCAGCTTCGAGACTGTTGATGCTAAAGTGCAGCACCGTGGAGCATGGGACTCTGGAGACCTTGCATCAGGCTGCAGCAAGCTGACATTTGCTTTGGGCAGAAGTGCTCTTCTAACATGCACCACACGGCCAGCCCACTCGCCTGGGCCAGACTGGGCTTGTGGCTTGCAAACTGGGTTACTCTTGAATGAAAGCAAGCTAGAAGAACCTCAGGTAATGGGCGCCAACTGCTAGTGCACATGCAAGGAGCTGCAGCGAAGCCGCTCCAAAATACCCCTCCCAAGCGACTGCAGCGTGGAGATCCTGTCCTCTGCACCATTTCCATCTACAGATCTGCAGTGGGCTGCAATGCCGACGGGGCTGTGCTGCTGGGTGGCAGTGCCTGGCGGTGTTCTTTGCCAACGCAGATGGAGCCTCCATGCTCTTGTGTGCCCTTCGTGTGCCATGTTCTTGTGGAAGAGACTTGCCTTTGCTCCTTCATCTGCTTTCTGATCCGGTCAGGATGGGCCAAATGGGACTTGCCCCCATGCTCTTGAAAAGTGTGCCTTCTCTTTCAAGATAGTTTTCTAAAAGCCATTTTTTTCTAACAGATCAGTAAGAGCAGCTACATGTCCACAGCTGATAGGACTGAGATGCTAAGCAGATATCAGCATCGTGGTGAACTTTGCAAGTACAAGACAAGCGCAACCCACACATGTATGATACCCAGAATAGTCCGTGCGGTGAAACAGGTGCTCTTCCGAACACAGGCATTGTACGCTTGCAGGACCTGAGGTCAAGCAGCGAGTTTCCATCTTCTTTTTTTAAAACACAACTTACTCTATCTTTCCACTTTAATAAATATATTTGTTGGTTAAATTTTACTGTTTTTGAAGCATTTACTGTGTACTTGGCAAACCGAAGTAGTAATCAAGTATTTTAAAAGAAAAAAAATCAATTATCAATGGGATTTCTTTCCTATTTCAGCTTAGTATTTGGTTTTACATTAGCAATTTCTTCAGGAAGCAGAGCTGCTGCAAGTTTTCTTTCAGATGACAAAATGTTGCTGAAACAACATTGTAAAGCAAATTTCTAGAATAAAAGCCTTTGATAAGTTCTTGAAGTAGAGGATTGCTCTGGAGCAAATTGCTCTGGAGTCAGTAGAATTTTGTTAGTTCAATGTGATAGCAAGTAACTAAGATGGCATTAGCTAAAGCACTATATAAACCTATGTTTATGAAATTTTAAAATGCAATTTGAGTGCAAATAGGTGATTTCCCTCCTGCTGCTGCATCACCAAGCAGGTTCATGACAGGTGTGCCTGGACTTCTTAAGACAAAATGCCAATAGCAACCCCAGACGAGTAACACCTCTGTGGTAGGGAAGGTGTTTCTACTCCACGGAGAAGCTGCACTTTTGTTTAAATCAATGACAACAGAACATGTCATTCATCCCGGCTTGTGTTTGTGACGTTTTAGGAATGCTTCTTGACCCTTCCGTATCCCCTTAGTCTGGGTTCTCTTTGCATTGTTCTGTGGGCAGCTCTATGTGCAAATCCATGGGAAACAGCTCATCCTTAATGATACAGCCCACCTAGCTGAAGATGAATAGGCTGTCCAAAGGGTTGAGAAGAGGCAAAACATGAAGCTGCAGACACTCTCCCTGTAGAGGCTGGAAGCTGAGCTGAACCGCATTGACCCTGTTGCCTTTCCCCTACAAAAGACCCTGTAGACCTGCAGCCAGGGTGAAAGCAGCCACGGTATTGCAGCCTCTTTGACATCCTCTGGTATCTTTGGGCTCTTCTGAAAACTTTGGCTGTCAAGTGAATATTCAGAAATGTATGAAGAGACAGAATGTTTCTCTTTTAATAGTCAGAGTTGATAGTTCATGCATGTGAAAAGCTGAGGAAACAGAAAAAAAAAGAAAGAAAACCTCACTTACATAAGAAATCACACAATTTTGGAGGCTTAGCTAACAGTTTCCATGTGCTTGAGGTTGACAGCGTTGCCTTTGTTCCTCTGTTCACCCAGAGAGCCCTCTAAGAAAGAGCAGAAGTGAGAGGAGCTTGCAAGAAACAAATGGCAACACATTACAAAGACTGAATAGGCACTGACACGCCAACTTAACTGCAAGTTTTCCTGATGCCTCCCTGTCATGTGGAAGCAACATCAGCACACTAAGAAATTACAGGGCAGAAAACCAGAGAAAATGGACAGACACTGCATCCAGCAACACTGAGACGAAAGAGTGACATGGGAGATACATCGGCTTGCTCTGTAGAGCAGGTCTTTTATATCAGCAGGCGATTTACTGCTCACTGCTGCTTTCTGATATGCAAAGAGACCTCGAGCAGGCACTGGGGGTGTGTGGTGCAGGGGTGCAGGGGACCAGCGGGGAGCTGGAGACCCAGGGCCTCCCCTGCACCAGCAGGGTTTATCGGGGCCTATTCCAGCTGCAGGATCTGTTAGGTTGCGGAACAGACAGCAGGGCAGGCCTGGCCGAGGCCTACCTGGAGATGATAATTTACGTTTCAAAGCTCAATTTCAAATATTTCTGTATCTTCTTCCGGGCAAGCAGGCGAGGATGAGCTTCGACTTGGGATGGAGGTGAAGGAATCAGACAACTCCGGGGTGCCCTCTCCTGGAAAGCTGCAGCAAGCGTGAGGGAAGCTCTGCTTCACAACTCTCCTGGGGGAGCAAGGAAATCAAACTAAAATATCTTCAAATGAAGGTAAAATGCTCTTTTCTTATTGGTTTGGGTTTTTTTAGGCCGTGGTTGAACCCATGCCTTGGTTGGAAAAATGAAAGAGATCCATGAGTAGAAGCTGGCCTCTTCACAGACTTTCCTTCCCTGGCCTGCCCCGTTACACTGAAGTATAGGGATAGATAAACCCACATTTTGAGCAGTTTGTTGGCCTGACATGGACTGGGCACTAGCAAAAAAACAGGCAGTGGCATTTATATACTGGAAATGGTCAATAAGTCAATTTATAGTGCAAGAAAAGGATCGTAATGAAAAGCTCTCACTCACCCAAGGTGCTTCACAGAGAAACCGGCTTCAGAGCAGCCAGGGCTCCAAGCAGACCTGCTCCATCTCTTCTTTTCCTCTCTGAGCCCCTTGGATCTTCCCTTTCCGTCTATTTTAAAGCTGCCTTGACACTATCAGTAAGCTCTTTTTATGACACTTATACTGCTCCCTTGGCAGCCACATTTGCTTTGAACTGGCACCTTTTATTAGTGCTGGACTGTTGAGAAAGAGGTTTTGATCTGCCGCAGCAAGGCAAGAGCTGGGCCCCAGGGTCCAAGAAGGCTGGAGTTTTCTCAGGGAGGAGATCCTAAAGGAGCAGGAGCAGGAGCAGGCCGCCCCTGTGTGCCAACAGATGGGCTAGAGGGGGGAAAAGAGCGACCTGGATGAATAGGGAACTACTGCTAAGATTCAGGGGGAGAAAAAGAGAGTTTACCACCCTTGGAAAAAAGGGGAAGGCAACTCAGAAAGCATATAAGCACATCGTTAAGGTATGTAGAGAGAAAATTAGACAAAAGTTCATCTGTTTCTAGAGCATTCTAGAAACATTCAGACCAATGTTTCTACAAGTGCATTAACAAGAGGAGGGCCAAGGAGAATCTCCATCCTTTACTGGTTGCATTGGGGAACATTGATGAGGATAAGGCTGAGGTGCTTAATGCCTTCTTTGCCTCAGACTTTAATATTCAGATCAGTTATCCCCAAGGCACTTGTCCCCCTGAGCTGGAAGACACCTATGGTGGGCACAGTAAACCCTCCATAATTCAGGAGGAGGAAGCTAGTGACCTCCTACTCCTCTTGGACCCTCAGATCCTGTATGGGGCCAGACAGGATCCACCCACAGATTCTGTGGGAGCTGGTGGATGTGCTCACTAAGCTGATCTCCATCATCTATCAGTGGTCCTGGATAAGGATTGCTCACATGCTCCTAATCCACGTTAACTTTCAGCTCACAGGAGAGACATGAGATTCCAGTTGGGCTTGATGATCTTAAAGGCCCTTTCCAACCATATTGATTCTGTGTTTCTAAGCCCATGCATCACATGGGCACAGCTGTGATTAAGGTAGCTCTAGTTAAAATGCTTCTGATTTACCAAGCTATTTACATGCATTTCTCCTTGCTGAAGGCCAGGACCACTATTTAATCCTGCCATGTGCATGCGTGGGAGCTTGGTGCGCGCTCCTCCAGCAGGGCTCAAGCTCAGCCTGCAGTGGTCGAAGGCTGCTGTGTGTCCCTCTTGCAAGCCTGGGAGACGGTATGTGCAGTGGGATCCATTCCCAGGAAAGAGGGAGGGCTGGTGAGTATTGATAGGCTCGGGTAGAGCTAAGAGCGTGTGAAGAGGAGGAGTAATGCTGCCCTGGAAAAGCTGGGTTGTACTCGCACTTGCAGGAAAAGAATGAGCTCTTGGCTGCAGCAGTGACTGATATCCTGCAGAAATGTAAGTCTCTTGCCGTTAAGTTTCTTGCTGTTCTTTTTTCATCTCTTTTACTTCAGAGGAATTCAACAGTTTTAAAGCTTCCCTTGTACTTGAGTTGGCACCTTTTATTAGTGCTGAAGGGTTGAGAAAGAGACTTTTATTTGCTGCAGCAATGCAAGAGCTGGGCTTGTCCCAGGAAAGCAGAACTAGACACTGTGCTGTTTCTGGCTCCACTTTGCTGTTTCTGGGCTGCATTTAGAGCAGGACCTTCTGCAGGTAGCAGCTTTCCCAGCCTATAGGTAGAGATTTTGTCTTTAAACCCACTCAGTGGAGAGCCGAGCTAGCTGATAGAAAGAATGTGGTGATTTCCATCAAAGGGAACAATCATTCTGGTGAAAGGCTTTTGCTCAATAGAATCATCTTTGTGTTTCCCATGGTACCTCTGAAAACTCCCTTTCCTCTGTTTTTCTGCAGGAGCATGGAGCTAGCAGGGACTGCCTTGGGTAAGACAGGCAGCAGAAACATGGCAAAATAACATTGCAAATTACAAAAAATACAAATCTGTTTTCCTTTAAAGAAAAGAGGGAAAAAAAAAAAAGAAGGAAACAACAACAAAAGCCCGCAGAAGGGGCTAACTTCTGCAATAAATGAGAGTCAAAAGGAACTCAGACTATGGGAAAACAAAAGCCTATTCAGTTATTGGTAAATGAATGACTCGCCATTTATCTCTCTTTGCGTCCAGGAAGAAAATCAAATAGACTTTTATAGACATTTCAGTTCCTGTAGGTGGGTATGAATAGATGGGCACATCTGCAGTTCAACTGAAGTTCTCCTTTAGCAATGAGGGAGCCCTTGTGCTGCCCACAGAAGTCCTGTGGTCATAGGGAGGATGGGTGGGAGTTGCTTTTGCTGATCATTGCATTAGGCTCTGAATTCAAGTTTGCAGGATGGGGTTTTGGTGGAGAGGTGGTGAGGGCTTATAGAGAAGGGATTTTGTGCAGTTTTCGCAGTTATGTGTTCAAGTTAGTCTAGAGATTGAAACCTCAACTGAGAAGAAGCCCTCTCCTTGAGAGCACCTCAAACAGGGAGAGGTTTTCCAGGAGGGATGAATGTCTGTTACCATGTGGTGGAGGCAAGGGAACAAGAACAGAAGGGGCTAATGGGCAGGCCTGGGATGTAGCTGATTTTCCTGTGCTGTTACAACAGGGAGGTGTTTCTGTTAGGAAGGGGAATCATGCTGTGGGGTTTATATGGATCATAGCAAGTGTCTGTACTCCTTTGCTTCTTCGCAGTTTTAAATGTTTCCGGATGATCCTGGTGTTCCTGTGAGAGACCGCCTTACATAATGCAGCATCCATGCTTGAGTACGTAGAGCCTGTTGTCCCCTCACAAAGTGTATTTCAGCATCTTCCCAGAAGATGCCATTGATCTAAGCATGCAAATAATCTAATCTGAAGATGAAGTAGCCCTCAACTGCATAAGCAAATGCTCTGCTTTCAAAGATTAAGTCAGGCCTGGGCAACAAGAGCAGTATTAAGTTCCTCACGCTCATCAATATATGCTTTGTGGAGCATCATTGTTGGCCCAATTGGGGGATGGAAGAGCTGGGGATGCTGCCAAATTTCAGAAATGCAGCATCTGGACGATGGATTTACCCATCCCAAAGATCCCTCCCCAAACTCAGCCTTGTAGTACTGAGATGCTCAGCTGCAGTGTTGGCACTGTCCTCCTAGCACTGCTCTTTGCATGGACAAGAGCTGATCGCACAGCTAGATCACTCTCATCCTTGCTAGACTGACAGCCATATCCCAGCAGAGCAAGCTCCCTTGCCTGAGCCAGGTCCCCAGGTGAAGTGCTGTGTAAGACTAACTATCTACCTCTCTTTCCTCTTCTCAGTGCTTTTATTGATTTTACATCAGGCTCCAGAAGTCTCAGTCTCCTCAAAGCAGCTGTTTGCAGCTACAGGATCTTCAGTGCTACTCAGCTTCAACAATGTCACAGAGATCATACAGTTCATGCAGTGGGAGTACAAAAAAGGGCCAAAACAGGAAGGAATTGTGGATTACTTCAAGTCAGATTCAAAAATAGTCATCTATGATCACTATGAAGGCAGAGTACAATTCCATACATCCAATGGCTCCCTCGAGCTGAGAAATGCACAAGTGATTGACAGTGGTACTTATGTGGTCACGGTCAACTTAAAGAAAGATTTAGTAAGAGAAATATCACTCCTAGTTATAGGTAAGTGAGAAAGGAGAGACTATAATAAAGCAAATGTAGAGTAACTGATAAAACGAACATAAAACAGATCTGATTCGAGCTCTGGAGAAGCAGGTGGGCTTATCATAGGCTGGATTATCATAAGCATTTTTATGGCTGTTTGTACTGGAAGAGCAATCTAACACTATGCTTCAGAAATGTTTACACTGAATTTCCTTTCCACAGGCTCAAGTAGAAATGAAGACTGATTCTCATGAAGAAAACACTTAGCATATAATTAACAAAATATTTAATAGTATATTGCCTATAGTGCATTTGAATGCAGAAATAGAGACTGTAAATATTTGTAACAGACTGCAGTTCAAGAAGATGTCTTTAGCCAATATGTATTTCTGGCAATATACATCAGCATATTTGGGTCAATTTAGGTGACAGGGATTTGTGTTAGGTGCCTAGTTTTGGAACCTGAACTTTTAAAATATTATGAAGAAGGTATATATCTCCAACTTTTTTTTTTCTCCTAGACCCAGTGTCCAAACCTGCTCTACAGACAGATTCAAAACTGGTTGATACACCTATCAAGTTATCTTGTGTGGTAGAGCATCTTGCCACAGTAAAAAATGTCATTTGGAAGAAAAATGGGCAGCTGCTTTACCCAGATACCCATTATGTGTTTTCTGAAGACTTGAGAGTTTTGCAAATACAGAATGGGCAGAAATCAGACTGTGGCTCCTACTCCTGCAATGTCAGCAATGAAGTAAGCTGGGATGAAGCGTCCCTGGACTTGATCATTGACGGTAAGGAATATAGCAGGAGCTTGAACCACAGCACATCAACAGCTGGTTCCCCATATTTATTACAGTGTTTTCCTTCTGTCACCATCTTTTAGCTTCTGAATGCCATTTCCATTCCTCACTTGTGAGTTTGTCAGAGAGAGCCTGAATTCTGTCTTTGTAGGTTTGAAACCTTTTCTGAAGCAAGCACAGAAGATCTCTACCGCTGCTAGCTTCCTGGCATGGGCTGCCACCCTGGGCCTCCTTCTTCTGTACTACCTATCAGGAAAAAACAGAGTTGGTATGTTGCCGCATTTCCTTCCCTCCAGTCTTGAAAAATAGGTTCTTAGCAAGCACAGGTTTCATACTTGGTATAGTTGCTTCTGTTAAAAAAAATGGAGACAGAGCAGGAAATTTGCAAATCAGAAGAAATGAAGTCAATAAGGCACATTACTCATTTTCTGTGAACAGCTCTGCATGCTCATTTTCATATTTATCACAGGTAAAGCAGTCCCATCTCCCACAGCTTTAGGTCTGTTTTGATAAAGACGCACCTTGGCCAGTGTTAGGTACATGAACTCTCATCAAACTTGTGTTAATGTTAATGGTTCCTTTTCTTAATTTTCTGTAGAGTCTAATTTACTATTTTTTTTCTACCATTTTGAAATGAGGTAAAGTTTCTATAGCAAACACCATCTGCTCTTATTTACCTGACTTGTCAACAATTGACCAGCACTAGTGCAAAACAAATCTCATATTTTTGCCAGGAGTGAAGTGCTGTGTAGAGTGCTAGAACTGGAGTACGGGCCCAGTTCTGCCACAGAAGTCAAGATCTGTAAAAGCTGCACACTCTTTTGGATGTCTAAAAGTTATTTAAATTCCTTGCTTTTGGTTTAAGACTCCATTGAAGTAGCCACAGAGATGGAAGTTGAATGCAATGCTCTTATGTCATGGCAAACATCTGGCATTATACAGGTAACACCAGTCTAATATGTGTTGCTTCCCTAGGAGTAGCGTCCCGGATATGGTCTTGTTTAGCCTGTCTTGTGCTGCCGTTTGGCTCCTGCCTTCTTCTGACCATTGCCACTGGTCTCTGGATGCAAGAGGCAGGTAAAAATCACAATCATGCTGATTTGCAAAGGTACCAGTATCTAATGAGGAGACAGCAAATGAAATAAAGTGATTCTTTTACCTCAGGAAAGTGGTTTGTATCAGCTCCAAGGGAGCATCAAGGGCATGGGGAAGAAGAACTTGTACACTTGGCAGGTAAAGGGAAAGGCCATTGGTCTTTCCTTGGCAGTTGCCAACATTATGATGGAGTAGTGATTTGGAGAGGCATTACAAATATCCGGGATAGCAGTCACAAAGAAAATAGGTATAGGTCCTTGAGTCCATACCTAAATGCTAGTTTTCATATCATGCTAACGCCACTGCATCTCTCCTCTGTGTGACAGCCAGTCTGCTCATGTGAGGCATTTCTGCTCACATTTGGACAGATGAGGGGTTTTAACTTTTTTCATTTGGGGTATCAAAAATCCCCTAGACGGAGTCATTAGAAAAGACATGAAAGAATGAAACAAGATGCTCCTGGCATCTTTGCTGCAGTGCCCGTTTTGCTTCCCTACATGAGGTTTTTGGGTTCAGCTACTCTAGTACACAGATGGATGTAGATTCCTGCAGAACGGAGCTCAAGGTCTCCATTTGGGGTGTTGTTTATTTTATTTTATTTATTTATTTATTTATTTTCAGACATTTATCCAGTCTTTCTTCTAATTCTCCTTGTGGTTGGAATCATCATGATGTTAACAGTAGCTGTGATCTTAGTACTTTCCCAAGTCATACAACGATTTAAAGCACAACCATGTAAGTACACATGAAGTACACACTGCAAGAACACAGAAGGTAGTGAGCCTGGTAACAAGATGACTCTTCCTGCCCCTTGGGTTACTTTGAGCCATTTCCCTTGTTCAAGGGCATGCACACGTCTCTAGCAAGCAGGAGATTGCTCAGCTTTCGGTGCTTGAACAGTGCTTGTCAGGCTCAACACCATGCCTCTGGTTTGGGGGTATTATACTGAGGAGGCAAAAATTCTAGGAGGAGCAAAATTTACAAAATTGCGTTCCCTCTCAGGTGAGGAGTTATTGTCTTGTCTCTCAGGTGGAGGATTACCTCTTACAGCATTTAATGGCACTCATAAAATATCACAGGACCTATTATTCTTCCTTTCTTTTTTCTAGGGTTCCGTATTGTCTTGGATGTTGCTGTTCTGGGAGGAATGGTGCTAAACGTGCTGCTCACCAGCCTGCTGCTGCAGGACATTCAGCATCAGCAAAGTCAGACTACCTCTTTCCCATGTCCAAACTTATGTTGCTTGGCTTCCTAAACAGAAACCTGCATAATAAACTCCCTGAATTATATAAGGATAGAAGCACCTCACAGGCAGTTAGTTTTTACTCAGTAGAAAATGAGGATTTTCAATCCCCTCAAAGCTGAAACTTAGGGCTCCCAGTCCCAGGCAATCCCAGGCACCTCATCTTCTAACACAAGACCTGATTATGACTCACCTTTCCTGCAGGGCATTTATGGTGCTGTTGTGGGTTTTTCTGAAACCACCTTGCTTAAATTTTGCAGCAGAGGATTCAGATTTGTAGTTGTCAGCTGCAGGGTTTTTGTATTTCCATGTAACTATCAAAGTGGGAACACAGATTCCCGTTTGCTGCAGAAAAGTCCTACAGACCCTTGCAGATGGCCAGGATGGAATTAATTCCTTCTTTCTTCTTGACACTAGGAAAAGGGTGCTCACCTGATTCTGAATGGATGTCAGCAATAGTTATCATATCTGTTCTTTCTCTCTTCGCGTTCCTAGTCATCTTTGTGTGGTGTAAGTATGAACCAAGAACCATGATTCTGTTATCACTGGGACAGACTAAAAACTGCTGTCCCAGGTCATACCTCAACGCAAGACTTGTCTATCCTCAGAGACAGCACATGGGAGAAAGGTAAGTGGACAAAACATGTGGGTGTCATCTTGAGTAAATGTACTGAGCAGCCAGCCAGCAGTGCAGAGAGCAGGACCGGTATGTAAGAGAAGGGCTGTGAGTACTCGGAGAGGAAGAGTGGAGGAGAGGAGGTGAAGAATACCAAGTGGGCTCTTATAGCACGTTTAGTGCATGCTGATTTTATCATGCTGGCTATCCTGGAGCCTGTCTTTGGGGCTAACTGTGACATCTGTGTCTTCTTCACTGATAAGAAATTCCTCTCTGTGCAAGAAACCTCACCCCAAACTCCCCTGAGTTCTGAAAACTTCAGCTTCTCCTGGAATTAGAGCCTGTTCTTGCTCCGTAATTCCAAGAGACTCCTCCTTCCCAATCCCATCTCTGTCCTGTCCTGCCTGCCTGCTCTGACTGGAGAGCAGGTGGAGAAGGGATGTACGGGTGGTGCAGGGAGGCATCACCAAACATCAGCCACAGTGGCTCAGATGGGTTTATTTATCCTATCTCTGGGGCTAAAAGAAGCTGCTTGGGGAAGACTGTTAGAAAGGGAGTAGCATGAGTAATATTTGAATCCACTCCCAGAATGACATGTTTTCATGTATTTGTTTACCCTTGGTGGATTACTTTACCAGGGAACAGTTCTGTTTCTCCTTGAGTCCATGTAAAATTTTTAGTAGCATCTATTTTTTAGCAGAATCTTTATCCTGCAGTGAGGAATTGCACAAATATCCAATTTTTTGGCTTCTTTTATATCTGCTTCTACTAGCATCTGTACTGGAAAAAAGCTTAAAGATAGCCAGTCTCTCCAGACTCATCAGGATTTTTATAAACCTCTTTCATATCTCTACCTCAGCTAATCCTTTCTGGACTGAATAGAATCTAAAAATATTTTTAGTTTTTCCTCATTCAGACTTCATTTTATAAATTTGAACAGTTTTGTTTATCCTTAAAATATTTTCCATATTTACTATCCCCTTTTTGAGAAGAGTATTGAAGATACAGGAGAGATGGAAACAGATGCTGATCCTTGTTCTGTTCCTTATATATTTCTTAAAATTTTGTAATGACTGACTAGCTTTTTTTCTTTTCTGTGCTGAGCTGCTCCGTGTCACAATCTTTTATAATCCCAAGATCTTTTCCTTGAGTGCTAACAGCACAGATCCCGTCACTTTATATGTGAAGGCAGGATCATTTTTGCCTTGCTATAGATGAAGAATGTGTGTGATCTTCTCATAAAAGGGGCTCTTTGTCCATGCGGTCCCTTTCAGCCTGAAGTGACCTTATAACCAAATACGGACATGTCTGTGTGCAGAAAGATAAGTTTTCTGCCTTCAAACAAAATGGCATATATATTTACTTTTTTTACAAAGTAGAATATACTCTATTCTATTCACTTTACTCCTTCAATTCTAGTGTTGAAAATAGAGCTACTGCATTTTATCATTAATTTTAAAAGTAGTCTTCTCTCTACACATCACAGCAGCCCATTGCTTGTCTGACATATGAAGAAATCCACCTTTTGTTTTGTAGTTCTTGTAAGTCTCTCACTCCAGAAACACCTTGCTGTTCCATCCCTGCTGTAGGTACTTTTCCAGTCAACAGACTCCATGCTAAGACAAAGCAATCATGGCCACAATTTATCCACATTTTTCAGATCACCATGAAACAAAATTCCAAGAAGCACCAGAAAAAAAGCAACAAGTTGAAGCGCACGGAAAATTAATGGTATGCTTCTCCTAAGTTTTTTTTTTTTTTTTTTTTTTAAACAGAATTTGAAAGTGTCCTCACTGATGTTCCGGATTCCCAGGAATCTTCTGAAAGCACAGTGTACTAGTATCCTCTTTTTATATACATACATACATATAAATACATATGACATTGGCCTATAAGAATAGGACATAAAAATGTCTTCTCACCTCAGAGCCATCTCTCAGCAGTGCATGGGGAGAATCCTTACTCTGTGATCCCCAAGTTGCAGAGAGAAGTTGAATGGGGAAGGAGTCTGGTGTGTTTGTTAACACACATGCTTGTTCACGGGGAAGCCACAGTGTTGTTGCAATGCCTGCGTGCTACTTATTTAGAGCAGAAAAGGTGCACAGTAGCAGTTTATGCACAAGCATATTTCAAACACTCACTTATTTTCTCCTTTTTAAATTTAGAAACGTCAAGATGAAGAACATGAGGCACAACTTGGGTAGACGCAGCCCACACAGCCACTGTTTGCACTACTAATATTGTAAGTCATCATATCGTGCTCTCTGCCATCTGTCCACAGTGCTGCCTGCAACTAAGGTCCTCCCTTCTCTCTTCTATCTACCTCTGTTAATAACTGTTAGCACTCACCACCACTGCTGCTTCAGCTCCAGGAGAGGTGATTCCTCCTTGTCGCTACAGCTCCTGTCTGTCCCCTCACAGCCACCAACACCAGAATGTATACACCAGACACTGAAGTAGATCCAACTGAGACTCATTCCTAGCCAAAAAAACAATCAAGAATGAGTGGCTTACAGTAGAGCCTTTCCATGCTTCTGTTCATCAGCCATCAGTATAAATGCTGCAACCCCCACAAAAGAAGAGACAGGAATGAGTGATGTGGGGAAGAAGGGGCTCCTCACCACAGCTTAAGCTGAAGTGAAGCAATGAAGACATGAAAGAGAAGTGAGGAGTTTTGATCTGTAACATCTTTCTGCCTCTTCCACCACATGATTCAGATATTCATAAAGCTCTAAGCTCAGCTTATTCAGTTCATTAAACCAGGAGAAAACTAACTGCATTTTTTTTTTTGCTGACTCAGTTTTCTGTTAATTTAATGAGATGAATCCAAGATGAGTCCAGGTGGATCCAGGGCAAGATGTGGTGCAACAACATACATCTGTAGTCCAGTCAGCATGTGTATTGCCTTTGCCTTCTCTCTTGAAGGGACCAATTTATATGTATATATTCACAAAAGTACTTTCGTAACTTGCATCCTACTGATTTTTAATAATACTTGCATATATATATGACATTTTTTAACTAGAATACTTTATGTAGTAATACTTCTACATATATAACCTCATTTTTTTTTCCTAAGTGAAATACCTTATGTCTTTCTTACATAGCTACTTTTTAGTACAACCCTTTCAGTAAATTCTTTTTAATAGGCCTTTGGGCCAGCTGTTGTTGACTGCATCTTGTTCTAAGCAAACATTTCTGGAAGGGCTGGAAACCTTTTACAGCTGAGCTTTGACCAGAAACAGGAAGCTACTAATGCCTTGTGTATAGGGCAAACAGCATATGGATAGCGATCCCTGCCTCTTGCTCCATCCTTCAATGGCAAGTTAATTCCTCCAACCTTTTTCTTTCTCGAGCAGCTTTCTAGGTTTCAGCCAGCTCCACAGAGCTCCTTGTAGATCCTGGGGGAAGGTTAGCACTTTTTACCACTTCTGAGTCTCTGTATCCTGCTGCCTGAGCTTGTGACTCTGCCTGAAGTTCCTACTTTCTTCCAGCTGAACCTTCTTAATTGAGAGCTGGCTGATAGACTGTTTGGGGAGTTATATTTTAGGTACACCAGTTCCTTAGTCTGGTTTGTTGTTCAGCCACCCGCCTTGGGTTTGGACAGCAGCAGAGATGGTCCTGGGAAGCGCAGGCACGTGGGTGCTGATACGAGAAACATCTCCAAGTAGGTCTGACCGCCTTGATTAAAGGGATCCTAGTATAAAACGTGTCTTTCAGCTTTGTGACTTGCTGAGTCTTGCTCACCTTTGCTTTGCACACCACTTAATTCATTTGGATTTTTGGCTTTACTTTCCAGGGAGTGAATTTTGATAGTTTTAAAAAAAGGAAAAACAAACAAAACAGTAACCCTCTCTCTGGGGTATTTCTGTGATTGCTGCAGAGGTCAGAAAAGACTTTCCCAGAGTTTTATTTTTTCTCCTTAAAGGAAAAATACTATTTTCCTATTTGAATCCTCAGGAGATTTCAAAGTCAAGGACCTTCAAAATTCTGTAATTAGTTCAAGCTAGTGTTACTAATAAAGACTTTTCTTTTTTTTTCTTTAATACTAAAATCTCTTTCTGTTCCTTTCATTCGTATGAGTAACTTTCTTCCCAGATTATAGCTGTTTTTAAGTTGTGGCTGATGATGCAGCCACAAAATGAGGAAGAAAAGCTAGTTCTGACCACCATGGCAGAAGCTGCATTTTCTACAGGTATACTATAAAAAGCTTAAACCCCTTTTCTTCAAGTGACTGTTCCCTGTTCTGAGGGGAACTCAGCATGCATAGCAATGTCCTGTCCTTGCACGTCTCCTGATGGAGGCAAATTCTACATTCATGTCATTAGAAGTTCTTCAATCAAGGCAAGATCCCAGGCCTGGGAATCTCTCCCTACAGTCAGGGAAGCTTCTTCTTGACCAACTAAGTCATTTGTCCTTCTTACTGCTAGTCTGCTGCACAAAAGCAAGGAAAGAAAAGCGTGTTTTTGCAGTAGATATGCAAGCAGGTTCATTCCTGCCAGGGGCATGCGTGGGAGTGCAAGTAGCAACAAGCCATGCAAACACAGTAAGCCTTTTTCTCAGAAATGTCCTCAGTTGAGAACATGATACACAAGCTGAGCAGGGCACTCAGAGCTAAGGAGCCAGTTACAGCAAGGCACGCAATAGTTTTGCTTATTTTTTATACTTCCATAACGGCATACTTCAGATTATTTCAACATGCAGGAGCAAAACATTGATATGCTTATGTTTCTCTGTGATTTATCTGTTTATATAAATAATAAGTGTCCTTCAAAATGCCCTTAACTGACTCTGGATGGAGAGTGTTTCCTGAATTTGACTTGAAAAGGAAAAGAATTTGGCAGAATATACCTTTGATCTTTTGGAAGCTTTTATATCTTTATCTTCTGCTTAGTAGATTTTCACTGACCACCTCTTAACAGTTTGTGCTTTCTTCCCTTGCAGTGTTTTCAACCTTAAATTCTTCATGTAAATCATCTTAATCAGAATTCTCTACCTCCATTTCCCTGGGGATCAAACCTGTAGGAGGTAAATAGTAATGTTGAAACCAAAATTACAATCAAGACAGGCCTTACATAACCCAGTACTGCAGAAACCAAACAGGAATCAGACAAAATTGCTTTTTTTTCTCTTTGACATTTTCTATAAACAGATAAAAACACATGCCTGCAAGACAGATTAAGGTTTGACTGTTCTCCAAGGGAAAAAAGAATGATTAGAGGGAGGAGGAGCAACCATTTTTGTTGCGATTCTTGGTAGCTCTTTTTATATAACCCCCCTTTTCTCTCTGGGCTGGAGCATAGAGGAGTTGGCTACAAATCCCGCATGGAAGGGAGAGTGCTCTGGTGGCTGAGTCTCCCCAGCATCACTGCTACGGTGTATTTCCAGAAGTTTTAGGGATGCTGCAAGGAATCAATTACCAGCAAGCCTAAGTGTATTTATCTGGCAGATGGATTGTCATGAAATAATAGTAGAAAAATAAATAGGAAAGTCATGGTAGGATTCTATAATCAGGGTGTCTTCTGCAAGGATGGATAAGATCCTGGTGAGCTTGCTGAAGGTTTTTTTTTTTTTTTTTTTTCTTTTTAAAGACTATTAAAATTGTTGTAGGTGAATAAGCTTAAAATTTTCTTGGGTGCTTTATCCTTCAAGTATCAGTATCGTGCAAGTAGCAGGATTGGCGATAAGTAGAAAATATAATGCAGTTACAAAGTGCTGTGCATGAATCAGTGCAGATGGTCTCACCAGGAATAATATGTGACAATAAAGGATTGTATCATTTTGGAAGCAGGATGTGAATGTTAAAATCTTTGGGAACTTCCATGGAGTGGACTGTTTATGTAAATATCAAAGTTCAGGGCTTCAGGAGGTTTATTACTATTAGAGATTGGAACGAGACCTATTTTAATCAAGTGCTTGTATTATATTTGCCTGTAGGAGTCAAACAAGATCCTTCTCAGAATCACTTGGGCTGGGCAGAGTCACAGACCAAATACTATATGTTTACCAAAAAAAGAGGGGAAAAAAAGATACAGCGTTCTGTATAGTGTACAGGACAGCAACTGTAAATAATAGTAATGAATGTAACAGTAGGAACTAGTGGTGTTTAGGGCATTTCCTCTTTTCCAATAAAGATTGACAGGCTATTGCTAATATCCTACCTGTTTACTTCTGCAAAAGCATAACACAGCTTCCTCTTCTATTACGGAAGTAGATACTAATCGTGAGAAAAACAGGATTTTTTCTTTTCTTTCTTTCTTTTTTTTTTTTTTTTTTTGGACTTAGCTGTTGTGTTTTTCATTGTGAGATGTACTGGGAACTGGTTGCAGTAGTAAATCATGTAGGCAGTTAACTGAAGTAATTGCCTCTTTCTCTGTGTGCTCTGAAGAGGATAATCTCAGTCAAGCTGTAAACAACATTTAATTGAGATGAATTGGTACAATATGTAATGCTTTAAATATAAAAGATAGCTTTAAATACAGTTCTCCATTTTTATTTTTTTTCAAGCGCACAAAGAAGCACTCTGCCTTCAAATATTTTTGCAAATAACTATGGAAATAGCTCTGTGTTTTTAAACGCATGCTGCCGGACAACCGCGTCCTAAAGCTGTAGCCTTGGGACTTCTCATTTCTGTAAGTTGCTCAAACATAACAAATATCTTTACTTCTTCCATTTTGTTTACTGTCCCCAAGACAGACTGCTACAATAAGCTTTTCTGTGTGGTCTGCAAGTTAGCATTAATATTTCACATCATGTAAACAGCAGTCCACATCCTCCGCTTCTTCTGGCGGTTCATAGTAAGGAATTTCGTCTCCTCCCTTCTGGAAAAAGAATATGTGACACTTGCCAACTATTAACTCACTTCAGCCTTTTTTTCCTATAAATTAGTATCGCTCCATTTCCATGCAGATCCTACACCAGACTGTTTGATCTTCTGTTTATTCGAACTAAGGGGTTTAATTCACTAATCTGAGTTAACTGAGAATTTATTAACTCATCTTACCCAAGTGGTGAAAACAAGGAGGCTATTAAAGGGAAAGCTAAAAATGTTTTTCAGCTTAGCTAAAAAAAAAAAAAAAAGCAACATGGCAAATGGAGAATTATTTTTATAAACGTGTTTTAGACACTTTATCTCGTTAATAATTGAGGGAAGTATTGTTTGAAGGTTAAGAAAACAAAATATATCTCCCACCCCTTTATCACAGCCTCTTTTCCCCAGATTGTTATTGAATGGGCTGGAGGCGGCTTAATTTGTAACGAAAGCCTAGCGAGGAATGCAATTCCTAAGCTAACAGCGCATATCCCCGAGTTAATGCCCAGGCTGAACAGCCCCCCCAGGCTCACCTTGTTCGATGCTGGAGCCCGCGAGGCAGAGCCAGGTCCCAGTGAACGTGTTCGCAGGCGGGCAGGGAAGGTCCCTGAGCAGCAGCGTCGCCGCCCGCACCGCAGCCCCAGTGCAGGAGCTGGGGCCACCCCGAGGATGTCACCCCTCCTCGGGTGACTGAGTGCCAGGCCTGGCCGTGTGGCACAGCGCATTTGCCCTCCACGGTGTCTCAAAACCCTCTTCTGGTTCTCTTATCCCTCCTGTTCCTCCCCTTTTGCCATGCAGAGCCCTCAGTTCCCTTTTGGTGCTTCACAGGCCCCCATCTTCAATCTTTTGTGTCACAAGTGGGTGCGCATGGCAGGAGGAAATGGAGCTGTTCATCACACAGAAGGATAGCAAGAAAGGGCCCATAGCAGCAAAGAGAGTCAAGCTGCACCCTGGGATACACGTGGGTGAGAACAGAGGAACCCTCTAATGCACAGAGGGGAACCAAGGACCACAGGGCACACACCTGCCTCCAGAAGCCCTCAGATGAGCTTTCTACTTTGGGTGCTGTAAGACAGGCTCCATTCTCCTACATAAGCACTCAGATCAAGCCTCCTTATCCCTCACGCGCTGCCTTCAAGACAACCCAATCCTCCTCTATGCACCATGACGATCACCTCCATCATCCTACGCATGCCCTTCCCCTTTGCACAGCACCGGACATTCTCCAACCCCCCTATACATCCTCATATCCCCCATGCCTCCTACCTACCCTCCAATTTTCATGATTCATACCACATCCCGGGGCTTTTTAGAAGTGCTCACAGTGACATACTATGTTCTTCAACAGCAATCCCTGATCT
Source organism: Crypturellus tataupa (assembly GCA_034781795.1). Taxonomy (NCBI): domain Eukaryota; kingdom Metazoa; phylum Chordata; class Aves; order Tinamiformes; family Tinamidae; genus Crypturellus; species Crypturellus tataupa. The sequence continues at coordinate 3,280,152 of JAWLRI010000229.1, forward strand.
TATTTTGCATCTTCTTTGCATCATTCTTCGTGTCTTCTGCCATCATGTGGCCAATGAAAGAATGAAAAACAAGAACCTTGTCTTCAGAACAACTGACTCATAACATTTGAAGGCACTATTTTACAAACTCTCTAAAATCCAATGCTACAGGAAGTCAGAGGAGACATAGATTAACTGCTCCTCTGCTCCATTATACCTTTTAAGGGGTAATAGAGACTTATTTTAAAGTTCACAATGGCTTTAAATAAATCTTCTTAATCTCTCTTTTTACACTTTCCATTTAGATTTGTCATCTGTAATGCTCATTTACTGAAAGATATTACCATCCACATGATTTCCTACCCAACTTTTGGATATGAGTGTCTGAAAGAAACATATATATATGCAATTCCCACAATACAGAGAGGGAGGAAGAAGCAGTTCTTTTATTGGTTGAAAGAACTGACAAAGCTCGATTACAAAAATGGATCTGAGCAGCAACCTGCTCCATAATATGGCACAGTGATCCCTATGTCGGAGAGATGGCAAGAGCCAAGAAGTCTTGCTTCTACAAATAAATCTTTAATGCTCATAAGTTGCTTTGGTTTTGGTCCATCCAAGAAGTAGGGAAAAGGTGGAGCACCAGATTTAACAGTCTTCTCCACTCCACATGTTACTGTTGGGATGGTTGAAGTAAATTGAGTAATATCTATGGAGGAAACGTGCTTATACATTCGTGGTGAACAGCTCTTCCAAAACACATTACAAGATAACCTTGAGGAATGTATTGGCTTGGAGTTGGCTCAGAAGATTTGAGGATCTTAAGACCACAGCCCTGGTAGCTGCACACCCACTTTGCTCAGAGCTATATAGGGCTAGACATACCCTGCTGTCCATTTGAAAGGCACCTATGTCACTTCAGTGTCTTGTCTATACAGTTTGGTTAGGTCTCCCTTGCAGCTGACAGGAGTGGAGATCACCTGAGCAAAAGGCAGGATTAGTGACATTACCCACATGTCTTATCCCCTCCCCCAGTATCCTGGGAGGATGGGAAGGTGAGAAGGACACAGTAACCTCTGATTCATCCAGATCTTTTGAAGAAGTTTTAGGACTCCACTCCTCAGCTTTTCGAAAGACTGACCAGACTCCTTTACCCCTTTCTATGTCAATTAGCACAGAGGCTGTTTTTCAACACCAGTACTTTCCCTGGTTTTAAAGGCATTTTATGAGCTAAGGGCAGTGATTCAGAAGAGGGTGAAAAAAATTCAGGTGTCTGAACTGAGCTGCATGAGGAACTGCATATGTAACTGCTAAGTTTTGCCACTTCAACATGATTAGGGAAGATCTATAAAAGTTTTATATGCATGTTATGTTGCCATAAATGGCATATAAAAAGAATCTATAAACCAATGTTTTCTTTGATAAAGAAAGTCACAGAGATAATATATTCTGCAGACTGCTCAAGAAATCCATTGGCTCAGCCTAGAGGAAAACTCAAGTTCCTGCCTGGGACTGAGCCTCCCCATACTCCAGCAGCTCCTTGCTCACAGACCTTGGGAAGCACAGCTGAGAAGCCGCCAGCTCCATCCCACTTCCTTTACCTGCTGTCATTGCTTGTGTTTCACTTCCTTGGGTATCCACTAATCAACAGCTTCACACCAAACCTGGTCCCAGAAACCCCTCACAACTCCTGGTGATTGCTATAGTCTCACTGTAGACAGGCAATGCTGCAGAAGACAGTGCCAGGAGCGTAATCACATGAACAAAAGTCTTTAAGAGCATCTATACATTCAATATTTAGATTAAATGAAGGCAACAAGGTTTGCACATATGCATCCATACTGTACCTACACCTTTGAAACAACAGTATTTTTTGCTTGAATAGAAGAGCCAGGAGTGACCAGGCCTGTGAACACCCCCAAAGATAACAAAGAATGAAAAATAAACAACCCCTAAACCTCCCTCTTGGTTCTAAAATTCAAAGATTTCTAGCATTGATAAAGGATTTCCTTTTGTTCCTTACACTGTGGCTCTTTAGAGTGACAGACACTCCAATTCATCCTTCCTACTACCTGGAGCTGAAAGGCACCTTTGCGTTCACTGCCTCTGCATAAGAAAATCTAGTGAAAATCCACATTATCTAGCAGCCAGCATAAAGATACTTCACAACAAATTCTTTCTTCAAAAAAAGTGAAAGAGACACAGCAGGAAATCTGTAAGCAAACACTAGAGGAATGGAGCCTTTCACCCTTGATGCAAGTATGATGGAACAGGCAGAAGAACACTGGACATAAATATGATAATACTTGAAGTCAAAGAGTAATGTGGGAGATGCAGGCCATCTCTCCTTCCTGCCATTAGGATCTCACCACTTCCTCTTTTCCTTCTTGTCTGTCTTGACTGGGACATATCCCAGTCCTACCAGCTTCTTTAACCAAATCATCCCTCAAGTACCATGGCTTGTCAGCAAGTATCATAGCGGTATGTGGTGTGTTTTGAAAGAAATCATTGAAATATGCCAATACTCTTCAGTTACAATAGCAACATTTCCATCTTTTCAAACTTGGATAACAGATCCTCATTTTCTCTAGATGGGATAGAGTCTAACCTAGGGTAAGGCAAGACTCCAAATATATCCATTCTGTTTTACTATGCTCAACATGGAAATGCCAGTTGACACAAAGACTGAACAGGAAAAAATCCAAAGATGTCAATCCCCAAAGGCACTTGATCAGAAGAGCACTTCATATCAGCAGGTGCTGACTATCTCACAGTGTGATTAACTCTGACTTTGCAGAGCTGAGACAGACAGGACCGAGTGGAAAGATCAGGCATGGCACATGCACAGTAAATCAGTCTGTGCTCTGTCAAAGGCAGAATACAGTCACATAAACTTCCCCTAACCTTTGGCTTCCACCTGCTCCCTCTCCTGGCTGGGCACAGAGAACTGCTTGGAGAGGGGGGAGGTGTCTGAGGTATGTACAACATTTTTGTTGCGGTAATGCGCGAGCACAGCAGTGCTGGAGGTTTTCCTGCCTCTCCACAGCTGTTAGCTTGGGCTAAGCTTGCAGTCCCAGTAAGCGCGCGGTGTTGAGGACATCATCTCTTGTCAGGTAGCAGCCGCAGAGCTGGCGATACCCCGTGAACGCTTCCCGGCCGTGCAAGACGCGCCAGTTATCTATGAAGAGAGCCTGCATGGAAAGAGAAAAGGCTGTTAAAACAGGGACAGCCAGTGCACTGGGAGCAATTTGACAAGTTTGAGGGGGAGAGCAAGGGCAAACAGAATCAGGTGTCCCCTCGGACAAGGCAGGTCCTGCAGCTGGAGGTTCCTGGGGACTGAATCAGCAGGTTGGGGGCACACCACTGCAGGCACCGCCATCCTTCCTCAGCACTTTCAGAGGACACTGCTTTTCTGCTGGGGAGGCTGAGTGATAGTTCACCAGCAACAGAAAGTTTCCATCGTCAGCCTTTAATGTGTCACTGCTCTCTTTCTTAGGCTGTGCCATCATGTCCCCCAGGCATCCTTGAGAAGAGAGAGGCTGTAGGGGCTCTTTGATATGATCATCTTTCCTGCTGTACTTCTTCATTTCTAGGACCTCTGGCTTCAGACTGAACTAAGCCTCTATAGGAATAAAGTCCCTTTCAAGCAAACACAGCTGAAGGAAAAAGCCATGACAGCCTCAGAATAGAAATAAATCCAGTATTTTTCATGCTCTTTATGCGTCTCTCAAAAATAAATACATAAAGCCTTTCTATTTCTGGAAAAAAAAAGTCAGAGGCTGAATGTTCTCCCAGTCTTTTTGCCTTTGCGGGTCTTAATTTTGCTGACTGGAAAGATCTTCCCCCTCTCTCCCAGGCTTGGCTAACTTTCCTCTGACACTGATTTTGAATTAATTATTTCTACCTTGTCTGGAAACGAACTTTCTTCCATGGTAATTAAAATACACACACCAAGTGCCAGGACTGTAATAGGATGCTCCTTAAAACAGCTGTAAAACAGGGGTAATGCAGCACAGGGAACTTCCCTGAAGTATTAGCCTTAGCCCAACCCCAATGCAGAGGCAATAGCTCTGCACGGCCAACAGAGCACTCTGCCTCCCTCCCTGTACAGGCACTCCAACCCCAAGTCTTACCTTGCCTGGCTTTAGCTTGACCCAGAGCTCATTTTCTGGCCTTCTGAGCTCTGTGGTGAGTGTGCGATGAGCAGCGTACCAGCGACGCACCACGTCGTGGGGCACCGTATTGATGACTGCACGATCGTAGTTGTTGTATCTAGAAGCAAAAACGAGAGAAGAGACTGAGACCGTCTGTGAGGCTGCAGCGTCACAGCACAGCCGAGTATTCCTAGGGGAACCTTGGGAGCTAGAGCATCAGCCAGTGCTTAAGGGAGGTTCCGCTGAGGGGATAGCACAGGAAGGAGATTAACTGTCAGCACAGAAGACTCATGTGCAAAAGGGCCCAAGTTATGGTGTGCTGCAGAAGGAAACAGAAGTGGCCAAGCCCATCACAAGGGACAGCACCATGACACTGCACAGCTCCTCTAGTCAGATGCACCTTTTCAGATGGAAACTTTGGCCAGAGACAGGATGGCAGAAGTCTAAGTCCCTCTATGTAGCACACAGAACAAGGAAGGGTGACAGCACAAAATCAAAGCTCAGCAGTGCCATCTGTTTCTGTGTTGGTGGTTGTCTCTTCCTCTAAGAAACCACATATGTTCCAGGAGGAACTGCAGGGTGTTTTTGTGTTTCTGCCCCTCTTCCGAAGAAGTACTTTGCTTTTCAGTTTAAAATATCTTCTGGAAAACTACTACTGTCTGTCACAAGCTTCTCTCTTCCCCATAAGCTCAAAGCCTCGCATTAACGTTACCTGATGAGATAAAGCTCATTGTTCCAGGGATAGACATTGAGGACTGGCCCAACTCCAATCATGTGGTTGTGACATCCTCCCACGTTCTCAACGTACTCATGCTTCAAGGGCACCTTGCTGAGCAGCTCAAACTGATCGGGGGCCTGCTGGAGAACCTGCTCCGCCGCGTAGAAACCATCCACGAGCAGCGTCCGCCCACCTGTGCCTTCATGCTTGAGGCAGTGAAACACTTGGATGCTGCGGGGCAGAAAGCACAAGAGAAAACCCGTTGGCTGCCAGTCCCACGGAGGCTGCAACAGAGGTAGATGGATGGCTCACACCTCTCTGACAGTGAGGACAGACTGTTTTGTAGTACCATTCATTTCACCAAGACCTGCCAGGGAACAGTTTACCCAGCGGCAAGCAGCTGTACCTGCTGTTCACTCAGGCTACCTCATGGGTTAGGGACTACGCAGCTTCTCTCATCAAGAGCTGGCCCGGACAGAGAACAAGATAAATTGTTTTACATGCTTAGATTATACATGGCGGTTAGAGGTAATGCCTAGGGAAAAAAAAAAAAAACAAAAAAACAAAAAAAACTATATAGTTTTCTTCAGAACAATAACTTTCCAAATCTCCAAGACTAGTTTTGTGTGTTCTTAGAAAGGAACAAAGGGCAATCAGTCAGGGTTGCAACCAAAACCAAAATGAGTTACTACAAAATACTACAAAAATTTATGTTGCGACCAAGCTACTCTAAGCTAGTACTTATTATTACTTGTATCACTATTCCCAGAGTGATACGAGAGAAAATCCCCAAGACCTTTGTGGAGGGGGACGGGGTAAAGGGGACAAGTTCATACTTTCCCAGTTCCTGGTAAGCCCAGTTGTCTTCCAGAATTGGCTTTGGAAGACAGGATTGACTCTTACTGCCTCCTAAATCAAGAGGCATGAGTGCAGAACTGGGCACATGGCACACAAGTCAATCTAGGCAGCAGGACGTAGAGGTTCAAAAACATAAAACTAAACTCCCCAGATCATCTCAGAACAAGAGGACAGTTAAGGAAACTTTGGAAGTACAGGGAATGCAAATCCACTTGAGAAATGAGTTTACTTTCTCTGAAGTCTCCCACCATTGCATTTTAAAAGTCTAATAAAAGGCACAAAACCCTTCCCTTTGGACAGACAACACGGATACTAATGAAGGCTGCAGAAAATACAGGCATAGTGACACTCACGTAGAGGCACCTAAGAAATGGTCTGCTCCAATTTAATCAAAACTTCAACCTTCAAAGGGAGTTTTATTGCCAATTACTTCCTTATTTGGTCTGGGGGAGATTTTGAGAGAAAATTCCTCAAGTCAGCCAGCCGAGCAGGTAACATTGCACAGGCCATGAAAGAATGTGGGATCTGCAAGCAGAGAGCAGTTCACTCGCAACAGGGACACCAGCGAGGTCTGGATGGAAGTGTGTGGTAGGACCTCTGATTTTTGCCTGGAATCCTAGCCTCACTGAGGGTACTAAAACACTCGCTCCTGAGACCGAGCTGCTTCAGAACAAATGTTCAAGCCTCATGCTAGGCTCAGCAGACGGTGCCATCTGGGTCGCAGTACCTCTCCTGGTCCTGAGGTTGCTCCGAAATCCACGTGCAGCCAAGAGATCTCACTCCCTTCATCCTTCTCTGCTTTCACAGTTCTGCACCCAAGACCACTCACATTTAGCCTTTTAGCAATTTAACAGCCTCTCTTAAGATCGCCTTATTCTAAGGCAGGAGGTGTGAACTAGGTGACTTCTTTGGTCTTTTGCAGCTCTAGCTCCATAGAACATCATTGTATTTCCATTAGTTCTTTCCCAGCACCATTTCCAGATTATTTTCCCTCTTAGGGGGAAAAAAAAAAAAAAGGCACAAAATTGAACCTAGGTCTTGTACACTTCAGCGTGAGCTACCATCAGGCCTGCTGCCTTTCTTCCTCCAGGTCAGTGTAAAGCCTGCAACCCACACACTATACTGGAAACAATGCCATAGCCACAACCTTTCAAAGCACTGACAAACATGGACTTTGAAGGGTTGAAGCAGCCTGCTTTCTAACTAGCTACAGGTTTGCAGCGCTGCCAAAAAGCTAATCCCAACCAGTTTGGCTGAAGTGGAATGAATAACTGCACAGGACACGTAAGGACAGCATGCAAGTCAGAACCATTCATAAATTCAGAGGGCAGAAAGACAGCGACTGCAGGGCCCTGCCAACATGAGCTGCTCTCCCTCTTTGCCCAGAGGCAACTGCCCAGGCAGTAAAACATACAGTGATGAGGCAGGCAAGGAGGGCTTCCCTCAAGTCAGGAGGATGAATTTTAGGCAAACTTCTGCAGCAACTTTGTGTAACAGCGAACAAGGGGCTCTGGCTACAGGAAAAGCTGGGCCAGTTACAGCTATGATTGCCATCTGTACCCCAAAAACAAATCAACGTTTTCTGTGAAGACTAATGCTACGTGCCACCTAGGAAACTGAGGAGGATAACAGAAAAGACTAAGTCAAGGTTAGAAGGAGAGCATAAAAATGACTACATCCCTGAGACTTCTCTGTAGTTAAGGCTACTTACATGAGAGCAGTACAAACAAGAAGCCAGCATCTACCAACCAACTCCTTTTTAGTCTGTATTCTGGAAGAACTAGAAGTTAAAAGCATAGGAAAAAAAAGGCGATCTACAGAATACAGTGGTGTACAGGATCCAGAATTACTGTATGACTGGTATCTCTCATGAGTGATGCTAGAGACAATGAAGCTGCAGCTGCTTGGAACCGCAGCATCGTGAATCACTCTCGCAAGTCAGTGACAGCACCTACCCGCAGGGCTCCTGGAAGTAGGTAGTGTCAGTGTGACGATCCAGAGCCAGCTTGGTGTAGGCGGTGTCTCCCCGAGAGAAGTCAGAGGTGAAGTACCACATTCTGCCATAAATGGTCTCCCTACAAGACAGGGGCAGTTATCACAAATTGCTGTAGAGATTATTGCGGTAAAACAAATCCTCTCCTGCATCCCAGGTTACTCCCTTCCATCCTAGGACAGTAAATTAAAGCAGCACAACATGCCAAATTGACAAATTTCTCATTGCAACATCAAGAGATGATACTCTAATGTCTCCTCAAGTATTCAATTGCTTTCCCTCCTCTGTGTTAACAACAGATAGCGTTGAGCCTCCGCTCTCCTGGGAGGATAATAGATCCTTCCACACGGAACATGAGGTCAGTCAAATCAAGGAAATCACACCAGGAGTTACCAGAGTGCAGGTTCCCCTGCCTTGTGTCCCCATCTAGGATGCCTGATGTTCCCGTTCTTGTTCTTAGCACCCTCAGCTTTCAATCATGCCCTTCTCCAAGGTGCAGGAAAGGAAGCAGATGGAAAACAAGGAACTGTGAGGAATAAACAGTACTTGAAGGATACAGGATGAGAGCTGGAGAAGAGAGCTGGCTGTACACTGCTTGGAGCATCTTATTTCTATTTGGAGGGAGTATTCATTGACAAAAATCCCTCCTCTTCTAAAAGCCTAAGGCAAGTTTCAGTGGTTTGGTGGGAATGTGAAACTCAGAACCAGGCTTGCCATCCTATTGGTATGCTTTAAATAATCACAGAAGAGGCCAATATTTTTCTTTAGTGAAAGTTATAAATTGTTTTTGATCTCCCTGGCTCCCAGAGCCAGGGCTGCCCTCCTAACCTTTCAAATCATAACAGGAAATGTCTGTCCTTGCAAAGCCCAAGTCTTCCCACACAGGCCACTTCCCTTAGTCACTCTTTTCTATGCACAGTCCCATTACCAAAAATGTCATCCTATGAGGTTCTCCTCCTGAGAGGTCAGATCCCATAGCACAAAACCCCATCTCAGTTCAAACAGACTGGCCAAAGACAGTATAAGGTCCAGACCTTCTGTTTGCAAGTCAAGTCATAGTGCATAACGTATAGGATCTGAGGAGAGCATCTTTCCAAACAAGAGCAAAATGAAAGTCCCTTCTTGATGGCTGTCCTAGAGAGCTGCCAAGAGTTTTCTTAGGACACTCCCATTTACCTAATCAAGCTGATCCGCTCTGCTAAGACTTCAGTGTCCTCCTTGGTAGGGGTGACATTTTCTACAAAAGCAATCCCATATAGCAGGAAGTTCTGCAGGAACTCTTTCAGCCCCTCGTTTGTCTCCAGGAAACTCCGACAGTCGACAGACGGGATCTGGGCTTGCTGGTAAATATCTGCATTCCAGAGAATCCGTGGGTGCATGACCTGCTGCTTCTGCCCCTCGTAGCTGTTCTTCACCAGCCACTCCAGCCCATACCGTGTCACGTGCCCATCGGGCCCTTTGACAAAGGAGAAGAGTTTCAGTAACCAGGCTCATCCTGAACAGTCCAAGATCATGGCCACTGCAACCATGAGTCTAGGAAAGTCCTCACCCTTTTCATCTTGGTTGATGATGGTCTTTTTGCAGCCTGACAGCATATTGATACTGTCTGGTTAAGGCTTTAAGCCCCCAAAATACTATCATTGTTACAATTCCAAATCCAGAGCTAAGGGTTTCAGTTTGAGTGGCAGTGGTTTGGTTTTCTACTGACAACACTTCATGGAGAGGTAAAGCACTTAAAGACAAGCCCATAAATAAAGGGGAAATATAAATAAACTATTGAACTTCCAAAGAAGGAAGTGCACAATTACTCCTCACAGCAGAAGGAAGAGAGCAGCTGGAAACAAAGGAGGAAGGACAGATGATGTGAGTTCTGACTAGGGACACCGGTTCAAGTAAGATGGTTAAGAAAACCATGTTTGATTGATCTATTCACTCTCTGCATTGCTGCCTTGTTCAAACAAACCCATAAATTACCCAAACGTTCAAGATACACATATCTCTACATAAAATGGGGCACAGGGGGAAGAAACCAGATACAAATATAAGACTGAGGTATGTTTACAATAACAGCATTGCTCAGAACAGCACTGTTTAAGATCTGCTTACAGCAGGGTCTCAAAAAACAGCTACTGATCTAGAGATAAGATTTTTCTCTCCTTGAAAACTTAAGGCTGGGATCCATCAACAAGATTCCCTCCATCCAGGGCCGGTGCTCCACAAAGCTCCCAGAGGACTAGCACATTCCTACTTACACGTGAGGAAGAGCGTGGTCTCATCCACTCGCACAGCCTGGGGTTTGATGCCCAGGTCCACGCTCGCTGTATCCAGGCTGCGCTGGTTCGTCTTGCTGTTGTAGCAGGAGGCGGAACGGCAGTGGTCCCGCAGCCAGACAAAGTCGAGGCGCATCAGCGTGTTGGCATACCTGAGCTCTGGCAAGGAACGACACCCTCAGAAGACTCATTGGTCTCGACAGAGAGGAAAAAACAAGGCAAAGAACTGCAGCTGAGCGCCACAGGTTACAATCCCCCTCACGAGCGACAGAGTTTGTTGGACTTAACCCCTCTTTGCACAAATTAAGCTAGTTCATCCTCTCAGGAAGGACCAGTTCAACTACCTGAAGCACCAGGGGCTTTGTGGAACACTTAGCTGACAGAGGTCCCACCATGGTCCCCCCTGCTACCAAGTTTACAGGTAATCTTATCCGGCAACAGGAAGGAGGGCAGCTGAAAACCTGCTGGTCACACAGCCATGTATCTCTCTGTTTCATTAGGGAATAAATTCAGAGCTGTGAATATTATAAGACCATTATAGGCATCACCTAGACCTTGACACCTGGCTCCACTATCCATTTAGCTTCCTTCTTCCATCACAGGTTACGTTAGGAATAGCCAAGCTCCTCAGAAGGGTGTCAGAGGCAGCAGGACAGTCCTCCCTGCTCTAGTCCTGCTCAAAATGAGGCCCTTGTGTTGGATGCAGTTGGATACTGAGCAATTCCCTTTCCACAGCTTTCATGGCTTATAAGGGACTTACAAACCTTTTCCATAGCCCCATTCCTGGTTTATAAGGGACTTTCTCGGGCTGCCAGTATCTCTTAAGTATTCTCAGCAGATATTACTCAGGCAGATAATAGATCCATACCAAACAGGCCCTGGTAAAACGCACGCCTTCAGTCGTTACCTTTTTCCAAAAAAAGAGAGGACTGAAGTTATTGTGAGCCAGCGTTTACAGCTGACTTAAGGAATAAGAAAGGAGCTTAAGTGTTTATCTTACAGAGGGGTCTGATCTGCACTGAAAAGACTTCTCTTATCTCCCCCTGCTCACGCCATCCAGCAGGGCTGCTTGCAAACCTGTTCTGTGTTTCAGAGATCAGTGGTTGAAGGAAAGTCTGTACTGACTTGAGCGTGCCTGGGACACTGGGTACTTCTGAAGCCACTTCACAGCTGGAGCAGGGCAGAGGGCTGGAGATACATCAGACTAGCCCTCCCGCCTGCGAGTCATGGCCTGAGCACTGCACAGAAACCTGCTGACCCACAGGCCAAGGGACAGATACAGAGCTCAGGAATTCCTCAGTTTGATTCCAATTTTGCCTTGCCTCATTTACCATGAAACACATTATCATGAAACCTGCTCTCTCCTGCCTATGGAGAGCCTGGCAAAGCACGGACTCTGGCACACATTCCTCTTCCACACTGGTGCCCAGGACAGGTCATCTCACTGGGAAACAAGGTCAGGAGAAAAAAAACCCGTGCACCCCCGCAGTTCCTGCGTCCCCCGAGCCCAGGGCGGGCGCACACCTACCGAGGTGGTCCCGGTGCAGCTGCCAGGCGCAGGGCAGGGTCCCCGGGGCGTCGTGCCACGCGCGGCCGGGCCCGCAGCCGGGCGGCCAGGGCAGGCGGCTCGTGCTGCCGCGCAGCCGCCGTGGTGCCCGCAGCAGGGCCGGCAGCCTCCAGCACCACATCCTGTGGGAGAGAGCGGGAGGGACACAGTGACTCGGCTGCGTCACCGCACGGCGGCCACGGCTCGACGCTGGCACCAGGGCCAGGTGCTTTGCTCCCACGTTAGCTGCGTTCGGGGCTTCTGCAGACAACAGCGATAGCCGGGAGGACCAGGGAGCTGCAAGGGAAAACTGGCTGCCCTCGAGAACCACACTGGGAATTAGCCCTGGGGGCAACAGGCTTTTCTTTAAACGAGCTAATCCGATCCAAGCATGTGAGCTGGGGAAAGGAGGAGACAGACCAGGTTGTGTTGCTTATTCTGTAACCGATAAGAACAACAGTGAGAAAATGGTACCATGAAAAAACAATGAGATCCGGGGATTTATCAGGCAAAGCATTTCCAGAAAGGACTGCAGTGCTCAGTACTACCATGCAGAACGCTGACAAGACCTTATCTGGCTGCTGGTCTTGTCCTCTCCCTGCCCATCCCAATCTGAATTCACCACTCCTGGGTAGTGCTGAAGTGAGCAGTGACCTCAGATAGAGAAATGCAAACTCCAAGAATCCACTAATTAGGTCAGGTCTGGGACAAGGATTGCAAAACAGTGAGGAGAAGGAGGATCCCTTCTTATGCTGAAGGGCACGGTGGGCACGAACAGAAATCATCTATAGTTAATCTCAAATTAGATACTAGAAGATGATTTCTCAGAGTGACATTTGTAACAATTCTTCAGTACAAAGAGCAAAGACACAAACCCTACAGTTTAAAGGCAAGAAGTTGCATTTTAAACACCCTGCCACATGTTTAGTAGGCTCTGGCAATCAGGTCTAAGTCCAGCAGGATGCGAAGGGCTGCCCACTGCACATGAAGCCCCTGTGGATTTAGAGTCACTGAAGAATTTCTAACGAGAAGGCTCTGGCGGCTGCAATAACGACCGCAGCAGCCCGCAGCAGCGCCAGGGGCCCGGGCTCTGCTGTAAATCTGCAGGTTTCACATCTCAACTTCCCATAGCAGCAGTGGAGGCACCAGCAGTGACTCAAGCAACTTCCCAGGCCGAGCCCTGCGAGGAAGCCCATGGAGGCTGTCGCAGTCTCTACAGGTGTCGAGGGATCAGGAGAGACCGCGGCGCCCTCCGTACTGAGGGGCTGAGCAGCTCACGCAGCTGTAGCCAGAACTACAGCAAAGCTGAAGAGGGAGCAAAAATACCTGCTTTACTCCCTGGTGGTCTCCAGCCAGCAGGAATGTGAGGTTTTGCAGAAATAACCAGGAATTCAGTTGTGCCAGTGCTGAGTTCTGGGAGAAACCTTTTCAAATTCCCAGAGCACTTAAAACGTACAGGTATGGGACAGGGAAAAAGACAGCCAAATTTGATACGGAAACTAAATAAAAATGCTGCAAAGCAAATCTACATGAGCACCCGCAGAAACCCTCAAGTTGGCTGTTACAGGTTTACAAGGCCAGCCTGTGGATGTGACTATATTGGTAATTATTAGTTATATCGGTTATATATAGTAAAATAGTTAAATCATTCATATATGGTGCATTTAGCAACCAGATATATATGAATGATTTAACTCACTGAATGGGTGTTACCAGTCATAAAGCTTCAGGCTGCTCAGAAATACTGCTCCTTACCTTGGTTTTAGTACAAAACTGGATTACCAGACAGACGCAGAATTCACTCATTTTGGGTAAGACGATTCTGTCAACAAGACGTACTTCATATTAAATATCGAGAGTCAAACTATCACTAAGAGACTCAGCTGAAAACCCTACTGACTTGCTAAGTAAATACACAGAGAGGTATTTACAGGTATATGCACCTACAGACTTTTCTCCTTGCTGTGCTTTTGGGAGAAGAAAAACGACTTTGTTTTGATGTTAAATGCCTGTGGTCTGACAACAGGCCGGACTCTGCTTCCCATCCAGCCTACACCAAGCCACAGAGGGAAGGTCAGAGAGGGGCCTGGTCTGTCCCTGGGCTTTCTGCTTAGCCATGCAGACCCCTTGGGTCATAAAACCAACGTTTGATTTGTAAAAGGAAAGATGCACGAGCAAAGAGTCGGTCTGTTTTGGACCTTTGAAGGATACCACAAACTCAACCAAAACAGAGTTTGGGATGGCAGGGAATAGACAGAGAAGAGGGAGCGACGCAGCTTGTTTGTGTCCGTGTCTGGTATCTCCACACACACGACGCAGCCGATAGGAAAAGCCCATCTCGACCCTGCTCAGCACTGCCTTGGGCAGCTCCAGCAGGATTATCTCTTCCTGCACATGTCTCTTATCTCTCTGCTCTCCCAACATCAAAACTGGCCAGAGCATAAACACAGGTAATGCGAGTGACCTGGATGTTTGATCTAATCGAGGAGAACTCTTGCTTTTCTGCTCCTCTTGCTGGAGACAGACACGGCAATAAACATTTCACAGCGAACCCTTAAGCTGCACCTTTCTAAGAGATGCTAAAGCTTAAACAAGCTGAAAACAAACACCTATTCACAGAGGATTTACATTTTCCCTTACTCTTGAATAATCAAAGCTAATAACCCTCTCCTGGACAGAATTACTTATTTGAAGTTAATTCTTCCTCCCGTACTTACCACCTTTGTGCTCTCACACAGTCCCCTGAGAGAGCGCTGAAATGCAGTAGCTGAGAGGATCCCAGGCAAAACTTCCCTGGAAATTCCAAAGGGAAGGCAAGAAGGTGGCAACACTGAACAACCCTTCAGGGAAACTCGAGTGGATTTGAGAGCTCCAGTCACCGGCCCTGCCCCTCTGCTGAGGGGAGACTAAACCCCACCCTGACGTGGGAAGGGGTCTGCATGGCTCGACCTATCCAGTGCTCCACAGCAGGACAGAAAACAGGAGCATCTACCGAACCACGACAGAGGTGACAGCGTGAGCAGGAAACGCAGAGCAGCAGGCGCGGGAGGGAAAGGGAGAACACTCAGATACGTCGGGATTTTAGGGATGTTGTAGGAGAGAATACAGAAAAGCAACACGCCGTGAAAGGGAGAGGAAGGGAGAGGAGGCCTCGTCTATCCAGGGAACCTCCCCCCCATCCTTCAGCAGTTCGTCTTGCTGATGCCCCAGCATCAGCACTGCTGATGCCCCCCAAGACGCGCATGCAGCAAGCAGCGCTATTGATGGTTTTGATAAATAGCCACAATTCCCACTTCGAGGGAAAAAAATAGGCTGAAAAAAATAGTACCCAAACATCAGTAAAAGCACATACAGGAACTCCAGCTGCGAGCAAAGGGCTTCCAAGAGAGCGCCGGTGCTGGGAGAGCTGCCCTGATGCTAAGGTTGTGCACAGACGTGTCGCACCGCTGTGAAACCATTTCCAGACTCTTTTCCAGGTGTTCTTATTATTTGTCAATCGAAAAGCAGGAATACTGACGAGCACTGTCATTAAGTTTTTCAAAACATCGAGTGACTTGCTCACCCGCGCACCTTTCCTGTGCCGCGAGCATCACCTACCGCAGGTTTGTGACCACGACCTGCGAAGACGGGAAACACGGCGACCCCGCCGGCACAGCAGCCTCGAGCACCGGCTGCCAAGGAGGGAGGGAGGGAAAGGGGCCGCGAGGAGCGCGGGCCGCTCGCACCGCGGCTCGGGA